>JAHRHZ010000071.1:20511297-20542337 GCA_024137785.1 Ginglymostoma cirratum
GTGTGTGAGTGTGTGTTTGAGTGTGTGTGTGAGTGAGTATGTGTGTGTGTGAGTGTGTGTGTGTGTGAATGTGTGAGTGTGTGTGTGTGAGTGTATGAGTGTGTGTGTGTTTGAGTGTGTGTGTGAGTGTGTGTGTGTGTTTGAGTGTGTGTGTGTGAGTGTGTGTGTGTGAGTGTGTGTGTGTGTGAGTGTGTGTGTGTTTGAAGGTGTGTGTGTGTGTGAGCGTGTTTGAGTGTGTGTGTGTGAGTGTGTGTGTGTGTGTGAGTGTGTGTGTGTGAGTGTGTGTATGGGCTGCCGCTACCGCACTGACTGCCACCAGGCCTTTAACCCAAGTCTACTGAATACATTCCAGTTCCCATGGCAGCCGATTCCCCATTCATAAACAAATGGTGATTAAGCGTGTCTATGGCAACAAGTTTGCCTGGATTTTAGGTACCAATGGGTTCCATTTACAATGTAGCTCCTGAGGGTTTCCTCATTTAGCTTCCCTCGTTATCATTGCAACCAGAATAATTCTTCCAGCTACAGGAAGTATGACAAAGCTCATTTTTGGCTATGTTTTCCCTCTGACCCTTGTCTCCCAGCATAGCTGGCAGTGCAGAACAAGGGATTTCACTTGCTCTGTTTGACTGCATTAGTAGCGCCTCTGAAGTAGATGCTGCTTTTATTTTAGGGTGAATGTCAACATTTCTATTTAGGTTATAGCTTAAGCATGGATGGAACAGACCAAATTTTTGAATATCGCAGAGGATGGAAAGGAAACGCAGAACTGTCCAAGGTGCTCATCAAATGAATGGTTTAGCTTTAGAGAATTGCTGAGGCTGCACAATCTGCTAATTACGAACACCGGCGTTACCATGTCTTATCATGTTGCTGAAACATTTCAATGTGACTCACATGCGCAATTAATTCCACTGAAGTGCAAGGCATTCTGCAAGGAAAAGAGGCAGCAATTTCCATGACAGAAACCTTACTGCGTATGGGCTGAATAGAGAAGGTTCAGAGAAGAAGTTTCAAGGCACACAAAAGAAGCAAAGAGAGAGTGTGAGGAGAATAGAAATTGCCAGAGAAACTCAGCAAGTCTGGCAGCATCTGTGGAGAGAAAGGAGGGTCAACATTTCAGGTCCAGTTCTGAAAAAGGGCCACCAGACCAGAAACATTACTAGTGAACACGTGGACTGCTGCAGTTCAGAAAGGCAGCTCACCACCTCCTCTTCAAGGGCAACTAGGGATGGTCAATAAATGCTGGCCCAGTCAGTGATGACTATATCTCACAAGTGAGTTAAAAAAACATTCTCTCAGAAGGTTGTAAGGCTCTTCCCCAGAGAGTGATGGAAGCAATGGTTGAATAGATTCTTGATCAGCAAAGGTTATTGGGAATGGGTAGGAATGTGGAGTTAAGGTACAATCAGATCAGTAACAATCTGATTGAATTGTGGAGCAGTCTCAAGGAACTGAGTGGCCGATTCCCGCTTCTATTGCATAAATTCATACAATTAGCATCAAACAGGGAATTTACACATGGAGATATGGAACACAGCTGTGATCAGAAATTAAAACCTTTCATCCATCTTTACCAAGGAAGACAATGCCATCCGAGCCATGTGAAAGAGAAGGTACTTGATAAAGAGAAGGCATTAGATATAAGTCATCAGGATCAGGTGAGGGATTTAAGCCTCATCTATACTTACCCTTTGCTCGTATCTCAGGTAATAATCCCAAGAGTGATTAATGATTCTGCTTTCTAATTTAGCTCCTCACTATTCAAAATATTTCAGCAGAAACTTCTTCCTCATCCTACCAAAGTTGTTGGTACAAAAGTGGATGACAGCAATTGGACCTCTTCCCTCCCGCTCTAAGATACCCCCAGCACCCAGGAAATGTCCTTAACTCCAGAACTGGGCAAGCAACATAGCCTTCAGAACTCCTACTCCCAGCTGCAAAGAACATTACCTATCTCCCCAATGCAGTCCCCTACCACTACTACAAATGTATTTGCTCTCCCCACTTGAATGGGTCCCTGTAATTTGGTGCCATTTTCAGTTTGCTCATTCTCTCAGCAGTCCCCATTTACAACTTGCAAGAACATCATAACTTTCGGACAATTGCATGGGCTGTGCTCCTCCAGCACTACTCCTTGTGTCCCCATACCTGCCTCACTTGCAGACGCACTATTCTCTCCTCGATCACAGACCCGGTTTGAATGATCAAATCCAGATGATGTGGCTGCCTCCTGGAGTAAAGGGTCCAGGTAATGTTCTCCCTGTAAAATGGCACAATGTCTGCAGCTCAGATTCTAGCTCCTCAACTTGGATCGGAAGTTCCTCAAGATGCAAACGCTTGCTACATTTGTTTTCACCAGGATGATCCTGGTTTCCAGCAGCTCCCACATGCTGCAGCTGCAACATGTTGCTTGAGCTGCCATCTCTGTTGCGTTTTAGTTGTTGTTGATCAATCACTTCAGTATCCCTACTCTTCACACACGAACATTCTCCATTCTTTGCACTATATTATAATTATTTATGCACTAATGTCAATCCTATACTGTTCTTAAGATAAAGAAATAAGACTAGAGACCTAAGCACAAACTGAAGTGTTTACTTTGACTTTAAACTCTATTCACATCATGTTCCTGTACCATGAGCTACAATCGTGTAACTGGTGAAGCATATTGCAACACAATGTGCTGTTAATCATCTTAAAGAACATTTATACCTCATTAAATTCAGTAGAAGGTAAGTGATTTTTGGATAAATTGATAAACTTACTCAACTTGCAGCCACACTTTATAAGATTTGAGCCGAAAGTTGTGTATTGAATATTGGGTCTGCACTGAACTGTCAAATGGTTGAACTGTATTTAGTGCTATGAATTATTGCAGACATTAAACATTGCGCCCAAGTAGAAAATCAGCAATTAACCAAATGATTAAGGGCTAGGATTGACTAAATTAAACCCAGTAATGATTTTTTTCCAGTTATTTTCTGGACAGCGAACACAATATTAAAAGCATCTGTCAGAGAAATGGGCAGTCACAAGTCTGCTACCATTGCTAGTACAGTAATTTTAAAGATCTACACACACTAATGGCTATTCTTTAGAAGTTGTGAACAAGTATTGGTTTATTGTGGAGCAACAATGATTAATGCACCTTGCAAGGTACTTACAGCAAATGTCAGAATATCGCACTTTATCCAGCTCCTCCAGTAAATGTTGACACTTTACTGGGGACTGTCTGCAAATTACAACACTGGCATCTACCCAACATATAGAAAATTGCCCTGGTATGTCCTGTACACAAAAAGCAGGACAAATCCAACCCATCAGTCTACTCTTGATCATAAGTGACGTGATGGAAGGTGTAATCAACAGTGCTATCAAGCAGCATCTGCTCAGCAATAACCTGCTCAATGATGCCTTAGTCCGCAATGGCCACTCAGCTCCTGACCTCATTACAGCCTTGATTCAAACATGGACAAAAGGGCTATATTTCAGAGGTGAGGCAAGAATGACAGGTCCTGACATCAAATCCCTATTCCCTAGGGTGGGGGAGTTCAAAACTAACTTTCATACCTTTAAGGTGAGAGGAGAAAGATTTAGAAGGGATATGAGGGGTAAATTTTTCACACAGAGAGTGGTTTGTGTGTGGAATGTACTGCCAGAGAAAGTGGCGATGCAGGTACAATTACAATGTTTAAAAGACATTTAGATAAGTTCATGAGTGGGAAAGGTTTGAAGGGATATGGGCCAAGTGCAGGCAGGTGGGACTAGTTTAGTTTGGGAAAGTAGTTGGCTTGGACTGGTTGGACCAAAAGGCTTGTTCCCATGCTGTGCAACTCTATGACTCTGTGTAGCTACTCTCCTGGAGATTGGCTGTTGCTGTACAAGGTGGGTCATTTCTGAATGGATTAAATGGAGTCACCAGACATGCTGTTCCATTAGCATATATAGGGCTACTCCTGGGAGGAGCTAATCCACTCTTATGTTTGCTAGCAGTTCTGCAATAGTGTCTCAGTAGCATTAACGCACACTTAATCTTAAGCACAACCTGAGATCTTCCCTTGGACACTCATGCAACTCAGGTGTAACATAAACTGGCATGAAATTGTACATAACAAACTTGTATTGCACATCAAGGGCAATATCTTCTGCTGAAGGTGTTGTGTAGGCATCTTTCCCACTTGGTATCAGAAAGTTATACTAATACCAATAGGAAACGTTGGCAGCAGTGAAAGCATTGCAGATGGCTGAGGACCCAGCCATAAGATGCTGGCAAGGTTTTAAAATGGTAGCGACAGGTGGGATCTGAAGATAGAAGATCGTGCGCAATAATGCAGTGAAATAACTACATGAAGGCCAGTATCCCATCATCAAGTCACCCTTTATTTACACGTGCATAGTACATGACACTAACCCATCTAGCTCAGACCCAGCTGTCAGAGTGGACAGAACCTGGCACCCTGGTTTCTATCTGTCAGCCAGGGATCCCTGATTGGACCAGGTTAACAGCCCCAAACAGGGAACACATATTCTATGAGGTCCACCTGGCTGACCTCGCTCCAACCACTACATGCAAATTTTGGCCAGACAGCACTAACCCGAAGAGATCCTCAGTTCTACAAAAGCCATAGAAACCCAAGAAGAAGTGCAAAGGAAAAGCTAGAAACTAGAAAATGGTGAGTGGACCTTTGCCTAGTCAGCAGCTTAAAAGCACACAGAACCAGTCAGTTTCTGCGAATGCAGAAACTAACATTGAAAACAGCAGCAGCACTGATTGCATTACTAAGCCAGGCTCTAAATGGTTAAACCGGAAATAGTGAGCAAGTGTGAAAAAAGCTTGTAAGGATCACAAAGTGTATCATCAAAGCTGCAAGGGGAATTTCTGAATCAAGAACCCAGATATCGTGGCCAATGTCGGACACTTGAAGTAAGTTAGGCCCCTGTGAGTAATTGTGAAAATTCTTGCTTTTAAAGAGAGGTTTAAGGCTGAGGACCTAAAAGAAGATATAAATGTATAGCAAATGCATAATGTTAAAATCATTTAAAATTATCTGGAAAAAGTATGGAAAACATCTTCTACAAAGAGAACACATGTTAAGAAAAGCATTCAAGTGGCAGTATAATTCAACTAATTGGAGTGAAAAATCCATGGCAATAAAAGGGGAAAAGATGCTGAAAGCAGTGATACAGCACCAATTTTTATTTCAATTACAAAGCACGCAGATATCTCAGAAATGAAGCAGATTCCTAAGGGATAAAAGGTGCTGCAGATGCTGGAGAATCTGAGATAACAAGCATGGGGCTGGATGAACACAGCAGGTCAAGCAGCATCACAGGAGCAGGAGAACTTGACGTTTCGGGCCTAAACCCTTCATCAGAAATGGGACTTGTCTGCCTCCTCTCCACCTATCCTCTCCTCTATCCATCCTCTATCCACCTCCCCCTCTCTCCCTATTTATTTCAGAACCCTCTTCCCCTCCCCCATTTCTGATGAAGGGTTTAGGCCCGAAACGTCAAGTTTTCCTGCTCCTGTGATGCTGCTTGACCTGCTGTGTTCATCCAGCCCCATGCTTGTTATCTCAGATTCCTAAGGGGCAACTTTTTCATGCAGAAGCTGGTACTTGTAAAGGAATGAGCTGCCAGGAGAAGTGGTGGAGGCTGGTAAAATTACAACATTTAAAACGTATCTGGCTTGGTAGATGAATAGGAAGAGTTTAGAGGGATATGGGCCAAATACTGGCAAATGGGACTAGATTAATTTGGGATACCTGTTCGGCATGGACTGAAGGGTCTGTTTCCATGCTGTATAACCCTATGTATCTATAACCCTATGACTCTACAACTGGAGTGCATCACCCATAATGTTAAAGAAAGCAGAAAAGTCACTCAGAAAATAAAATAGCATGAAATATCTTTTCTTCCATCTTGGCGAAGATAAAGATACCACATTTTTCTTTTTCTTTTTAAAGCATTTCAACAATATTTAAATGATTCAAAGTGTTTTCTCAAGAAATAGAGAAGGATAATTCTGAACCATTTAGAGGTTTTCAACATTTATTAAAACAAATAGAAGATAACTCACAAAAAGGAAAGTAAGTTAGAAGAGATAAAAATTCACAATAAAACAACAAAGCTTCATAATGGTGGAGATTTATTAGCAATTCATCTTCATTGTCCAACAACTAAATGTGTTCTATTTATTCATGGGCTATGATTACACCATCTGGACCAACATTTATCACCCATCCCTAATTGCCTTGGAGAAGGTGGTGGTGAGCTGCCTCTTGAACCAATGTTGGCCATGGAGTGTAACATCACGCACAGTGCTAGAAAGTTCCAGATTTTTGACACAGTTACACTGATAACAGTCAAGATGATGAGTGGCTTGGAGAGGAACTTGCAGGTGGTGGCCCCATGCATCTGCTGCCCATGTCCTTCTAGATGATAGAGGTCATGGGTTTGGAAATTGCTGTGGAGGGAGCATGAGTGAGTTACCGCACTGCATCTTGGAAATGATACCTGCCTGGTTGGTGGTGGATAAAGTGGAAGTTGAAGGTAGTGGATGGGTTGCAAATAAGCGAGCTATTTTGTCTTGGAGAGTGTCAGACTTCTTGGATACTGGAGCTGCACCGCTCCAGGCAAATGGAGAGTATTCCATCACAATCCTGATGTGTCTTTTTGGTGGTGGACTCAGGAGGTGGTTTGTTTGCTGCAGCATTCCTAGCCTCTGACCTGCTCTTGTAGCTGTAGTATTAAAATGGTGAGTTCAGTTCAACAATGGAGCTCAGCTCCTATTTGTCTGCAACCATTTGTGTTATTCCTTATTCACACAACTATTTAAACAATGCGTACCACGCGTGTCAGGTTACTTGCTTTGCAAGACATGCAACAATCCTTTAAAACATTGGTTTTAAAATAGTTCTTTCTCAAAAATTAAAAGGACATGATGTTTAGAATTTACAATCAAGGGGAGGCAATGGCCTTGTAGTATTATCACTGGACTGTTAATCCAGAGGTCTAGATAATGTTCTGGGGACCCAGGTTTGAATCCCACCATTGCAGATGGTAGAATTTGAATTCAATAAATATCTGGAATTAAGAATCTAATGATGACTGTGAATTCATTGTCGATTGTTGGGGGAAAACTCATCTGGTTCACTCATGTCCTTTATGGAGGGACATTGCCATCCCTACCTGATCTGGCCTACACGTGATTCCAGAGCCACAGGAATGTGGTTGACTCTTAACTGCCCTCTGGGCAATTAGGGATGGACAATAAATGCTGGGTCTAGCCAGTGATGTCCTTATCCCATGAATGAATAAAAAAAGTAAATGTAAAGGTCTGATGAAGACAACATTTATAATAAGTGAGCTGATTGTATGAATCAAAACACTGTATGGCAAAACCAGCTACACCTACAAAAGTATTTTTTTAAATCCTGCAATAGCTTTCAAGTAAATTATTTAAGTAAGAGAAGCAAAACGGTTGAATATATTGGCGATGGAAGATGATATTATAACTCCAAGCGTACTTAAAACCACAAATACATCAAACAAAGAATTAAGCTAGTTTTTGCGGAAGAGACAATTCATACAATACAGAATTGCTTCAAGAATGGAGAAGAAACTCATAGAAGTACAAATGTACACATTTCTTTATTCTATCAGTCAAATGGCAGGTCACATTTTGAAATAACAGAAGACAAGAGATAGATATCTTTGCAAATATTGTAAAGGCATTCGACAATTTCTTAGAGTTCAGTATCAATCCTATAATGGGGAGATAAGGCAAAGAACCACGGATGCTGGTGCTCTGAAAGCAAGTAAGAACAGAGGATGCTAGAGAAACTCAACAGTCTGACAGTATCTGTGAAGAGAAAACAGCTCTGAAGAAAGGTTACTAGACTCAAGACATCAGTAGTACTTTCTCTCCACAGATACTGTGAGACCTGCTGAGTTTCTTCAGCAATTTCTGTTAATATAATGATGAAAGCCAGATCTTATGGAAGAATACAACCTTCTGGACAGCATGTTGAGCATAATGATCATTCTACACTGTCAGGCTTTATAACCAGAACTGATTCAAGACAGAATTATTAGAATATCTGGTCTATTTATTTCAATGATGTTACAACCTGAAGATGATGTCACATGGAAAAGTGTTATCTGGAAAAGTAAAATGATTGGAACAAAAAGCCAATCCATTTCAAGAAGGTCATCAAACTTCATCAACTTTCTAAAGCACAAACACATAAATAGAACATAGAACATAGAACTCTACAGCACAGGAGAGGGCCCTTTGGCCCACCATGCTATGCTGAACATGATGCCAAATTAAACTAACCCCTTCTGCCCGCACTTGGTCTATATCCCTCCATTCCTGGCATATTCATGTGCTCATCTAAAAGTCCATTAAACGCCCCTATCATATCTGCCTCCACCACCACCCCTGGCAGTGCTTTCCAGACTCCTACCATTCTCTGTGTAAAAAAACTTGCCTCTCATGTCTCCTTTGAACTTTTCCCCTCTCATCTTAAATGCATGCCCCCTACTTTTAGACATTTCAACGCTGGGAAAAAAAATTCTGACCGTCAGCCCTATCTACGTATTTCATAATTTTATAGACTTCTATTAAGTCTCCCTCAGGGTCTGCCACTGCAGAGAAAACAACCTGAGTTTTTCTAGCCTCTACTTATAGCTCATGCCCTCTAATCCAGGTAGCATCTTGGTAAACCTCTTTTGCATCCTCTCCAAAGCCTCCACATCCTTCCTGTAATTTGGTGACCAGAATTGAACACAATCTCCATTAACACAAAGAAACACTCATTCCTCGAATGCAGGAGCACAGTCTTCCAGATGTGGAATTGAGCAAAAATTACACAAGCAAATGTAATGTCCAGCTTTATCATGCCAATATAACCATTGTGAGAAAATGGGACATTTCCAGAGATTATGCCCAAGTCAAATACAATCCTCGATTGACAAAACTAATAACATCTGCTTGTAGAAAGATGTTAACACTTTACAGCAAGTGTAGTTGGAAAAAGCCTCAAAGTATTAAGAAATATATTTTTATGATGATATACCACCTTTGGAAGAGAAAACATAACCATTACTATGAGTAATAATGAGTAATCTGAACCAGATATAGCACAGACCATTGTAGTCATCCAGCTCATCTCAAATTTGACACTAGGGCAAGTGTTACCACATTATTTGAAAAAAAAACCCTTCGCTGAAGAGAATGAAACTACGACTGCCTGATAAAGTACTGCCAGACACTGACAGAAACTCACAGACAACCAAATACATTCTGAGAGTAGCTGCAAAGTAGAGAGACTAATGGAATACACGTGTATGCCATCAGTACACAACACTTATCACCTCTGAGCTGCAAAGAAAGCCTTCCTCTTGAAATTCTCTGGTATGTTAAACAACCTCAACCAGCTCAGAAGCCAAATAGTGATTAATGTAATTCAACAAGAGGAAGACTTCATCGGTCCTAGGGGAGTGTTTGCAGAATCTAAGAGAAAAATACCCAATTTGAGATTGATTACTTTGCTGTCCAACAGCTCTTCCAGCTGAAAAATCAGAAGATAGCCTGATTCCACAGGTTTGAAAGAATTACTTGATCGTCTTCCAACTGCAGGTGAGTCTTCAAAGTCTGATAATCAAACAACTCAACACCACCAGTTTTAGAGTTTGTAGAAAACTCTCTGGGTGGTCATTTCAATGTTTACAAGAAAACGGCGGCAAAACAGCGCAGTCAATTTTACTTCACCATGATTGAGCCTGATAAAATGATCTAAAATTATCTAAGGTATATGTGAGAGAATGGAAGGATCACATATGAGTATGAAGATGATTCATTCTATTGGAAACAACTATCTTTTCTGACACAATTTGAGGAAACTAACGAGCCTAAATGGGAGTCAGAAATTCCAAACCAACATCTGTCCAGAATATGTTCTCTGCAACAGATCTTTGGAGAATCATAGGTGCACCAAGTTTATTAACTGTGCCTGAATGTTTTGTCCTCACGGGGCAACCAAGTCATCAGCTATTTATGAACTCAGAGACTTGTGGAGGAGATGGAGTAAGTCTATCTCACTCTTTGGAAAAAATTGCATAAAGAACTTTGCAACCAGAGAAAAGCTTGGGAGGGAGATGTTGTATTAATCAGTTAGGACATGTAAGGGCTAATTACACCACCAGATAGGCATTGCCCAACAGTGTATAAAGGGAGAAAGTTCTGCGAGGAGCTGGCCAGTTCTGTATTGATTATCAGTTCTGTTTGAGAATTTTTCAGTGGCGGTGATGTGTCATTACTCGTAACGTCTTATCATGGACTCTCATAACTCCAATGTAATGTAACTTGCTATTGGCTAATATGCAATGAATTTTTATTGTTTACATTTTTTTGTTGAAAATGACACATGGGCATCCTTAAGCACTTGGTATTGGTATTATAAATTTATATCAATGACTAATGGCAGAGAATTTACCCAAGGCATTCCAGACATTCTGGTGGGTGTTGGCATCACTGGGATGGAGAGTTATTAGACCTTTAGACACTGACACACTCCTAGGGAATTCCTAGTAAATTATGCTTCATTCCTAGGCATCCCTTGAAAATATTCCCATACCTCCAGGGACTTCCTGTAAATACTGACAATCTCCTGGCGACCTCCTGAAAATACAAACCCACACTGAGAACTCTGTCAATAGTGCCACACTCCCAGGGACCCTTTGTAAATGCTGACACTTCTGGAGATCCAGTCTTTTACATTCCCAAAGTTGAAGAAAGCTGAAAAAAATCAGTATCGCAACATTTCTCATCAGAATACATCACTGTGTCCTTAGGTTCGCTACTTCATTGGTCATTTTGTCTCTTGCCCTTGGGAGCTCCCCTTTTGACTCTGAATGCACAAAACCTCAAGCTTTAAGTTATTTTGATGATCTGCTGTATAGCTCATACTGGCACTATGATGGCTCTTTCACTCAACTAAAATATCTAAACCTCGGAACACCCACAGTCCAAAGGCGCGCAGGTTAGGTAGATTGGCCATGCTAAATTGCCCATAATGTTCAGGGATGTGTAGATTAGGCGGGTTATAGGGATGGGTCCGGGTGGGATGCTCTGAGGGTTGGTGTGGACTTGTTGGGCCGAAGGGCCTGTTTCCACACTGTAGGAATTCTATGAGATTCTATGGGACATTACTGAAACAATGGGATTGTATTTCAGTAACTGAAATGTACTGAATTATTCCAGACATGGGCACTGTTGGCTGGATAACATTAATTGCCATTGCTACCTACACTTAGAAGGTGCTGGTGAGCTACCTGTTTGAACCGCTGTAGTCCACCTTCTGTGGGTTGACCCGCATCGCGTTTAAAGAGAGAATTCCAAAGTTTTGACCTAGTGATAGTGAAGGAATGATGATATATTTCCAAGTTAGGATGCTGAGTGGTTTGGAGTGTAGAATTCATGATACACTCAGCAGATGAGTAGTGTTCACTGTACACTCAGCAGATGAGGTTAATAGCCAGTTCTCTTACATTTTTCTCAATTGTTAGTTGATAGTAAGATTGGCCAAGGATACCAGGAGTTGGGAAAACTTCCTCCTCTTTCTTCAACAGCGCCACAAGGCCTTTATTGCCCCAATGAATACTGATAAGTGAAGTCTCAGTTCAATATTTCATCCAAAAAAGACCAGCACCAACTGCTGTATATGGGGCTGAAAGGTTTAATACTGAGGAGAGACAAAAGCAGTATCCACAATGATATTATCATTGAGGGCAGCATGGTGGCTCAATGGTTACCTCATGGTGCCAGGGACACAGGTTCAATTCCAGCCTTGGGCAACTGTGTGTGTGGAGATTCTCCCCATGTCTGCATGGATTTCCTCCAGGTGCTCCATTTCCTCCTGCAGTCTAAAAATGTGCAGGTTAGGTGGATTGGCCAAGGTAAATTGCCTGTAGTGTCTAGGGATGTGCAGGCTAGGTGGATTAGCAATGTAGGGTTATGGGGATGGGGTGCGTCTGGATGGGATGCCCTTCAGAGGGTTGGTGTGGACTTGATTGTCTGAATGGCCTGCTTCTGTACTGTAGGGATGCTATGATATGGATTTATCAGCAGAACTGATTAGGACCTCAGTCAAACCTCACATGTGGGTCCTCCTCATAGACTCTGTAACAATAAATACCATATCAAAGTAACCTGTAACTCATTGCGATTAAATATATCTTGTAAACCATAAGAGATTCATCTAGTTTAAACCAAGACGTGGTTATTGTCAATGCACTAGACAAGGCAGGTCCCATTGTTTCTTAATTTAAAGAGTATGGTAGCAGTAACATTCCTCATGACCAGCAGCTCATACTGTGTTATGACGTGGTCTATCGATACAACGGCCCACTGACAGTGCAGAATTCCCTCGGTATGGCATGGGACGGTCTTCCTAGATTACATAGCAAAATAGAATTGGGCTTTAACCCATTGGTTTTAAGAACTCACTGAGCCAACTTGCCAACTGTAACACTTTCCCCTTTGCTTTCTTGCCACCAGGACGAGCAGATTCTGACACGTTCTCATGTGTCACTCATTACCTGTTTGAAAGCTTGTTCACTTTCAAGATTATTGGTTAATTCAATTCAACATCTGAACACAAGGGGGTAATTAATCAAGAGGTAGGAAGAAGTGGGTAATGTGCCTAATGAAAACTTAAGGTGGCACTGATACCTTTCGATAATTACAGCTTTCTTGTTTCACACTATCAGTCCATTCCAGATGCTCACAGGTAATGAAGCATCCCTGCTGAATATGGCCATAAACATACAGAGGTACCGCTATCGTACAAAGTACTTAGTCGTTGGCATAGAATTAAACTGTGTCAGAGCTGCAACACAAGTGATTGCAGACTAATACGTTATTAAATATTACTCTGTGAGAGCTGAGTGTAGTGATTTTTCAGTGATTTCTTTTTAGGTGACGTTTCGCTGAGCATGTTAACAATCACTGTCCTTACCATTGTTGTATTAAATTTGAACTAAATTAAATTAGATTGCTTAAATTGAAACAACAGCTCACACATTCTGAGTTAAACATGACACATTTGCCTCTACAGTTGTTTCACTTCTTTTGAAGCACTTTACTTAGAGCATTTAACCACATTCAGATTTCAAAGATATTTTCACATTGTGCCATTTTTCCTACCCATTGTCTTCCCATAGCTTTGTGATTCCTCTCTGCTCACCTTCCTCTTGGAGTTTGTCTATTTTATCCCCCCAAAGTCAGAGAAGCACCTACTGGGATGGTATCACACTTTAGGAGTTACCTGCTTCCCGTCTGTTGCCCTGTCAGCCTGCTTTCACATAACAGGCTTTGAACTTACATAGAGTTTAGAAGGACTTTTATTTTAATTCAGTTTTCAGGATGAGGGCATCGCTGGCTAGGCAGCATTTATTGCCCAGAGGGCATTCAACAGTCAACCACATTGCTGTGAGTCTGGAGTCACCATCTAGGGAGTTTCCCCCCCCTCCTTAAACGGCATTGGTGAACCAGATGGGTTCCCACCATCCACCAGGTAACTGATTCACAGGCATCATTGGACTCCTTAATTCCAGACATTTATTGAATTCAAATTCCACCATCTGCCATGGGACTCAAACCTGGGTCCCCAGGACATTATCTGAGTCAGCAGTCCAGCCTCCTCACAAAGGGCTGACCAAAGGCATGATTAAATGAGTTGCAAAGGAATTCAGGAGCTAATTCCGGAGAGTAGGAGCATGTGATGGAAAGATCTGCTCTTGGTCGTGGAGCAAATGGTCAGAACAAGAAGGAGGAAAAATGTTTAAGAATTGCTTGAGACGTTTGTATGTGGGAACATTGAACAGGAAACTTGTTCTTTAGTTTTGTAAACACCAATTGTTAATACTTCAGGAAATGGCTCTAAATGGCTTTATGAAAGGGACAGAGTTTTTTTTAAAAGATAAACTGAGTCAGGAAAGCAATGTTATTAACTACTGCTCATTCTGAAGTGACTCTATCCAAGTTGGGCACCGAATGTCAATTTCTGGGTTAGCCCATGGATCTAGTGTCCACAACAGTGAGGCTTTCAAAAACTCTAGTTTGGATAACAACTGGAGTACTGGGTCCAGTTCGGAATGAGGTGAAGTTCCATGAGATGATACAGAGGAGATTTACAGAATAGTTTCAAGAAATCCAGGATTGTAGCTATGGGGTTAGGTTGAACTGGAGTTGGAATAGGATTTGTCCTCCTTCAAGCAAAGGAGGTTGATTTTCATAGAATCCCTACAGTACAAAAGAGGCCACTTGGCCCCTTGAGTCCATGTTGACCCTCCAAAAGAGCATCCCAACCTCTCCCACCCCATTGATAACCTACCTAACCTGCATATCTTTGCACTGTGGGAGGAAACCAGAGCACCCACACACAGTCACCTGAGAGTGGAACTAGAATAGAATCCCTACAGTGTGGAAACAGGCCCTTCAGCCCAACAAGTTAACACCAACTCTCAGAGCATCCCCTTATGATCCACTTAATCTACACATCCTTGAACACTATAGCCAATCCACCTGGCCTGCACGAGGAAACCAGAGCAAACCCTCTCAGACACAGGGAGAACATGCAAACTCCACACAGACAGTCACCTGAGGGTGGAATTGAACCTGGGTCCCTGCCACTGTGAGGCAGCTGAGCTAACCACTGAGCCACCATGCTGCCCTAAACTTAAGGCAGATGAAGAAAAGTGGTTCCTGTCAACTGATGGTACCAGGACAAGAGGAAAAAGGTACAAGTGTTTGGACAATAGATACACAGGGAAGTGAGAGGAAGAACTTTTTAAAGCAGAAAGCAGTTATAACTTGTCATTTCTCACCAAAGAAGTAGTGAGAGTAGAGATAGTCAATGACTTCAGAAGAAAATCAGATGTGTTCTTGAGGGAAGTAAACTTGCAGATCTATTGGGATAGAACGGGGGAATGGGACTGACTGGATTGCTCTATAGAGAACTCAAGTAAGTTCGAGGGGCTGAATATCCTCCTTTTGTGCCATAATGATTGTGAATATCTGACTGGCAACCACACTCACAATCTAGTTGGCAGTGACTGGACTCTGCAACAAGAAAGAGGTTTGATACTGCCTTTTACTCTTGATTTCTCCTTTAATCAGCCCAGACCATGTACACAGTGCTTCTCTCTCAGGCTGGACTACATGCACTAGTATTTACATTTGAGTTGGATTCTTTCCAAAATATTAATCATTCATTTGGAATGAATGGCTGTAAGTATGTGTTCCGTGTTAGTTATCTGAATAAAACATTATTGCTGTCTAGAAAATAAATGATGATTAGTGAGTTTTTCAGAAAATATAGCCGTGTTTGGACAGATTTTCTTTAAGGGCTTGTTTACAAATCTCTAACCAGCAGTTAACACGATCTAAAACTTTGTAAGCACTAAAACAGGATGTTAAATACAGATGGAAACATTTATATACACAAAAAATCCACTTGTATTCCATTGCATAAAGCAATGATGCATATGTGATGTTGATTGAACAGTTCAGGAGTAGACAGTGACGTACTGAGTTTCAGATGGTCCCCAGGACTGTGGTCCAGAATTAACTGTTGCTGTCAATGACAGATTGGGGCGGCACGGTGACTCAGTGGTTAACACGACTGTCTCATGGTGCCAGGGACCTGGGGTTGGGGTTGGTTCCACCTTTCGGCAACTGTCTGTGTGGAGTGTGCACATTCTTCTTATGTCTGCATGGGTTTCCTTCAGGTGCTCTGGTTTTCTCCCACAGTCCAAAGATGTGCAGGTTAGGTGGATTAGTCATGGGAAATGCAGGGTTATAGGTTAGGGGCTGGGTCTGGGTGGAGTGCTCTTCAATGGATCAGTGTGGACTCAATGTCCAAGTGGCCTGCTTCCACACTATAGGGATCCTATTACAAAGATCTAAAGGGTGTATCCAGAAGTTAGATGTGGTGAAATGTACAATGGTTTTATATGTTTAATTAGCCCAAATATGAAATAATTCTATAAATGATCGTGTTGAATCTGAAATTAACAATTTGGACGGTCAATACAATCAAAATTATACTATTCTGGAGGGTGTGTAAGGGTAGATTTCATAATTCTTTGAATTTGACAGGACAAGGTGAGAAGGAAGTTCAGAAAACACCCGGGATTCTTGGCTGTGTAAATGTCAATAATGATACTAAATAAAAATAAGGAAGGTATACTCATCCTTTACAAATCACTGGGTAATTCTCAATGAATTATTGTGTCTATTTCTACGCACCACAGCTTTGGAAGGATGTCAATCATTGGAGAGGATGCAAAGGAGCTTTACTAGAATTGACCCCACTTTGAGGGATTTCAGTTTTGTCGACAAACTGGAGAAACTGAGATTGTTCTTAAGGTGAAGAATACCAATGTGGATTTGATACTGTAAAGTTTTTGAGAAGATTTGTAGCCCGGCTTGTGGATGAGGAAGTAGACTTGCTCGCCGAGCTGGTGTGTTTGGTTGTAGACGCTTCATCACCCTGCTCGGTAACATTGTCAGGGCACCTCCGGTGAAGCGTTGGTGTTCTGTCCCACTTGTTATTTATATACCTCGATTTGCTGGGGTGATTGGCTTCACTTCTGGTTCTGTTTCTCAGTGGTTTGTTTATCTGGTCCAGTTCAGTGTGTTCGTTGATGGAGTTCCAGCCTCCAGGAATTCCCTAGCATGTCACGGTTTGGCTCGTGCTATTATGGATGTATCGTCCCAGTCGTGGGATCCGTGTTCCTCTTTGTCCGAGTGTATTGAGATCAGTGAAAATTGGCCATGTCTCTTGATGGCTAGTTGGTGTTCATGTATCCTTATTGTCAGTTTTCTTCCAGTTGCAATGTTTCTCACAGTCCTTGCATGGTATTTTGTATATTACGTTGGTTTTATTGGTTGGGGGTATGGGATCCTTTATGTTCATCAGGAGCTGTTGCAGGGTGGTTGTTGGTTTGTGGGTTACTCTGATACCTAGGGGTCTGAGTAATCTCGTGGTCATCTCTGATATGTCTCTGATGTACGGTAGGGTGACCAGTGTGTCTGGCCATGTTGTGTCTTCTTGGTGTGGTCTGTCACGGAGATAACGGCGGATTGTGCTTTTTGGGTATCCATTTCTTTTAAAAACTGTGTATAAATGCTCATGTTCTGCTTTGTGCAATTCCAGGTTGCTGCAGTGACAAAAATAAAGGATCCCCTACCCACAACCAATGAAACCAACGTAATATACAAAATACCATGCAAGGACTGTGAGAAACATTACACAGGCCAACCTGGAAGAAAACTGACAATAAGGATACTCGAACACCAACTAGACACCAAGAGACACGACCAATTCTCACTGATCTCAGTACACATGGACAATGAGGGACACGATTCCGACTGGGGCAACACGTCCATAATAGCACAAGCCAAACAGAGACATGCCAGGGAATTCCTGGAGGCCTGGAATTCCAACCAGAACTCCAACAAGCACATTGAACTGGATCTGATATACAAACCACTGAAAAACAGAACTGGAAGTGATGCCAACCACCCCAGCAAACCAAGGCATATAATTAACAAATGTGACAGAACACCAATGCTTCACTGGAGGCGCACTGATGATGTTACCTATCAGGGTGATGTAAATTCTGTAATCAAACACATCAGCTCGGCGTGCAAGTCTACAACCTTAATGTTTTAAAATTGAGAGGGGTTTTGGTAACACAGGTAGAGGACAATTGAGTTTCTCTAATGTTAGTGAACTGCAGTCATAGAGTTGAAATCAGCAAAAGAACCAAAGGGGAAGTGATGGGAAAAGAAGTTTCACATCAATGTTTGTTAATGTTTGGAATGCACATCACGAAGGAGTGGTAAAGGCAGACTACATAGTCATATGGGCAACTGAATATGTAATTAAAGCAGAATGCTTTTCAGCTCCATTGCTTTGTAGATTGCTTGAGATGAACAATGTCTGACAATAAATTTATGGTAAAGTATTACCAGATTTCCACCAGCGCTTTGCTGCAATGATGACATCAACTAGACTGTTCACATTCTCCACGTCAGGCTCAATCACGAGCTGAGCTTTCAGCCCCACATCCTTCCCAGGTCAAAGATGTTTTTCTTTAATACTATCCAACTCCACCCTTGGTGGAGCCAATCTTCCGCTGAAGCTTTGACTGATACATTTGTAACATCCAGACAGGGTCATCCCAATGATCAATCTCACATCTTCCACCCGCCATAATCTTCAGCACATCCAAACACCCCACAGCCTTGGATCTATGCTGGATCCCCTCTCACTCCTCATCCTTGCTGACCTGATGTCTGATTTCACAACAGCCCTCATTTCAAGTTTTCATTCTCAAAGCTTTGTCCCTCCCACCTCCATAACCTCCTTCCATCATAGCAAAGAGAAAATGTTCGTTTGACTATAACCTCTGGACCATGCGTTATGCTGCCTGGGTCCAACGGTTCAGAATTCTCTTCCTCAACCTCACTGATGCACTGCCTTGCTCCCTTCAATAAATATCCTTCTTAAAACCCTTCTCCTGAACTAAGCTTTTAATCCCCTGTTTTAGAATTTCCTTCCTTGGCTTGCTGCTTGCGCCTCTGTGAAGCACTTTGGGATGTTTTTCTATGTTAAAGGTGCTAAGGAAATGGAAGCTGTTGCTGGGATGCAGTAGGCAGTGAATCTTGTGAGCATGTAATTGCATGTTGGTTAATAATAGAACCAATTAGCCATCTGGAAGCAACCCATACATCACTGCAGCTGTTTGATTCCGAAATCAACAACACCAATTTGTTTCTCTCATCAGGTTGTTAAAAAAAAACATGGAATTTCAGAATGATACAGACACCGGAGGATGTCCATTCGGTCCATCATGTTTGTTCTAACTCTGTAAAACTATCTAATTCAACCTGCATTCCTCTTCTTTCCTCTATATGTTTATCCTTCACATATATGTCCAATTCCCCTTTAGAATCTCCTTCCCTCGGTGTTTCAGGTAGCTCATTCTAGATCGTAACATCTTGTTGCATAAAGGAATCTTAATTTAACCTCTTGCTCTTATGTCAATCAGTTTACATCTGAACTCTGGTTAGTCACTGAAAACAAAAAATGCTAGAAGATCACAGAGAGCTCTGATGAAGAGTCATCTAGACTTATAATGTTACCTTGCTTTCTCTCCATGGATACTCCCTGACCCGCTGTGATCTCCAGCATTTTTTGTATGTAGTACAGAATACAGCATCTGCAGTAATTTTCTCTTACATCTGGTTAATCACTGTTCTGCTGGCGAATTTCTTGTCATTTGTTTTGCCAAAACCTTTCATGATTTTGATCATCACTAACAAATCATTCTCTTTACCTTAGATAACAAGGTGTAGAGCTGGATGAACACAGCAGGCCAAGCAGCATCAGAGGAGCAGGAAAGCTGATGTTTCGGGTCTGGACCCTTCTTCAGAAATGGGGGAGGGGAAGGGGATTCAGAAATAAATAGGGAGAGAGGGGGAGGCGGATAGAAGATGGATAGAGGAGAAAATGGTGGAGAGGAGACAGACAGGTCAAAGAGGCGGGGTTGGAGCCAGTAAAGGTGAGTGTAGGTGGGGAGTTAGGGAGGGGATAGGTCAGTCCAGGGAGGACAGACAGATCAAGGGGGCAGGATGAGGCTAGGAGATGGGGGTGGGGCTTGAGGTGGGAGGATTGGATAGGTGGGAGGAAGGACAGGTTAGGGAGGCAGGGATGAGCTGGGCTGGTTTTGGGATGCGGTCGGTTGAGGGGAGATTTTGAAGCTTGTGAAGTCCACATTGATACCATTGGGCTGCAGGGTTCCCAAGCGAAATATGAGGTGCTGTTCCTGCAACTTTCGGGTGGCATTTCGTGGCACTGCAGGAGGCCCAGGATGGACATGTAGTCCAAGGAATTCTCTTTACCTACTCTGCTCTAAGGAGGACTAGCTTCTCCAGTTCCCCAACAAGTTGCAAGTGTCTGGTAACATGCTCAAAAATCTCCACTGCACCCTCTCCAAAGCCTTGATCTCCTTCCTAAAGTAAGATGCTATATTAAAAGAAATGTTCATTCACCTTCAAATCACAGGAATGCTTCCAGGGATGAGGAACTTCAGTTCTGAAGGTAGGTCGGCGAAGTTAGCATGGTTTTCCATTGCCCAGAGAAGGCTGAGGGGAGATTTGATAGAGGTGCTCAAAATTTTGAGGAGTTTGGACAGAGTAGAGAGGAAGAAACTGCTCCATCTCAGGAAAGGATTGAGATTGAGGGGCGAACAGGTTTAACAATCGGTAAGGAGAAACAAAAGCAACATTAGGAGACTTTTTTTTTGAAAGAGTAATGTCTGGAATGCGCTGCCTGAGAGAACGATAGAGGCAGATTCAATTGACACACTCAAAGTGGAATGAAACAGTTATCTAAAAAGAAAGAATTTGCAGGGTTCTGGGGAGAGGGAAAAGAGATAGCACGATGTAGATTGCTTGCTCGGAGAGCAGGCACAGGCAGGGTGAGGTAAGTGGTCTCCCTCTGTGCTGTAATAACTTTGAGATTATGTGAAATCATCTCGGTTTGAACCTTTGGATTCTGTGAGAGTGAGGGCTGGCAATGCCGTCAAAAAAGCAAACCTGTATTGAACTTGTAAGGCTTGAGGCCAGCACTGAGAACAAAGATAGACCTTAACGAAGAAGAGCAAACTCAAAAGGGAAGTCTGGGCAAAGAGAGCTGGAGAAGTGTAGCATCTGTGGAGGGCTGGCAGACCCTTTGGGTTTCTACTGCACTTTTAGCTTTTATTGTGGGTTTTCAGCATTTGCAGTGCTCTGGTTAGGTTTAGGTGAACCCTGGGATATTACGGGTACCTGGCTGGAAATCCTTGTTGAAGTGAGGTGGGTGGAAGACTGTGATTTGGGTTTCAGAGGCCAGGGAGGAAAGGCTAAAGGGGATCCCGACAAAGGATACTCAGCAGCCATGATTGACCACTGCTATTGGATTTCTCACTTGGCACTGTCCTTCCCCGGCCGTGGTGAAGTACCAGGGCAATGGGGAGAAGAGGCTCTTAATTGGCCACTGATTGCCTTTTTAAAGGCTGCAATCTGTCCAAGGGGTGAACCACAGTCTGACCCATGCCCCATGTGCCCTAATGACATGACCACTACACCACCTTGAGGAGCAATGTTAACCTCTTCCCATCTTTCCACAGATGCCAAAGAGCCTATTGTTTGCCCCCAATATTTTCCGTCTGTCCTTTTGGAGTTCCTCTTTCTCAATATTCCTAAGCATTCATTGGAAAGTTGACTCACAATTTGAATGAGAAGGGATAAACAGGTGTCTATAGTAAAGTTTGTCAGTTGGTCTCAGTAGCTAGCTAAGATTGTCACTTCTCTGGAACGGGCCTCCAGGAACTGAATGACTGATCTATCACGAACCCCTGTGAACACATGAAAACAAAATAAAAATTTAATTGATGCATCATAAAGTATGATTTTTGAAAATTTTCTTTGAACTAGGTATAAAAATAATTGGATATAAAGGTAAATAGACTGTGTGGGGTGGATGAAAGCAAGAGATCATGTGATAAAACGTCTAGGAATACAACAAGTTGGAGTTGGCAACTCAGGCCAAAGGGGGATATAAACATTTAACACTGGCTTGGGAAACATTTGTAGAGGCAATGTGCCAGCTTTGAGTCTGAATTGTTGAGTCCAATTTTTGTCAAGGGCAGTTTAATTTGAAAGAATGCTGGGAACTTCAGTGAAATACTTTTTTCAAAAAAAAATGCAGGATTACTTAATGACTAGTCGGTTATTTTACACAACACTGGCATGTATTTGAATAGGTGGGAATACTGGAGTTCTGGTTATATTACTGGACTAAGTGGAACCATCCTACTTTAAATGGGCTGAATGGCTTTCTCCGGTGCTGTAAATTACTTTATGACTCGAACTTTAACAACCACAATGAGGTCACTGTCCCATCCTCTTTGTTTTAAGAGAAAAGAAAGCCTGTTAATCTTTTTCTGATTCTGCTCTGTCTCAAGTTTCTGCTTTCAGTCTTCAAAGTTATACTGATGAAACTGTGCTGAAAATTTCAACCACTTCTCTAATTGTCCGGTATTTCTTTTTTTAACCACTATTTCAGACTACATGACATACCAGAGCTTTTGGAATTGCCCAGGGGACTTTTGAAAGTAGGGGATATTAGAGGCAAGGGTGGTGTAGTGGTAATATCACTAGTTACAGACTCCAAGCCTTCCAGTTAACATTTATGAGTTCACAGGTTCAAAGCCCACTGTGGGAACTGGTAGGGCTGAAGTTAAAAACTGGTCTTTTCAGTAATGGTGACCATGAAGCTATCCCAATTTGTTGTTTTAAAAAAACATGAAAATCATTGATGCCCTTTTAGGGCAGTAAATTATCTTCACCTGGTGTTCATATCACTACACCCACATCAGTGTGATTGACACAGTTGACACAGCTCAGTGGCTCAGTAGTTAGCACTGCTGCCTTACAGTGCCAGGGGTCTGAGTTTGATCTCACCCTCAGGGGACTACGTCTGTGGGTTTCCTTCCACAATCTAATGATGTGCAGCTTAGGTGGATTGGCTGTGCTAAATTGCCCCTAGTGTCTGGGGATCTGGTGGATTAGCCAAAGGAACTGCAGATTTAGAGAGTAGGGTCAGGCTGGAGTGCTCTTTGCAGGGTCAGTGTGCACTTGATGGGTTGAATGGCCTGCTTCCACACTGTAGGGATTCTATGACTTTTAATACCCCTAGCAAGGGCAAAATTATTTAGGGATGTCCAACAAGTGCTGTCCTTGTCAGTACCAACCACATCCCAATAAAGAAATAGCTACAATCCGAGGTCTTCACTTAAGCAAAGAGTTAGATATAAATACTGTGCAAACACTGGGCATTCCAAAACATGGCTCGGCCACTTTTTGAAGAGCAGTCACTAGTGCAAATCTCCCAAAGCACTCGTGAGCAAGCTTGCCCCTTTGGAGGGCAGATCTAGGGGTACAGGTTCATAGTTCCTTGAAAGTGGAGTCACAGGTAGACAGGGCGGTGAAGTAGGCTTTCAGCATGCTGGCTCTCATCTGTCAGAGCGTTGAGTATAGGAGTTAGTACGTCTTGTTGCAGCTGTAAAAGACATTGGTAAGAGCACATCAGGAGTACTGCGTGCAGTCCTGGTCATCCTGCTACAGAAAGGTTACTATTAAACTAGAAAGAGTGCAGAACAGATTTACTAGATTTTCCAAACTTTTCATTTTTGGGATTATAAGTGAACTAGGCTTCATTTAAATGGTGGATCACAGCTAGCAGTGCCACAATACATTTTACATCAGCAAATTGAAATAAAATGATGAGAAATCTATTGTTTATTCAGTTAAATGGTTTTCCTTTAAGACAATCAGTAAATATTACCGTCCTCTCTTCAGACACACAACTTGTTCTCATTCTTTCTGGGACAGTGGATGAAATCAATTCATTTTGCCTTTATGATTCATTTCTAGATTCGTCTATTTGCACATTTATGATTAATGGCCTATTTTTGAATTGCTTTCTTCCTTACACATAGATTTAGTTAGGACTTCACTATTTGGTGGTACTGAACTGGAAGATTGATGAATGAAACACACATTTTTATCTTGCACTCATCAGGGCAATTTGCAAGAATACCAATTTTAGGGGAAAACCAATGTTTAGACTGTATGGGAGGAGAGTGCTAGCATAAATATTGGTTTTTCCCTTAATTTGATATTCTCGTAAATTGTCCTGATGGGTGTAAGAATAAAAGCTTTGACGAAAAAACTCAATTTTTTCAGCAATACTCACGTTTATTAATATTGTTGCTGTTCCCACAGCATCAATCTTCTTCATAAGCATAACTCCCAAAGTGATGAAATCCCTTTGATTATCACTGCCCTTGCTTTTACTCGCTCGATTCCCCAATTATTGCCCTTTGAACAGCTGAGACTGTCAAATAATAAGGATTGTCTAGTCACTTGAAGAGATAGTGACTTCAATTTGCTGCTCTTGCAAACTGCATTATGAACTTGTCCACCATCTCACTCCCACTACACACCCTATGCACCACTGTCACACTCACATGTACATGCACACACACACGTACACATACATGCAAACACACATGTCTGCACAAACATGTGCATGCACACATGCACACACTGATGTGAACACACATATACACGCAGATGTACATTCACACATGCACGCACACATGCAAAAACACACATACCTATGCACACATCCACACATGCATGCATACATACACACCCATGCAAATGCACACACACCCATGCATGCCTACACAAACCCATGCAAACACACACACCCATGCACACATACATACGCATTCACGTTTACACACATGCATGCACATATACACACAACTGCGCACATACATGCATGTGTACACAGTGAGCTATCACAGCTTCCACCCCCTCCCTCAATGATGGGTTGCGGCCCGAAATGTGGGCTTTCCTGCTCCTCAGATGCTGTCTGACAGGCTGAGCTTTCGTAGTTCCACGTTTATTGACCCTCACTCAACCTTACAGTGCTCTGCCTTCAGCTTCGCCTCCCTGTGAATTCCTCTCTGCCTACAATTCTGAATTCTGTTTTAAGACATGTATTTAAATGTTGCAAACAACGCTCGAATATCATACCCTGCTTTTACATCATGTGTTTGCGCAGCCAAAATTTGACACGTGAGCCATTTATGGAGATTGATGCAGCTGATCAAACTCTTCAGTCAGAGGTAGGCTGCCATTGGCTATCTACAGATTGTTAAATAGAAAATTTAATTTCCGGTAATTCTTGGACAGGAGTGTGAAGCCTTTTGTGCCTCAATAATTGAAGCACAAATTTTTTTTAAGGCACGAATCCGATGATCTCAGAGGGCAGATGTAAGGATTATCATTTGTAAAATAATAGATCACGTGCAAACTGCATCAAAAACAAAGTAATTGTGGATGCTGGAGATCAGAGATCTTACACTCTTCTTGTATCTTAGAAGCATCCCATAATTGTGCCTTCCAGCTCACTACATCAAAGTGACAATTCTTCTCCAGTTCAATGGCCGTTTTAGGCACAGTCTAAGATTTTGCAGATTGCAAAATGAGGTGATTGGCCTTATCAATAAATTGGTGTTTCTTTACTGTTTTAGTTTAGCCAGGAATACTAACCAGGACTCTGGGAAACCTCCCTGCTTGACCGAAATTCATTTCATGGGATTTTTAAAACTTGCCTCAGTATTTGGCTTAATTTCAACCAAAGCCTTAAATCTCCAGGGGTTAAAGTTCACCTTCGATCAATGCCTGGCCCTGCCCAATGGAGGAAGCAAGGGGAAAGGGATGGGAGGGGACATCTAAAGTGAGGAAAGAAAAATGGGAAGGTGAAGGCGTTAACCATGAGAAGCAAAGTGTTAAGTAAAGAAACCTGCCAGGATTCTGTGTAGCAGCAACACACCCAACTGGGACTCGTGATGCGGTACAGTGTGAACAGGAAAACCAAGGCTTCCGACACTCTTCCTGAACGGAAGAGGCCCAGGGGAGTTCCTCCAGCCAACAGCATAAATGTCAGCCTCAACCCTGTGTGTGGGAAGAGAGTCATTAGCCTTTCTCTCAGCAATGATTCCTGAGTTGTGTAGGGAGACGCCTCTTTTCATAGAGTCACTGCGACACACAGAACCGACCCCGTGAGATGTTGCAGATACAAAGCAAGCAAAGGGAAACCCAAGAGTCTCTGCCAAGGAGCAGACTTCTTTTTTTAACCCCTTCATGGCTGCAGGAATGACAATGCACAAATAGGACGTTTCCCTTACTGAGATAGTCTGACATACACCGTGCGCTCAGATAATTGCGCAGCACGATGGCTCAATGGTTAGCACTGCCGCCCTACAGTGGCCAGGGACCCAGGTTCAATTCAAGCCATTGGCAACTGTTTGTGTGGAGTTTGCATGTTCTCCCTCTGTCAGTGTGGGTTTCCTCTGGGTGCTCCAGTTTCTTCCCACAGTCCAAAGATGCGCAGGTTAGGTGGGTTGGTTATGCTAAATTGCCCATAGTGTTCAGGCCAAATGGAACTGCCAAGAGAAATGCAGGGTAAAAGGGATAGGGTTGGGGAAAGGTCTGGCTGGGATGCTGTTCAGAGGGTCAGTGTGGCTTGATGGGCCAAATGGCCTGCTTCCACAGGGTAGGGATTCTATGATTCTATATGTAGGTTGGATGGATTGGCCATGCTAAATTGCCCCATAGTGTCCAGGGAAGTGCAGGCCAGGTGGGTTAGCCATGGTCAATGCGGAGTTATGGGCATAGGTTTGGGGGCTAGGTCTAGGTGGTATGCCTTATGGAGGGTCAATGCAGACTGAATGGGCCAAATGGCTTTCTGCACTGTAACAATTCTGCGATTCCGTAATCCATTGGCCACAAATTGGGATGCATTTGCTATTGAGTGTTGCTTTATTTGCCCCTGTAATTTAACTGTGAGATTAACAACATCGCTGTAAACACCACAGGAAAATACATCTCATGTGAAAGTGTTGCAGCCACAAAAGAGCAATAAATATTATTGAAGTGATTATTTCCTGATTTACAGTGTGTTGTAAAGTTACCTTTGAGTTACAAAGATAGGCTGGGATTTTTTTCACTGGAGAGTAGAAGGATGAGGGGTGACCTTATGGAGGTTTATAAAATCATGAGGGGCATAAGTAAGGTGAATAACAAGGGTCTTTTCCATAGAGTGGGTGACACGTGCTTCAAATTTGTGCTTCAATTATTGAGGCACAAAAGGTTTCACACTCCTGTCCAAGAATTACCGGAAATTAAATTTTCTATTTAACAATCTGTAGATAGCCAATGGCAGCCTACCTCTGACTGAAGAGTTTGATCAGCTGCATCAATCTCCATAAATGGCTCACGTGTCAAATTTTAAAACTAGACAGCATATTTTTAAGATGAGAGTGGAAAAATTTAAAGGGATCTGAGGGGCAACTTTTTCACACAGAGGGTGGTTTGCGTGCAGAATGAACGTCCAGAGAAAGTAGTAGATTCATGTACAATTACATGAATTAAGACATATGGATGGGTACATAAGTAGGAAATATTTAGAGGGATTTGGACCAAATGCAAGCGAGTGGAACTAGTTTAGTCTGGAAAACTTGGTCAGCATGGACGAGTTGGACTAAAGGGTCTGTCTCCGCGCTTTATGACTCCATGACTATATGGTAGCTCTATAACAAAGGGTGCTTTGTTTCTTATGGTCCAAGAATCAGATAAGAGCTACATAAGCGTGCTATTCTCCTAAACTAAATCTGAAGAGTACATGCCGAGGCACTGTGCACTTAATATGCACATCAGGCACTGACTGGGTATGACAGTTCAGCTATGACCGCCATTCATTGACATCAGACGTCAATAAGAAGTAACATCGCAACACCCGAGATGCCCTGGGATTCTTTCGTTACATTCTGAGACTGTATAGTGAGAACCTTGCAATTCCTCAAACACCAATCCTTCCTCATGCCCACTCCCTCGTCAAACACCAACCCTTCCTCATGCCCACTCCCTCGTCAAACACCAACCCTTCCTCATGCCCACTCCCTCCTCAAACACCAACCCTTCCTCATGTCCACTCCCTCGTCAAACACCAACCCTTCCTCATGCCCACTCCCTCCTCAAACACCAACCCTTCCTCATGCCCACTCCCTCGTCAAACACCAACCCTTCCTCATGCCCACTCCCTCGTCAAACACCAACCTCCAGCCCCCTCAAAATCCAACTGATTCCATCAGTTATGGTCCCAGCTGTTGGTGCCACTGGATAAAACAGACTCCAGAATGAAACCTGGCTTGATCCATCATTGGTTAATTCTATTTTTTGTTGTATGATTTGTTGAAGTGCTGATGAGTTGCTGAAACATATTCACACGAGGCTGCAGACTCTCTTTAACAACAGAGCAGAAGTTCTTTACACAGAAGCTATCTAAATATCGGAGACAGTTAGAGTGAACTTAAGGGACACAGCAAAACAACATCTCAAGAATAGTACTGAACTGAGTCCTGGAGAAGGATTCAGCTTTAAAGCATATGAATTGACTTGACTAAGATCAAAGTAATGAAGATGATCTCTGTTGTGATATCATTGTTAGAGGGAATATGCTAATAGGTAAGTAACTAGGATACAGACACTGTGA
The DNA here is from genome assembly GCA_024137785.1 of Ginglymostoma cirratum. Classification (NCBI taxonomy): domain Eukaryota; kingdom Metazoa; phylum Chordata; class Chondrichthyes; order Orectolobiformes; family Ginglymostomatidae; genus Ginglymostoma; species Ginglymostoma cirratum. The sequence continues at coordinate 20,539,554 of JAHRHZ010000071.1, forward strand.
CTTTATAAATGTTTGCACAGTCTAGCTTGTAGCATGTAGTGTGAGGGAATGGCAGCTTGCTTCCTTGTAACAATAGTGAGTGAACCTTAATCCATCTGCTGACTAACCCTGAAATATCTCTTCAAGTAAACAGACCCTACGTTTAGCTATAGAACCAGGACAATCGCTGTGAGTCGTTGTTCAGTGACTCCTGCGTAAATGAACACACTGACCGTGGAAACAGAAACGTTTCTCCCTGGAGCTAACTGTCATGGCATCATGGGCTCGAGAAAAATGCAGTGGATTTTGTCAAAGTTCACCCCGATCAGCTCCGTGACTTGGGACTCTGTGCTCTACAGTCTGTTCCCTGGGACAAACATTGACTGTGCACGGAGGGCTATCAACTCAGTGAAAGCTGCTCTTTAGTCTGCACAAAATTTGTTGGTCTTCCAGGGCAAGGAGTTGAGCCTGACTGAGTGTTGCAGACAGGCACATTCCAAGGTCCAGGACCACGTGCTGGGGGACGGACTGAAGCTTGGGGCAGCTGTGACTAAGGTGCGATGGGGAAAGGCTACTCTCTAAGGTCAGGATTCATTCAGTTATTTGACCGTCCTGGTGTATATGTAAATATAGTCCTGTACAAGTAAGGAATGCCTTTGGTTTGTTTCTTGAATAGAGTCAAAATTCAATGTTTGTTTGTTTCTTCAGATGCTAATGTATGGAACTGAACCGCTTAAGGCATGATGTACGTATATAAAGATATTTTTATGAATAAAGTGTATTTTTGAAATAAAAACAAATCATGGACTCGACATTAGGTCTAATGTCCTTTGGCATGCATGGCCTACAGTTGGTTTCTGCAATTCAGGGTTTAAGTTATGAGGACACATCCTCCCAATAAGACCTGTTTTCGCCAAAATTAAGGAAGTTAAGGGGTGATCAAAGTCTTCAAGATATTACCAGGAAAAGACAGGGTAGACAGATTTGGGATTCTAGAATTAGGTATAGTCTGAGAATTAGTGCCAGACCATTCAGGACAGATGTTAGGAAGCACTTTTATGGTGGCTCAGTGGCTAGCACTGATGCCTTACAGAACAAGGGATCCAGGTTCAATTCCACCCTCAGGCAATTATCTGTGCTGAGTTTGCACATTCTCTGTGTCTGCATGGCTTTCCTCTGGTTTCTTCCCACAGACCAAACATGTGCAGTTTAGGTGGATTGGTGATGCCAAATTGCTCATTCTGTCTTGAGATGTGTAGGTTAAATGGATTAGCCATGGGAAATGTAGGGATTGGGTCTGGGTGGGATGCTTTTTGGACGGTCAGTGTAGACTTCATGGGCGAAGTTGCCTGCTTCCACACTGTACTGTTCTATAATTCTACACACACAAAGAGTGGTAGATGTTTGAAACTTCTTCCACAAATGGCAATGGATGCAGGATCAGCTGTTCATTTTAAATCTGAGACGGATAAATGTTAATTAATCAAAGGCATTAGGGGATACGGGCCAAAGGCCACCGGTCAGCCCAGATCTCATGAATGGCGGGACAGGCTCCAGCGGCTGAATGGCCCACCCCTTTTCTTATGTTCCTGTATACAGTTCCATGCTGAGGGTGATGCTGTTAGTGAAGTACTGAATGGCGAGGCCTTTAAATTATGCAGCTTTTTTTAGTGACAATTCTGTTGCGTAGGAATTTGTGCTCTGGGTGAACTATCTAGCCCCTTCCTCCTCCTGAGCTCGCCTCCCCCCACCCCCCTGCTCCCCTTTAGCTTTGTCACCATCTATAGGCACTGTCATCGCTCTGGATCCCTCCCACTGCCCCATTCCATCGAGTTACCCAGGAAACCATGGGTCCATTTGAAATCAGGAGAAGGGGCGACTGGGAAGTGTGGGTGGGCGAGAGTCGGGGAGTGGGGGCAGGGAAGCGAGAAGAACCAATACTAAAGCAGCAAAGAGGGAAACTACTTAATTAGGAGAGAGGTTCACGCCAGGGTCAGCAGTGACTATTGTCCTCCTGTCAGAACTCCCATCAGTCACCCGTCGGTAAATCACAGTCTGAAAGAGAAATGCATTGCAGGCTAAATGAGTCTGAGTGCTGTTGCAGCATCTCAATGATGGCTATTACCTTGTTCTGTTCACGCACAACATCCAGAATTATGGTGATACATAGCTCCTCTCTCCCATCTCCAGTCCATCTCCGTCTGCACTCTTACATCAGAAGACAGGGCACATGCACTAATGGGTCTGAATGGCCAGTCTGTGCAATTAGCACTCGTTACTGGGTCGGTTATGTCATATTAACTCCTGTCTCCACTGTACAAATTGGTGAGCAAATTGCAAAGAACTTAAGGGAGGAAATAGAATGATTGACATTTGAAATGCAGAGGATTTGGGGACTAGGATTATCAGCCACTGGTAATAATGCTGTACGCTCTCAAGAGAGGTTCCTCCGAAAGTATTTTAAAACAACTAGGGTAGCAGCCATGGTAAAATAACAAACAAGGCAATTAATGACAGGGATATTTGTTGGGTTTCTGGCTTTATAATCAGCGCTAACTACTGGGAAGAGACAGACGCGCATTCACAATAGGAAAGGGAGACAATCCATTTCCTTCAATATGCTAGATAACAAGCATGGGGCTGGATGAACACAGCAGGTCAAGCAGCATCATAGGAGCAGGAAAACTTGACGTTTCGGGCCTAGACCCTTCATCAGAAATGGGGGAGGGGAAGAGGGTTCTGAAATAAATAGGGAGAGAGGGGGAGGCGGATAGAGGATGGATAGAGGAGAGGATAGGTGGAGAG
>JAHRHZ010000071.1:20542737-20569603 GCA_024137785.1 Ginglymostoma cirratum
CTACACTCACCTTTACTGGCTCCATCCCCGCCTCTTCGACTTGTCTGACTCCTCTCCACCTATCCTCTCCTCTATCCATCCTCTATCCGCCTCCCCCTCTCTCCCTATTTATTTCAGAACCCTCTTCCCCTCCCCCATTTCTGATGAAGGGTCTAGGCCCGAAACGTCAAGTTTTCCTGCTCCTATGATGCTGCTTGACCTGCTGTGTTCATCCAGCCCCATGCTTGTTATCTCGGATTCTCCAGCATCTGCAGTACCTTTTATCTCCTTCAATATGCTCTCTGATTTAGCATCCTATTTAAGCATTTGTTAGCAGAGTTTGAAATCATTAAGGGTTAAAATAGAGTAAATAAGGAGAGTTTCCAATGTCCAAAGAATTGATAACCAGAGGGCACAGGTTTAATGAATCTGAAAGGAATCAGGGTCAACAGAGCAAAAATGCAGCAATGAATCATTGTGAGCTGGAATGTACTACCTGATAGTGTGTCAGCAGAAACAGATTGGACAGAAGAGAATTGAAGGGAATTTCAGAAGGGATTCAGAGAAAGACTTGACAGGAACGAATGGCAAAGATGCCGGGAAAGAGCTGCTGAGCAGGGCTAACTCGGTTGCTCTTTGTGAGAGCTCGCAGGGGGCTGATGGAGTAAATGGTCTTCGTTGTGCTGTTATATTCTGGGATTCTAAACGCCAAGGTTGCTGTACAGTTTGATCACTTGCAGGCTGTAGCAGAGCGCTCTAGCACAGGAGGGAAGTCAAAGTTTAAATAGACTACTGGAAATTCACTCAGATGAAGAGTCATCCAGACTCAAAACGTTTGCTTGCTCTCTATCTCCATGGATGCTGCCTGACCTGCTGTGATTTCCAACATTTTTGTTTTCAGCACAGATTCCAGCATCTGCAGTAATTTGCTCCTACGTTAAATAGGCTGCACCGTTCAAAGTTCTGGGTGATGCTAAATGATGCTATTTAAATAAGACAGCCTGAAGGTGTCAAGTGTATAAAAAAGGAAACTTTTATAAATATATAGCACCTGTCATAGTCTCCCAAAGCATTTCACAGCCAATCAGGTGCTTTTTGAAGGGTACTTTCTATCATAATGTAGGAAACACATTTCAAGAAGGAGTGAGATTTAGTTCTCAGGGCTAAAGGGTATGGGGAGAAAGCAGGAACAGGGTACTGAGTTTGATGATCAACTGATATTGAATGGTGGAACAGACTTGAAGGGCTGAATGGCCTACTCCTGCTCCTACATTCTATGCATCTATATAACTCAACAACTAATTTACATTTAACAAACTCCCACAAGCAGCGACCTGACAATGACTAGGTCATCTGTTTTTGTTTTGTAAAATTGGTCGAGCGATCAACAATTACTGGACACCAGAGAAAATGCCACTCCTTTTGTTTAAATAGAGCCAATGGGATCTTTTGCATCCAGCTAAGAGTATACCATCCCAAAGACAGCACCTCCAACAGCACAACTACCCCTCAGTACTGCACTGAAGTATCAGCCGACATCTTGTTCTCAAGTCTATGGATTGGGACTTGGTTGATGATTGACCTGTGCAGGGTCTTCAGGTGGAGCACTGAGGAAGGTTGCTAATTTGTGGCCTTGCTATTCTCTTAAGGGGTGATCTGAGCCTGTGTGCGCGAGGAACCTAGAAGAATGAGAGGTGATCTCATTGAAACATTGAAGATTATGAAGGGTGTGACATGATATGTACTTAGAGCTTGTTTCCCCCAACTGGGGAATCTAGGTCAAGCGAGCTCAGCTTCATTTAGGACTGAGATGAGGAGAAGTTTCTTCACCCAAAGCATTCTGAATCTATTAAATGCTCTAGCCAAGAGAGTTGGGGGTGTTCCATTGGTGAATAAGTCTAATGCTGAGAGATATAGATTTCTAATCTCTTGGGGAATTGATCCTGGGTGGGAAAGTGGAGTTGAAGTCCAAGATTTAGCCCTGATCATGTTCAATGGCAGGGACGGCTCAATGGACCCAATAGTCTACTCCAACTCTTATTCCTTATGATTTTATGCCGGGTTCAATCACCACACCTGACAGTCCTGTGGTTTTTTTTATTCATTCACAGGATGAGGGGCATCACTGGCTAGACCAGCATTTATTGTCCATCCCTAATTGCCCAGAGGGCAGTTAAAAGTCAACTCCATTGCTGTGGGTCTGGAGTTACATGTAGGCCAGAGCAGGTAATGATGGCAGTTTCCTTCACTAAAGGACATTCATGAACCAGTAGATTCTTAATTCAGTCATTTACTGGTCATCAGTAGATTCTTAATTCCAGATATTTACTGAATTCAAATTTCACCATCTGCTGTGGCAGGATTCAAACCCAGGTCCCCAGAATGTTATCTGGGGGGGGGGGTCTCTGAATTAATAGTCCAGCGATAATACCACTAGGCCATGTGTTGTTAACAGCTGAAGTGTGGAGACCAGCCTTCCAGTACTTTATAGACTGTAAAAGCCAACAAAATTATCCCACTTTATCTGATTCCCCATCTTTACTGCTTGGTGTAAAATTTGTTAAGACAACTAAGGGAGTGTCCAGCGTCAGATTATTTATCAGCTTGTGAATCCTTCCACCAGTCTCCAAGTGAAGAGCCTAGAGACATCACAGCATCATCCATAAATTTTCAGGGATAGTTGGGTCAATTCAACATCCTGGCTACACACTTGCATGGACTGATCACATCAGATTACTGCACCATCCACAAGGCTGAAGTCAGGAGTGTGATGGAATGTTCTCCACTTACTTGCAACTTCAACAACATGCAAGAAACTTGACACAATCCAGGACAAAGTACCCCATCAATGCTTTCAACATTCCCCTCCTCCATCACTGAGTAACATTGACATCATTTGTACTCTACAAAAGATGCACTGCAACAAACAAAGCTCCTTCAACAGCACTTGCCAAATCTATCATTCTACCATCTAAGAGGAAAAGGGCAGCAGATACATGGGAACATGACCAGCTACAATTTCCCTCCTAAGTCACACATCATCCTGATGTGGAGGTGCTGGTAGTGAACTGGGATGGACGAGGTCAGAAATCACACAACACCAGGTTCTCATCCAACAGGCTTATTTGAAATCACAAACTTTTGGAGAGCTGCCCATTTTGTCAGGTCAAGGGGCAGCGCTAAGAAAGCTTGTGATTTCAAATAAACCTGTTGGACTATAACCTGGTGTCATGTCACTTCTGACCTTGAACACTTCATCCTGACGTGGAACTCAATCGCTTTCCCTGTAGCTGGCTCGAAATCCTGGAATTCCTTTCCTACCAGCACTGTGGATGTACATGCACCAGGTGGACTGCAGTAGTTGAAAGGAGGCAGCTCTTAAACACTTTGTCCAGGGCAGTTAGAATGAACTATACATACAGCAACATACACATTAAATGAAAGAGTTTAAAAACCTTTCAGATCTTGACAAGCTGACGTGATGCCACTTCAGAAAATAATTTCATTTTGAAAATAGAAAATGGTGCCTTTAATTTTGATGATAGATTTCCAACTTTTTTTCTCAACATGATGCTGTTTTGTCCAATTGTTCTGGTTTGATTATGAGAGTCTGGTAGCTGATCTGTGCTCATCGTGTTTGACTGGTTAATCCTGGTATGGAGACAAACAAAACAAAGCGGACACTACAGAAAGAAATTGAAGCTGAGCTGGGACAAGCATGAGTGCCGAGTGAGATAACTCCACAGGTGATAATGGTGTCAAGGTAGTGACACCCACAGTGTCCATCTCAGACTCTGACGGGCCTTCAATGCTTGACACAGAGGGAGAACCCATGGGTTCCAAAACAGTAAGAAATTCAATCAAGGAGCTGGACATGTTTTGCACCTACACCAATTGTAAGTTTTAAACTTCTATATGATCCACATGCTTGTTCAGGACTGTCATATCCAGCCAAACTTTATACACCTCTGGACCTGAGGCTGTGTCAACCATGCCTCTTACCCGTGGAGGGTCATTCCTATGGTTCCTACACCAAACTTTAGCCCCTGAAGTAGTTGTCTGTCTCGCTTAGTGGAATGTTGTGTCTGGCATTAGCGTTCTCGATACCTTTCACCCTGCTCCCAGGTCTGGGAAGACCCGATTTAACCTGGTGCTGGATCTTCTCCCCATTAGCAATTCTGTTGCGTTCAAGAGCAAACTATACAGTAAATGGAAAAACCCTGGGGAAAATTGATGCACAGAGAGGTCTGGGTGTTCAGGTCCGTTGTACACTGAAGGTGGCAATGCGGGTTGATACAGTGGTCAAGAAGGCATACGGCATGCTTTCATTCATCGGACGGGGCATTGAGTGCAAGAGTTGGCAGGTCATGTTACAGTTGTATAGGACTTTGGTTTGGAATACTGCGTACAGTTCTGGTCACCACATTACCAAAAGGATGTGGATGCTTTGGAGAGGGTGCAGTGGAGGTTCACCAGGATGTTGCCTGGCATGGAGGGCGCTAGAGAGGTTGGGTAGATTAGGATTATTTACGTTAGAAAGATGGAGGTTGAGGGTGGATCTGATTGAGGTCTACAAAATTATGAGAGGTATAGACAGGGTGGATAGCAAGAAGCTTTTTCCCAGAGTCGGGGGCTCAATTACTAGGGGTCACGATTTCAAGGTGAGAGGGGAAAAGTTTAAGGGAGATATGCGTGGAAAGTTCTTTACGCAGAGGGTGGTGGGTGCCTGGAACGCATTGCCAGCGGAGGTGGTAGAGGGGGGCATGATAGCATCATTTAAGATGTATCTAGACAGATACATGAATGGGCAGGGAGCAGAGGGGTACAGGTCCTTGGAAAATAGGTGACAGGTTTAGATAAAGGATCTGGATCGGCGCAGGCTTGGAGGGGCCGAAGGGCCTGTTCCTGTGTTGTAATTTTCACTGTTCTTTGTTCTTTGTACTCTACAGTTGCATGAAGGGAGATCTGATAGTCAAATAGGAACCAGGGCAGTTTGGTATCTAGTGAATCTGTGTGCTGTTTCTTTAAGCCTGTCTCCATAGTTTGGTCAGCTCTTTTCACCAGACCATTGGATGATGGACGGTTTGAAGCTGTCCTAACATGTCAAATACCATTCAATTTTTGGAAATACGCAAACTTCCTGCTGGTTAATCTGTGACCCGTTATCTGTGACCAACACTTCCGGGAGTCTGTGTCTTGCAAAAGATATGCACAGTTTTTCTATTGTCATCTCTGTGTTTGACAGATGAAGTCTATGTGCATTCAACCATATTGAATGGGCATCTACAATGACTAACAGCCCATGGAAGGACCTGCACGTTCGACGTGTAACCAAATCTAGGGTTTACCCAGCCATTTTCATGCATGTGGGGGAGCTGCTGGCTGTAATTTTTGCCCTTGTTGGCACACTGGGCAGTGCCCCACCAACGTGGCTTTACCTGCATCCAATCCTGGCCACCAGGAAACAATTTCTCGCCAACATCTTCATTTTGGAAACCCCTGGATGACCCAGGTGGAGTTCAGCCAGTATCTGACGGTGACTTAAGCTTGGGACAATCACTCTTCCTCCCAATAATAAAGTCCTCTGCTGTGATCTGGTCTCTGTGGGTCCAAAAAGTTTTACTTCTAGTTGTGATGGCCTTTGGTTTCCCCCATCACCACCGGCTGTTTCAGTTTTGCCAGGACCAGATCTTTCTGTGTCCAAAGTCTGATATTGTCAACTGGGACTGGAAGAGTGTCCAGAAAATTTAAAACCATTATGGACTCTTCCAGTGGTGGGACCACCGGTGGTGTATCTGCCAGTGGGGGGGGCATCACAATGCAATCACAGTAATTACTTGTCCTCCCAGACAGTGTACCAACTTGTAATTATACGTTCTTCATATTAGACCCTCCATCCCACCCCGCTGAGTTCGGCCTGAAGGTGGTACTGCCTTGTCCTCCTTAAGTAGACCTAGCAGGGGTTTGTGGTCTGTCATTGTTACAAATTTTGATTGCAAAGATATTGGTGGAACTTCCTGACTCTAAATATGACCAACAAACCTTCCTCCTTGGTCTGGGAGTATTTATGGTCTGCATTAGCCAAAGGGCCAGATGCATATGCTATTGGGCATTCCTCTCTATTGGTCCATCTATGAGCTAATTCTACCCTGATGCTGTACAGAGAGGCATTGTGCATCAATACCAGATCTTGCTTGGAATCATCATGTGGAACACCTGAGAGGATGATAGCTGTATCTTCACTTCCCTGAAAACGATGGCTTGGTTTAGCTACGTGAACATTTCCATTGCTGACTATTTTTTAAGAGTTGGTGCAAAGGTTCCAGGATGGAGACCAGGTTATGTATAAACTTTCCGTAGTAATTCAAGGAAAGACCTAAGCTCTGGTGCAGACGTGGGATCTGGGGCACATTTGATTGCCCTCAATTTATCTTCCAATGGATGCAACACTGTTTTGTCAATACTGTAGCCCAAGTAAGTTACTTGCATTGCCTGGAACACACATTTTTCCTTTCCAAGGCATACACCCATCTGGGAGAAATGTGTAAGGACTATGTCCAGGTTCTCTAAGTGCTCCTTATTGATCTTTCTTGTTATAGCATCGAGATAAATGGCAACCTGGGATAGACCTTGTAAAAAGTTCTTCATCATCTGCTGAAAGATTGCGAGGCTGATGATATTCCAAATGACAGTCTCGTATATTGGTACAAACCCTTATTGGGTATTAATTGTAGTATTCTGGGGAGAATCCTCATCTAATCACAATTGCAAGTACACATGGCTCATGTCCTACTTAATGAAGGACAGCACATGCAACCCCCCTTCCCCCCACTCCCCCCCTCCCCCCACCCAGCTTTGTATCTAAATCTTTTATGTGAGGGATTGGGTATTTATCTAGATGCGAGAAGGTGTTCACTGTTTGTTTAAAATCCCCACAAAGGTGAACCAATCCATCGGGCTTCACAATTGATGCAACTAGTGCTGTCCATTCTGCAAACTGGACTGGTTTGATGATTCCTTCGCTTTCCAGCCTCCTGATTTCCACTTCTACTGTTGCCTGTGAGGCAAATGGCACTGGATGGGCCTTGCAGAATCATGGAATTGCTTCCTCATCAACATGCAAGGGACCCTTGTTGCCTTTGATAGTCCGTAGACCTTCCTGAAAACCTTCCAGGTATTCAATTAGGACTTCAGTCGGGCAGCCATTTTCTAATCAGAAAATGTTGAACCAATCCAGGTGAATCTTTTTCAACCAATTTCACCCCATCAAGCTTGGGCCTGAGCCTTTTACTACAATCAGTTTTAACTAAACCATAAGAGACCAGAACTGAAGTTGTATCCTTAATCTGTAAGGGTTCCCAGGCTCACTGTCAGCTGAGACCTTGTGCAAACTTAAGAGTTGGAGTCCAGATTGAATTTTCTTAAAAACAGGTTCTGTTATCTCTGAAATGACCATGTCAGTATCAACTTCCATTAGAACTCGGTGACCATTTAACCAGATGTTTATTTTGATTGGTTCTGATTTGGATGTTGCTAAGCAAATTAAATGTTCCAAGCCAGATGTAGGTGGACTCTCCTGGGTACCGGCCTATGAGTTCTCTTATTCAGCTTAGGTCTTCTGGTATGCTTGTGCTGTCTCGCGTCTGCATACTGGCAACAACTACAATGGCTTGCCAGCCCAGATCCTGAAGAATATTTTATCCATTTGGCTGAGGCTTGGCTTTGTTTTGGGTTTTTGCTGTGCGCTGACCTCGAGTCCTTTTGTTCAGGATGTGTCCTGAGCTGAGGTTATGTAATAGCTTCCTCTCGACTGATGTTCCCCAAGCTCAATTGGACTGGCAAGGGTGTTGACCTCCATCACCGTATCCTGCAACTTATATGTTCCACTTGCCACATTTTCCAATGGTAAAGCCAATTGTCGTGCCTGTTTGAAGTTCTGTTGGCCTTCAGGTAGTAGGGGCACTTTGCATGGTTACATCATTAATCCCATATACCACATGGTCTCTCAGCATCTCACTAAGGGTTAAACAGAAGTCACATGTATCTGTCAGTCATCTTAACCTAGTCAAAAGTCCTGACGTGGATTTCCCTGGTTCTTAAATTGCCGAGTAAAACCAATAGCATCTCGGAATTAGAGGAGGCTTGAGATTGTAATATTCCTTAACTAAATCCATCAACTCTTGAAAGATTTTAATACCTGGTGCCAGGGAAAGTTAGGCTCACTCATTGCTTTTCATCTGCCCCAATATCATTTGCCCAGAAAAAATAACACATTCTTCCCACATACTGGGTTCTTACTTCGATGGCAGATCGAACAAGTCAGGCTTTCCAAATAACAGCAGAAATGCTCATCCCATGTCGAAGATAACTGTTATGAGTGAGTTTCTTCAGGAGCATGCTCTTCTCTAGTCACCACTGAAATAACTCCGCAGAGGCTGACATCTTGTCATCAAGTCACCCTTTATTTACACATGAAGAGTCCTTGACACTGATCCAGCTCCCTCAGAGCTGGCTCTCAGAGTGAACGGAACCTCTGACACTCCTGTTTATATCTGTCAGCCAGGGGTCCTGATTGGACCAGGTTAACAGCCTCAGTCAGGGAACTCATATTGTGTGAGATCCACCTGGCTGACCTCATTACAATCGCTACACAGAGAAGTTTGATTGTGGAGATATTTTAAAACTCTTGATGACAAAACCTATTGCACAGTCAGAAGCCAGTGCCATCTCTGCAACACTTTGAGGCAAATCAAGCGTAAAAGCATAACAACCCAACAAATCCTAACAGATGGTACTGCATTAAAGGAAGCAGGTGACTGCAGAAGTGGGATAGGAAGCAAAAGAGAGTCAAAATTAAAATTGGTTAATAATGGCAGATTGATTAGTACTACATGGCAACAAATTAAACAACCTGGCTTCTAAAGACAGTTACAAAGGGTTTCCATTTGAACAAAATGTGAAATTGGACCTTGCACTCACTCTCCGAGGCTCTGTACTGCAGACCATCAGGATCCAATGGCCCAGGAACTTGTATGCTGCAGAATGATTGTTGAAATTACCACAGTCACTCCACGATGGTGGTGGAGTAGGACACCTCAGCTGGAACTCATTCACTCTGTCTGTTTCTGTTTATCTTTCTTCTTGGTGATGTACTGAACTCGCAGCCTCAGCGCGGACTCAGACTCTTGGCCTCAGTGTGGACCTCGTGTGGCGGTCTCCCAGCCCAGTGTCTCCTGGCCTATCGTGGCAGTGTCTCCCGGCCTTTCGTGGCAGTGTCTCCCAGCCCATCGTGGCAGTGTCTCCTGGCCCATCGTGGCAGTGTCTCCCAGCCCATCGTGGCAGTGTCTCCCAGCCTATCGTGGCAGTGTCTCCTGGCCTATCATGGCAGTGTCTCCCGGCCCATTGTAGCAGTGTCTCCCGGCCCATTGTAGAGGTGTCTCCCAGCCCATCATGGCAGTGTCTCCTGGCCCATCATAGCAGTGTCTCCCAGCTCATCGTGGCAGTGTCTCCTGGCCCATCATAGCAGTGTCTCCCAGCCCATCGTGGCAGTGTCTCCCGGCCAATCTTGGCAGTGTCTCCTGGCCAATCATAGCAGTGTCTCCTGGCCCATCGGTGCAGTGTCTCCTGGCCTATCATGGCAGTGTCTCCCAGCCCATCGTGGCAGTGTCTCCCAGCCCATCGTGGCAGTGTCTCCCAACCTATCGTGGCAGTGTCTCCCGGCCCATCGTAGCAGTGTCTCCTGGCCCGGTGTGACAGTCTCTTGGCCAGACATGGTGGTCTTTCAGCAAGACGTGGTCTCAGCATGAACATCCAGCAATAAAGTGGTTCCAGAGTGGGTCTCCTGGCCTGGAGAGCCTGAAGGTGAGTGGTCTGGAGTTAAGGCCTGGTGTGTACTAAAGGCTGGGCGCTGGCATGGACTGGGTTGGAACGACTGTTATTCTGAATTTTCACATCTTCATTTTTCTAATTTCTTACCATGATCTGGAATGCTGGACTCTTCTTATTTTCTTATTTTTCTAATTCTTTTTCCCTAAGAATTGGTACTGAAGAATTCGTACCCAGGTACCTTTATAGCTAAGATGGCGCCATAAGGGCTGACTTGTAAACTCTCCACTGTACTCATCTGAGTACTTTTGACAATACCTGTAAAGCTAATTCTAAGATTCTAATAAGCTGTCATTGTTACCTGTCTCTCGTTTACTCTATCTGTCCTTGCTACAGTGGAGTGGGAAGATTGAGAGGCTGCGCAAGACGAGATAAACTGGAGTGGTTGGTAAACACTGTATCTCCCAGTCAGCCAAGCTGCTCTCGGAAATGAAGTGTTCAATGTGATACCATCTGTGATTAGCCACTGACGGTATTCAATCCAATCCTAAGTGGCATTCCTAATGTCGGTCATACAATTTTCATTATTGCACTAGAGGTTCGGTAATGAGGAGCTTTCATTCCCTGCAATATCTGCACGATCTCACATGCTGCTGGTTTTACAAATTGGCTAGCATTAATGACCACGATGGCCTGACCCATTTATCATGTCTGTACATTGTGCTGTGCGCGGTGCACTGTCCTTATTGGCAACACTCTTAACTGCGGCCAATTTTTGTTTTAAAAAATCATTCATGGGATGACCGCCTCATTGACTGGACCATCATTCATTCCCCATTTTCTAATTGCTCTGGAGGAAGTGACTGTAGGCAACTTTCTTCAACCACCGCAGGCCTCGGGGTTTAAGGATAGCTACAATGCTGTCAGGGAGGGACTTCCTGGCTTTTGACCCAATGACACTGGAGGGTATACTTCCAAGTTGGGATGGTGAGTGGCTTGAAGGGGAACTCAGGCGTGGTGGTGTCCCCAAGTATCTGCTGCCCTTGTCTTCCTGGATGATAGTGATCATGGGTTTGGAAGATGCTGTCAGGGGAACTATGCTGAGTTACTGTATTGCATTTTGTAGCTGGCAGGCACTGCTTCTACTGAGCGTTGTTGCTGAAGGGAGTGAATTTTAAAGACAGTGGAGGGGCTGCCAATCAAATGGGCTGCTTTATTCTCTTCTCCACGGTGAAAAGAGAGGTGACTATTTAAGAATTCCTCTCAATCATGCAGGAAAAAAAACTGCACTGCCAGGATTGGCTTAATGCGCATCAATTCTGTTTTAATTATTCTCAACACACTATTTAGTTGAAATAAAATCACTGTGATTTAATCAGAAGTCACTACTGGTTAGTTCAGGAGACAATAAGGATTGCAGATGCTGGAATCCAGAGTCTGTAGGTGTGAAGCTGGAAAAGCACAGCAGGTCAGACAGCATCCATGGAGCAGGAAAGTCAACATTTCAGGCCAAAACCCTTTGTCAGGATGGTTTCTCTTTATATTGATACTTCTCAAATAGACGGAAGATTGTTTGCTGCAGTGTGCTAAATAATTAGACGCTGTAGATTGTAAGAGCACCCTATTTAATTCATTGCAGACTTTTTGCTGTGGTGCCCTGTTTAAGTAGATTCTGCAGACTGTTTGCTGCAGTGCACTGTTTAAACTGAGAGTAAGTTGCTGCAGTACACTGTTTAATTAGACTCTCTATTCTGTTTGTTGGAGTTAACTATTTACTCAGATGATGTTTTCTGCAGCTCACTGTTTGTGCATTCAGTGAAAAGGCCTAACCCACCTCATTTATTGACATATCAGATTGAGTAGGTACTGTGAACAAAAACTGCTGGGATGTGTACTGAAAACGTTTTGAGTCTAGGTGACTCTTCATTTGAGTTACTTTCACAAAGTTCAACAAGATGTTTACCAAAACTCACTTTCACTCAGCGTCATCTAGACTCAAAACGTTAATTTGTTCCCTCTCTACGCATGTTGCCTGACCCGCTGTGATTGCCAGCATTTATTGTTTTCAGTACAGATTCCAGCTCCTGCAATAATTTGCTCCAGCATCCATAGGCAGTTTGCTACTCACTGGGAACTTTTCCAGAGTAAAGTTCACACCTGGGCAGTGGCACGCTTTTACAGATAGGTCACGTTTTGAAAGAGAGGGAACTGGGAGCCCTCCATGTCCATATCTGCAGCATTATTATGGGACATGTGGTCAGCCCAGAGTGTTAATGAGCAATGGTACAGAAAGCCGTTATGTCGAATTGCGATCTGGGAAACTCAGCCTGAGCAGAGAATATTTGACACATTAGACTGGTGCTCTGCTGAAGCGTCAATAGGTAGCCATTGAAACAGTTTAAGACTGTCTGACCAAACATGCTGCCTCGACTTTAAGCAGAGTCATTAAAAACATGATGGTGGATGGACAGAGAGGTTTAGGGAGAGCTTAAAGTCTGACAGGAAATGTTAACTCTGCTTTCTCTCCCCCACAGATGCTGCCAGACCTGCTGAGTTGCTCCAGCAATTTCTGGTTTTCCTAGAATCCCTACAGTGTGGAAGTAGGCCTGGCCAATCCATCTAACCTGCATATTTTTGGACAGCGGGAGGAAACCAGAGCACCTTCAGGAAACTTACACAGACATGGAGAAAACGTGCAAACTCCACACAGTCACCCAAGGGTGGAATTGAACCCAGGTCCCCGGTGCTAACCACTGAGCCACCGTGCCAACCTTTCAGATATGAAGTGAATGTCATAAGGTCAGCCAGGTGCATCACATAGAATATGAGCTCCCTGATTGGGGCTGTTAACCTGGTCCCATCAGGGAGCTCTGGCTGACATATATAAACAGGAGTGTCAGAGGTTCTGTTCACTCTGACAGCTGGCTCTGAGGGAGCTGGGTCAGTGCCAAGGACTCACCACGAATAAATAAAGGGTGCCTTGGTGCTGCCTCTTGTGGAGTTATTTTAGGTTAAAAGTCTGACAGTGTGGTCAGCAAATGTTGAGAAAGGGGTAGTGGAAATCTGGGTGGGAGAAAGCAGGGTGGAGTTCTTGAGGGGTTTTAATAGGTTATGGAAATAAAGGAGGTCACAGACCCTGGATGTGAAAAATGAGAGTTTTCAGACTAAGGAGTTGATTTGCTCAGAGTCGGACATGATGGGTAAATGGGACTTGGTGCCAATTTGCAAACCAACACCAGAGATTAGGAGGAGCTTAGGTTTGTGGGGAATGAAATAAACTTTGGGGTGAATTGTTGAGCCAGGAGCTTGGAAATAAATGATGAAAATCTCCTTTTAGTGACATTGATCAGGGAGTAAACATTGAACAGGACACCAGGGAGAATTTCTCAAACAAAAGCAAAATACTGCAGATGTTGGCAATCTCAAAACAAATGCAGAGAATGCTGGAGAAACTCAGTAGGTCTGGCAGCATCTGTGGTAGAGAAACAGAATTAACATTTCAAGTCCAGTGACCCTTATTCAGAAACATTATCTCTGTTTCTCTCTCCACAGATGTCTCCAGACCTTCTGGGTTTCTGTAGCATTCTCTGACTGTTTGGGGAAAATTTGTCTGTTTCTTTGAGTAATCATAGAATCCCTACAATGTGGAAAGAGGCCGTTCAGCCCACTGAGTCTGCACTGGCCCTCTAAAGAGCATCCCACCCAGACCTACCCGATCCCCACATTTAGATGGTTAATCTACCTAGCGTGCACATGCCCAGACACTGTGGACAATTTAGCAATTGGTTTAAGACATCCTTCTAGCTGTGCAGCGCTCCCTCAGTACTGTACCAGAGTGTCTGCCTGGATTTGAACCCAGAGCTGTCAGGCTGAGTGTCAGGAGAACCTCTCCAGCCAGCCACTAACTCAGGAAGCTGGGGTACATTCCTCAATCAGTCAGCACCGCCACAAATAGATGGCTGTTTTACTACAGTATTGTGGTATGGTCGACCATCTCTGTTTGATTAACAGAATGCTCCCTTTAGAGCTTCTGACTAACAGCCAATTTAACTTATCACATCTCAGTGGGTTAATGCACTGGAGATCAAGCCCCACTATTCCCACAGTCATCACAAATATTAAAGTCTCTTTCGAAAATATGCAAAATCCCCAAAGCACCCGATTTTCAGACCTATCTTGAGTGAAATCATGGGCCATATTTCTGTTCTTAATAAGAATATTTATTTATTACAGGTAGTTTGAGTTTAGCTACAGGTAAACAACTAAATTAAGTAAAGTCTATACATTAAAACTCCAAACCATCCCGTAAACGCCCCTTTACACATGGTTTGTCCTTGATCTTCCTTTTTCCAAATGCTTTCACTGGTTTGTAAGAGGCACATGATGGCTGAGACACTTATGAAAAGTTTCTGACTTGTCCAACTCAAAGTCACAACTTGTAGCATTTGCTACAAGGAAAGATAAGCTGGTTTTTCTGTTTAAGGTGGCTTACTGCGGACAACTCAGAGATATTGTTTTTGCTGCAGACCTGCTGGTTTCTCTTCAGGTCTGACAAAGCTTTTCCGCCTTGCTCGCAGCCCAAATGGTTCCAATCCCTGACAACAAACCATATAGTGGTTGTCAGGCAGGAGATCTTTGTCATTGGTAAATGGTTCCTAGTCCACAAACCAATCAGCTTCAATTGAACAACTCCACAGCTCCAGTTTGCCAGAACATTGCTGGATCTCTCAGCTTCACAAACAGGATTCACAATAGGTATCACACACCTTCCTTTCAAAACATGTAGCCATCCCTGTGAATCCATGGGTTTCAAAACAATTCTTTCGCATTTCAGTCCACAGTATTAAAAAGTGAAATAAAAAATGATCTGAAATATTAAACTTGCCTTCTTTCCTCTCCACAGATACTTTCCAACAAATCCAAGGGATGTCCAAATACAGAATTTGAGACACTGGAGAGACAAAAATAATATGCAGCAAAAATGCAACATGTGTGGACATGCCGAGTATTTCGAAGAAGTCAAAGGCAGCAAAGTGTTAATTACATTCCTTTTCATGTCAGACATGGTTTCCACATGGTTGCCTGGGCTGTGAACACGGCGAAGAGTCTCGTCTGCCCTATTTTTTTTTTTTTGGTTACCTCATGTTGCTATGTTTGTTCAATTTTCTCCTCCAGTAGAGCAAAAAAAACCTGAGATCCTTCTGATGCTATTATTTCATTGTCGCTATGACAACAATCCTGAACTGTAGGAATTATACAGTGCAATATTTTTAAACATCACCAAGTTCCATATACAGACACATAAAATACACACCACATTCCATGATAGGACTGGATTTGAGATAACATACCGCCCTTTACTTGGGGAAAACTAAACACCCGCAATCAGCCTGGGAAACTAATTATCACAATGGCCCCTAGAGTGAAAATAATGAGCTTGAAAAGAATATCTGATCAGGAAAACATTAAATAATCAAATGGTAAATTTGCATCCAGAGTAAAATTATTCAATGTTCGTAGGGATTGCCAACTCTGATTGGATATATTTTGGAAGGTTCATCACATGATCTCCTATCTCAAACTGACTGCTTGGCGCTCCCACACCAACATATACAAACAAGCAGACACACACACACTTGCCTATAAACAGAGACACACATACACACACTTGCCTATATACGGAGACACACATGCACGCGCACACACACACACGTGCGCGTGCACACACACACACCCCTATAACCAAAGAGAGACACACACACCTATACACAGGGAGACATGCACACTGACGGACAGACACAAACACACATACAGATACATACAGACAGACACAATCATCTGCGTAGACGTATAGACAAATACAAACACGCAAGACATATAGATATACACAGACAGACACACAGTGACGCGTAGACAGATGCACACACAGTGACATACATACAGACACACACAGACATATAGACACGGACAGACACAGTCAAACACATACTTATACATACAGACAGATTTAAAAACACGAAGTCATACAGACACACACACAAACACAAACACACACGATATCTAGAATTTAGTTGAGAAGTAACAAGTAATAGTTGCACCACAGAAGTGTCAAGCAATAACCATCTCCAACGAGAGTAAACCTTACCATCTCCTCTTTACAATCAATGACATTAAAATCACTGAATCCCTCACAATCAACATCCTGGGGGTTACCATTGACCAGAAACTGAACTGGACTCACACATAAATACTGGGCTACAAGAACGAGCCAGTGGCTTAGAATCCTGCAGTGAGTAACTCACCTCCTGACTCCCCAAAGCCTGTAAACGAACAGCACTCGAGCCATCCAGGAAAGAGCAGTCCCCTTGGTTGGCACCAGATCCACAAACATTCACTCCCTCCACCGCCAATGCTCATTAGCAGCAGTGCATACTATCTACAAGATGCACTGCAGAAATTAACCACGGCTTCTTAGAAGCAATTTCTAAACCCGTGACCTCTGCCATCCAGAAGGACAAAGGCAACAGATACATAGAAACACCCAACCATGTGCAAATTCCCCTCCAAAACACTCACCATCCTGACTTGGAAATACATCACCATTGCTTCAGTGCCCCTTCCTTCAGTGTCACTGGGTCAAAATCCTGGAACTCCCTCCCAACTGCATTGTGAGTCTACCTACAGCGCATGGACTGCAGCCGTTCAAGAGGCAGCTCACCACCACCTTCTCAAGGACAACTAGGGATGGGCAAGAAATGCTGGCTCATCTAGCAATGCCTGTATCCTACGCATGACCAAAAATAAAGGTGCCTGCTTCACATTGCCCAGTCTAGTTTTCAACTCTTTATGAGTGCTCTGAGTACTTAATCAAACAATACACTTTGTCACTGCCTACAGCAGCAGTCAATTACTTCAGAAAATTAATCCATTAGCTGTGAAGTGCTTTGGGACCTTCCTGAGTGACAGAATGAAGCCCTGCCTCTTCCAAATTGCTGTTCTGTTGGACTGCCAGGACTTTCCCACAACTGAGGGGGTTAAAGAACTGTTAGATATTGATGCTATTCTTTCTGATCATTGTCGTTGCCCTGTCATGGATTGCACTCCAGCCTAATCAAGGAGAGACTTCAGGAACATCAATATTTTCACAACAATAAAAGAGAATAGAATTGGTCTGATCTACCTCCATCAACAGCTACAGCTGTCTCCTGGTGATGCAATCTATCTGTTGAAAAGTCAAATAATATTTTGACCGAAACTGAACCCAAATAGAAGCAATGAGTCATCTGACCAGAATAGTTAAACAGAAGGATAGATAGTTTGATTACAGTCTTTCTTCAAAGTTACTGCAAAACTCTAAAAATTTTTCTTCTCTTGATCCCTGTTTCTTGCAACTTTCTATCTTTCTCCTTTCCTGCCCTTTTTCCCTCCGCCCTTTTCTCTCTCCCCCCTTTTCTCCCTTTACTCCTTACCTTTCTCCCACTCTTACTCACTCAATCTCTTCTCGCCATCCTTTTCTTCCTTTACTCTCTATTCCTTTTCATCCTCTTTCCCTCCCTATGTTTTTCTCTCTCTCTCCACACAACCCTCTGCCTGCTTCTCTTTTCTCTCCCTCTATTTGACCTCCACCTCCCTTAGTACTCCGCCTGGCTTTCACTTGCCTCATTTGTCTCTCTCTTTCTCCCCCTCTCTTGGTCTCCCAACCTTGTCTCTCATCCATCAGTCCTCCAGGTCTCTCCCTATACTGAATACAGACCCAGGATACCGCAGTGAAGTATAAATTCAGTTTGTTGTTTTGCTGTAATATTCTGATGGGCTCTTGATTATTTTTATTGTCATATGTACCGAAAGACAGTGAAAAGCTTTGTTTACCAGTGGGACAGGCAGATCACAGCAAGCAAAGGATTAACAGATCAAAAAGACTTAGAGGCATACAGACTTCATTGCATGTAAGATTATTTGAAGCTAGAGCCCATTCAACAGTGATAACGGCCAGAAAGAAGCTGTTTCTGAACCTGCTTGCGTATGTGTTCAGGCTTCTGTACCTTCTGCCTGACCGAAGAGGTTGTATGAGGTCATTACCAGGGTGCAATGGGTCTTTGTTGATGTTTACAGCGAGCCATGTAAATAGAGTCCATGGATGGAGGGTTGGTTTTCCTGATGGTCTGGGCTGTGCACACCACCTTCTGTAGTTTCTTACGGTCCTAGGCAGAGCAGTTGCCGTATCAGGCCATTATGCACCCGGACATTATGCTTTCAATGGTGCATCTGTAGAAGTTGGTGAGGGACCTTCTAGACAAGCCAAATTTCCTGAGCCGCCTGACGAAGAAGAGGCATCATTGTACCTTTTTAAGTGTTGCATTTATGTGGCAAGTCCAGACAGGTCATCGGTTATCATCACTCCAAGGGACTTGATGCTTTGCACCCTCTCAACCTCAGTTCCGTTGATGTAGATGGGGCCGTGTTCTCCTCCCTTCTTTCTGAAGTCGATGATCAGTTCTTCAGGTTTGCTGGTGTTGAGAGGCAGATTGTTTTCATTGCACCTTGTCACCAAGCCCTCTATCTCCCTTCTGTATTTCGACTTAACGTTGTTAGACATCTGTCCCACTACGGTGGTGTTGTCAGCTAAAGTGTAGATGGCGTTCGTGGTGTGTCTGTTGGAAGTTGGTTGGGATATTAGCCAGAAAACATGAATTTGTATACCCTGTTGTTTACACAGAAGTACTATCTGGTTAAATTAGAGATGGATTGTCATTGAAATGTACTCACTATTTTTAAACTAATTGCAAACCGTAACTTTAATGATTAGGCCACATTTAGAGCCAGCAAATACAAAGGTTACTGTGCTTGGGGTGCATCAATTGGATCACCTCTGGCTTGGATTCTGAAAACAGACCCCTCTTCGACTAATTTTTTTTACTCATTTGCGGGAAGGGGGTGTTGCTAGCTGGCCAGCATTTATTCCCCGTCCCTTGTTTTTTTTCTCCTTTATTCATTAATGGAATAAGGACATCGCTGGTTAGGCAGCATTTATTGCCCATCCCTAATTGCCCAGAGGGTAGTTCAGGGTCAACCACATTGCTGTGGGTCTGGAGTCACATGTAGGGTAAGGATGGCAGTTTCCTTCCCTAAAGGACATTAGCGAAGCAGATGGGTTTTTCCCCAGCAATCGACAATGGATTCATTGTCATCTTTAAATTCCTATTTCCAGATATTTTATTGAATTCAAATTCCACCATCTGCTGTGGCAGGATTCGAACAAGGGTCCCCAGAATATTATCTGGGTCTCTGGATTAACAGTCCAGCAATAATACCACTAGGCCATTGTCTGCTCCGTACGGTTGCCCTTGAGAAGATGATATTGAGCTGCCTTCTTGGACTGCTGCATTCCTGCTGCTATGGTTTGACCCACAATGCCATTAGGGAGGGAATTCCAGGATTTTGATCCAATAACAGTGAAGGAACAACAATATATTTCCAAGTCAGGATGCTGAGTGGCTCGGAGGGGAACTTGAAGGTGGTGGTGTTCCCATATATCTGCTACGCTGTGCTTCTCAGTGGAAGTGGTCATGGGTTTGGAAGGTGCTGTGTGAGGATCTTTGGTGAATTTCTGACCTCCAGACTTTCCCAAAAGCCTGTCCACCATCGACAAGGCACAAACAAACAGTGAGATGAAATATTGCCCACTTGTGTGGATGAGTGTAGCTCCAACAGCACTCAAAAAGCTTGATACCATCCAGGTCAAAGCAGCCCGCTTGACTGGCACCACATCCACAAGTATCCATTCCCTCCACCATCAACACTCAGTAGCAGCAGTGTGTAACTTCAACAATATTCACTGCAGAAATCCACCAATGCTCCTTGGACAGCACCTCCCAAACCCATGACCATATAGAAGGACAAGGGCAGCAGATAAATGGGAAAACCACCAGCTGCAAGTTCCCCTACAAGCCACTCACCATCCTGACTTGGAAATATATCTCCATTCCTTCAGTGCCCTTAGGTCAAAATCCTGGAATTCCCTCCATAGTGGCATTATGGGTCAACCCATAGCTGGTGGCCTGCAGCAGTTCAAGAAGGCAGCTCACCACCACCTTCTCCAGGGCAACTAGGGATGGGTAATAAATACTGGCACAGCGAGCAATGCCCACATCTCATGAATGAATAAAACAAAAGGAGGCTTTAACAGTGTCCAAACCAATAGGGCGTCAGGAACGTTTTCAGCTGTTTAAGTTTGTAGATGTTTTCCTACTTGCTTACTGCTGGGAAAATGATCCTCCCTTATCACATGTATGACTGGATCCACACATGAACCTCAGAAGCATGCTGGAAGGGGAGGGGGTTCTGAAGCTGTTGGAGCTCTACCAGATCATGAATGAGAAACAAGAGGGTTGGAATCAGCCTCCTGATGAGGTGAGAATGGGCTGCTACAGAAGTTCAGGTCACCACTTGCCCTCGAAAGTCCTGCTACTGACAAAGGTAACATGCAACCTGAAACAATGTTTAAAACCCAAACTCATCAAACAGCCTCTGACAATGTCAGGTCTGCACCGTAACCCATTCACACATCCCTCCTTGTGTCTGCTAGATAGGCAGCAGCTTGATTTCATAATTCTCGTTCTTATTTTCAGTTATTCCCTCTCGACCTCAGCTCTCCTTATCCCTGTAAACTCTGCCAGCCCTATGACACGGGAACATAGGAACAGGATTGGGCCATTCAGCCCCTCAAGCCTGTACCACCATTCAATGGGATCAAGGTTGATCTAAGGCCTAACTCCATGTACCTATATTTGGCCCATGTCCCTTAATATCTTTGTTTTAAAAATAAACTTTCTCAGATTTAAAATTAACAATGAATTGACCCTCTGAGATCTCTGCACAACTCCAATTCAAAACTTACGCTGATCCCCAATTTTAGTTGCTCTACCATTCTAGGCAGTATCTTCAGTTACCTGGGCCCAAGCTCAGGACTTCATGTCTGAACGTTTCTATCCTTCCATTCGATTTTGCCTAAAGTCTACCTCTTTGACTGAGCTTCTGATTTAAGCTTTATTATTGCCTTAACTTAGTCAGTGTTGAAATCTGTTTGAGAATTATTCAGGTTAAATGTTTCATACATCTGTAGTCATGTGTAGAATTAAGCAGCAAAGTACGTTCAGAGATTTGCAAAGGTTTTATTGTAAATCCATATTCTAACACAAACATCAGTTTCCATCTTTCCCTCTGATCCTTAACCAGCCAGAAGCCAAGTTGCCAATGGGAAAGAAGCCAGCTATTTACTTTTAAAAACCCACAGCCAAATGAATTAATTAAGAAAACTAAACAGTAACATTCACAAACGCTGCCCACCAGGGGCAGTGCAACAAGCAAAAATGAAGGGAGGGCAGGGAGAGAGAGAGGGTAACAATCAAAATGGATTGATGGTGGGGAAAAATACCCTCCAACCCCAAAATCTCCCTAAATAGTCCAGAACTCAATGCTGACTTTTGAAAAAAAGTAAGTGTAAACCCATTCCAAAATGTTATTAGACACAAAAGCAGAAATTGCTGGAAAAGTTCAGATCTGGCAGCATCTTTGGAGAGAAATCAGAGTTAATGTTTCAGGTCAAGTGACCCTTCCTCAGATCAGTTCTGAGGAAGGGTCACTCGACCTGAAACATTAACTCTGCTTTCTCTCCAATAATGCTGCCAGACTCGCTGAGCTTTTCCCAGCAATTTCTGTTTTTGTTTCTGATTTACAGCATCTGCAGTCCTTATGCTATAAGGCACCAGTGGAGCAGGTGGGATGTGAACCCAGGCCACCTAGCTCACAGGTAGGGACACTATCACTGCACAACAAGAATCATATAGTGTTCAGCGTTTAACTACAAAGTTCAATGGACATCACCTTCTCTCAGCTAACTCTGGAGCTGATCTGTTTGAACCTTAAATAAACCCACATTTCTAACACTGACGTTTACGTGCCCTGAGATATTTGGCTGTGTCAAAGGTATTATATGAAAGCCAGCCATCGTTACAGTGTAAACCCTAGTGCCGTGCTTCATGGCACTAGGATCTTGACTTACATGGCAAGCCCTGTTTGAACTAATTACATCTCATGTCTCTATTTCCCTTGTTAGCCATATCCAAGATGACATGCCAATTGAATTAGGTGCTCTGGCCTTTGGGTCCTCAGAGAGTGCAATTTAATAACTTTGCAATAATGTGACCTTTCCGAGCCTAAAAAGAATAAGATGCTTCTTTTCATCCCTGCACAGATGTGTTAACGGCACAAATTAAAATCCATGATGGTGAATCATTTATCTTGTTTGTACATGTTGCAGATGCTGTGGATTTTGGAGTGTGCAATGTGTTCAGTGCCAACATTAACCCTTGCGGCCATTACTTATGTCTCTCAGTCCTCTCATGCAGGAAGACAGGGGCCAAATGAGAAAGATTGCAGAGATTGGTCAGTTCCATTGAGCTGCTAGCCCTGCTCCGTCTCAGCAGTTGTTTTCACATTAGTGATCGGGAGCACAGAATGCATTCAGCAACAAGAAACGGCACAGTGAAAGTTTACAAAGAAGGTCTCAGAACTTTAAATGCAGGTTGAGCCTTACAATGGCAAACATCCCGAGATCCTTTCACACGCCATGCTGGCTCATCAAATGGTAAGATTACCAGAATTAAGGTCTCCCTCCCAACTGGATTCTCCACCACAGAGCAACACAATCCGTCAGTTTCACAACTGTTTCTCAGAATCCCTATGTAGTAGGGGAGCCAGGCATCCTCCTAGAGTTGAGAATGAGTAGCCACTGCCTTGTCCCCTCTGGGGACGATTTGGGGAGGCATTGGCCTAGTAGCATTGTTGCTAGACCTATTAATCCAGAGACCGAGGTATGGTCCAGGAACCTGGCTTCAACTCTCACCATGGCAGATGGTGGAATTTGGATTCAATAAAAATGCAAAAAGAAGAGTCTAATAATGACTGCAAAACTACCGTCAGTAAATCCCATCAGGTTCAATAATGTCCTTTTGGGAAGGGAACTGTCATCCTTACCTGGTCTGGTCTACATGTGACTCCAGACCCACAGCAATGTGGTTGACTCTTAACTGCCCTCTGCCCAGTTAGGGATGGGCAATAAATGCTGCCCCAGCCAGGGATGCCCTCATCCTGTGAATGAATAAAAGAAATCAACTATGCCAGACTTTGATTGAAATCAGGTGGCAGAGGTCTAAGCTTCACAAAGAATGACAGAGGGAAGGAGGCTCAATTGTAATGGGTGTGGTTTCAATGAGACACAGGAATTACTGGAGAAACTCAGCAGGTCTGGCAGTTTGTGAAGAAGGGTCACCCAACTCGAAATGTTAACCCTGCTTCCTCTCCACAGATTCAGCTAGACCTGTTGAGTTCCTCCAGCAATTTCTGCTTTTGTTTCAGATCTTCAGCATTTGAAGTTCTTTGTTTTATTTCGTGGGTTCAAAGAGACTGCTTACAGCTGAATATCTGCCTGGCCAATGAATGGAGGCTGGATGACCATTAAAAATGGCAGGGTCAGAATGTTTAGCTACAGGCATCTACTCCAAGGGCCTGAGTGATAATTCTAGCTTGCAAGGAATGAGTGTCTGTTCATGTCCCCATTGGATACACACCAGGACCTTTGATCTGAGAGTAACGCAATGACAGGGGCGTCAATTTCCAGCTTGTGCCCCCTCCAAGTGATTGGCCTTACTCATCACGCATGCATAAGTAACGCATAATTGAGCAGATAAAGCTGATCTAACCTCTTCCATTCCCTTGAACTGGAAATGACATTTGCTTCCTGCTTCAACCTGTATTCCAGAATGGAAGGTTCCACCCACAGTGTGGGTGTCTCACCCCATTAGACCATAAAAATATAGGAGCAGAAGTTGGCCATTCAGCCCATTGAGTCTGTTATGCCATTCAATGAGATTGTGCCTGATCCTAATAACCCTCAATTCCACTTTCCTGCCTTTTACCCATAACCCGAGCCAACCTATACAGACCTCTGTGTTAAGTAATTCCACAGATTTGCTACCCTGTGGGAGAAGAAATTCCTCCTCATCTCGGTCTTAAATATGCAACCCCTTATTCTGAGAAGATACCGTCTGGTCTTAGACTCTGTCGCAAGGGGAAATAACCTTTCTGCATCTACCCTGTCAAGCCTGCTAAGAATTTTGAATATTTCAATGAGGTCATCTCTATATTCCAATGCTTACAGGCCCAATCGATGCAACCCCTCTTCCTAAGACAGATCCTCCATACCAGTTATCAGCATAGCGAACCTCCTCGAGTATATTTTTCCTTAGAGAAGGAGTCCATTCCACTTGGGTGTATCCTGGTGGGTCCTTCAACTAGATCGTGTCGGTGGTGGCTTTGAGGACAAGGTGAGTCCGAGATGGCATTCCAAAGACCAGCCTGGGACTTCTTCTGGCGGCTGTGGCATCAGCCTATGACTCCATGAGGATTTTTTGTCAGCATCACGTGTGTTCAGCCTGGGGTGGCGCATATTCTTGAGCCCAGAGCCGTGAAATGGATAAAGCCGGGCTTTGTCTTAAATTCTCTTTCTTTGTAATTTCTTTTTTTATTATTCATATTGTCAAGGAAGGGCTGTTATTCAGAACTTTTTATTTCTTTATTTTGTGAATGTATCACTATGATTTTGAAGGTTTGTAATGCTGGACTTTTTATTTCTTTATTTTTCCAAAATTTTTCCTAAGAATTTGTACTCAAGAGTCGTAATTAAGTACCTTTGTACCTAAGATGGCACCGTAAGTGGCTATCGTAAACATTTCACTGTGAGTACATGTGACAATAAAGCTAATTCTAATTTAAAATTGTTCACAGTATTCCATGTAGTGCGGAGCTGGAGGAACACAGCAGCTCAGGCAGCATCAGAGGAGCAGGAAAGTTGACGTTTTAGGTTGGGACCCTTTATTCATTTTCTGAAGAAGTGTCCCGATCCGAAACATCAGCCTTCCTGCTCCTCTGATGCTGCCTGGCCTGCTGTGTTCCTCCAGCTCCACACTGTGTTTTCTAGGACTCCAGCATCAGCAGTTCTCACTATCTCATGGTATTCCAGCTGTGCTTGATCATGATGGTAGGATCCTGAAGCCACCATAACAAATCCTGTCCAAATAGTTTTGGATTCAAGTCAAACCTGGAGGCCAATCCATTGGGAATCGATTTTCAAATTTATACATGATTTTTATGGACTAATAATGGGAAAATTTACCAGTGTTGGAGTTAAACACCGTAAGGACAAGATCATAATAAACTTCTCACATCTGCCTGAAAGATTAAAAACCAGGCCTTTGATCATCTTGCTCGTGTTGAACTTCAAGTGACAGTTTCTGGAATTTTGCTTTACCAATGTCCTTCTCATTGAGTGACAACATTCCTCCCATCCATCCCCCGCTGTACAGTTCCTGAACAAAGACAAGGAGACTTTGACATTCTTGTATTTCTTTATTTTAAACTGTTTTATTTCTCTTAAGTAGCTTCAGTTGTCACCCTGAGAGGGGACAGGAAAACAGCTCAGGTTCTCTAAGTATGCACTGGGGATAAACAAATGCTAATTAAATATTGAAGTGTCAGATTGAAACACATGTCCACCTCTGTAACCTTTGACCTTAATCCCATAGAGACATTTATACTGTCCCCATTTTGCTTTTTGAAGAATAATCCAATTTCTTCTAAACAATGAATCTTCACCAAATGAAATATTCTAAGGGGAAAGGCAATTCCTTTTCATCTCTGGCCTCACAGTTTGAATCTAGTGTCACTGGACCCGAAACATTAACTTTGATTTCTCTCCACAGATGCTGCCAGGCCTGCTGAGCTTTTCCAGTGATTGTTATTTTGTTTCTGATCTCCAGCATCCACAGTTCTTTTAGTTTTTATTTAAGACAATTGGTCTGATTAAGCCTACAACAGCTGGACTCTAAACTACGATTCAAGAGAGAGCATGAAGTATTGACGGAATGCTACATTGTCAGAGGTGCTTTCTGTAGCTAAGACATTGGATGGGGCTCAGTCTACTGTCTCAGACCAATGCTAAAGGTCTCGCACTACCATCTTGAAGAATCTCTGGTGCCTTGGGCAACATTTATACCCCAATAAACATTGCTAACACAGGTTGGCTGGTGACTATTGCCTTGTTGTTTGTGGGATCTTGCTGTGTGTATATTATCTGTCATGACTGCTAAAAGGAGTCTAGAAGTTGAAAATTTTTATCTTGCACTACCTCCGGACTAGGAAGCAAGTAACAAATGTCCTGATGAGCTCAAAACAAAAAGCTTCAACTTCTCGATTCCTTTGAGTAAAGTTGAAGTGGGGGTTGGTATGGCCCAGCTGGCTGGGCAGTTAGTTTGCAAAGCAGTGTGAAACCAACAGTGTGGGTTTAATCCCCATCACCAGCTGAAGTTACAATGAAGGACTGTCCTTCTCAACCTCTTCCCCTTTGCCTGAGACATGGTGACCCTCAAGTTTAATCATCCTCAGTCACCTCTCTCTAATGAGAGAGCAGCCCGATGGTCTGGTAAGACTATTTGACTTGTCCATAGAATGTGTAAGTTGTGTACTGCCAAGCACTTATTTGTACTCACTCTGGGAAAGGTGCTATGTAAACGTGAGTTTACCTTTTCATAAGGGACGGGGGAAAGGGAAAGTTTCGCCATGTGACACAATATGCTTAAATATTGACAGAGTGATGCTGGAGTGATGCCATGAGAAATTGGAGCACAGGTCTTGGCAAAGGACACATGCCATAAAGTGGAGCAGACTTCATTTAAACACACAATGAAATAACATAGTGACAAGGAGAACAAGAATTAGACTGAGGGGAATTAGTACATTAGCCTCCTTGGTCTCTGGAGTACATTGACAAGGAGCTCAGGTGCTCAGTGGTTTATAGATGAGCATCTTCATTAGTGTCAAAAGGGAATTGAAATTAAGACAATGACAGGAAATGAGACACAGGCATAGAGCGATCTGGTCATTAATATTCAGGTAAAGATCTCACACACACACACACACACACACACACACACACACACACACACAC
>JAHRHZ010000071.1:20569613-20590945 GCA_024137785.1 Ginglymostoma cirratum
CACACACACACACACACACACACACACACACACACACACACACACTCTGCCATGTCTCCCCATTCTCTGCTTCACTCCATCCTCGCATTGCTCCTTCTCCCTATTCCTTCAAGATATTCTCTGTCTGCTTCCCTTGTGACGGAATTTCTACATCCGAAAAAAAAATTGGAAATCTGACTACAAAGCTGCCTGGATGAATAAACTGCCATGAACAAACAGATGGTACAAGGCACTTAAAACCGAGGCACATGTTTGATGGTAATGTGGTCCTGGATTTGATTAATTACATGTT
This sequence comes from Ginglymostoma cirratum, assembly GCA_024137785.1. NCBI lineage: Eukaryota > Metazoa > Chordata > Chondrichthyes > Orectolobiformes > Ginglymostomatidae > Ginglymostoma > Ginglymostoma cirratum. The sequence continues at coordinate 20,569,906 of JAHRHZ010000071.1, forward strand.
ATACATTTATGCTTTAATTTGACATTGGTGGCAATATCACTGCCAGTTTGATGTCTCAGCAATCCATACAGAATAAATTCCAGATAATTGTGAGCCTCTTTACCTTAGTGGGTAGCACGTTCACTTTGGAGACCAAAGATTCAAATCCTATTTCAAGACAGCGAGTATCATCTGGGCTGACACTTCAATCAGACAAAGAGAATAACATTCAAGTGGTAATATTCACATAATGAAATGTGTGGCTGAAATGACAGACAGATTATCGGAACCTTTCTTCCTGTGTTTTTCACCTGTAGCCTAAAGCATGGTGATCCTTTGAAATTTGGCATTCTTGCATTGGTCCTGATGAGTGCCAGATGAAAACATTCAGCAACTGTCTCCCTCTCCCTCTTCAGCAAAGTTCAAGGTTTGTATAACCAAGTTAAATGGACTTAAAACCATTAGCAAGTGAAATATTACACTGTTTATTAAGGCAGAAGGCAAAAAGCTCAATGTCGTAGGTTTTAAAGGAATGTCCTAAAGGAGGAAGTCAAGCCAGTGATGGAATTCCAGAGTTTAAGGTCCCAGCAGTAGGAGACATGGCCAACAATGGTGGAATGATTACACTCAGGGAATCTCAAGAACTCAGACTTAAAAGAAGCACAGATGTCCTTCACAGAATCATAGAACCCCTACAGTGTGGAAGCAGGGCATTCAGCCCATCAAGTCCACACTGACCCTCTGAAGGGCAGTCTTGAACCCCATTCCTGTAAGCCCGCGTTTCCCATGGCTAGCCCACCTAGCCTGGACACTATGGGCAATTTAGCACGGCCATTCCATCTAACTACACATCTTTAGGTTGCGGAAGGAAACGGGAGTCATAGAGGTTTGGCAAAGATCTGTAGCTTGGGTTGAGGGTGAGGTTGTTGACTTGCTCGCCGAGCTGGCTTGTTCTCGTTCAGACGTTTCGTCACCATGCTAGGTGACATCATCAGTGGAGCCTCCAATGAAGCGATGTTATTCTAGTCCGCTTGGAATTTATACTGTCCGGTCTGTTACGGTGAGTACTGTCATTTCTGGTTTTGATCTGTATGGGTTTGTATATTGTACAGGAGTCATAGAATTATACAGCATGGAACAGATGCTTCAGTCCAAGTTATCCTTGCTGACCAGATAACCTAAACTGATCTAGTCCGATTTGCCAGCATTTGGCCTATACCCCTCCAAACCATTCCTATTTACATACCCATCCAGCAGCATTCAGAGGAAGCCCACACAGACACGGGAAGAATGTGCGAACTCCACACAAACAGTTATCCAAGGCTGGAATCGAACCCGGGTCGCTGGCGCTGTGAGGCTGCAGAGGCCATCAAGGGTGTCATAGGATCGGAGGAAATTATTGACTTCGGGAGGAGACAAATCCTGGAGAGACATGAAAATCTGTGGCGTATGCTGCCCCCAACAAAAAACCCCCATGCCACCATTTCGAAGGAATGGTCAAGATTTGTCCTAGAAACAAAGAAATCACAGGCTAAAATTCTTCACAAGGAAGGAACAGTCAAGGAAAGATGCTGGCAGACTTCTGCATATCTCCAGCATTTTGTGAGATCATTCCAAATGCGTATCTCACTTCTGAGTGAAAAGAATGACTTATCTCCTCTGCATCCCTCGCTCATTTTAATTCAGTGCACCACAAACATTATTATAACTGCCTAGCCACTGCGGACCCTGTTCAGACAAGTTTCGACGGCACTGAGATCACAGCACTTGGACGCATGCACAAAATGATTGAGCTATTGATGTGTTATTTAATCCGATCGTTAGTAAAGAGGACAGAGAAATGTGTTGTGATTTAATTACAGGGTGCCTGAATGAGGAAATGGTAACTAAATTATATTGGTATTGAGGAAGGCAGATTTCCCATTAACAGGCACCTAAGAATTAGTATTCCAGGAATGGAGTCTTTCAAGGTTTTCCTGTGACACATGTGGCTCCTCCCCCACTGTATGGACATTAACAGGAATTCAAAGCCACTTCCTTTCATCCCTGTCTATTGCCTTAAAGGGTTTTTGTATCCAGTTCGGGCAGGATTGCCTGATTGGGATTTTCCAGGTACTGACAAATAGACTCCAGGATACAACTGTGAGTAGAAAAGTCAGAAGATAAGTCATAAGGATGTTTAAAAAAAAACCTGTTTTCCTCATTTCCATTAAACGGTTGCATTTACTGGTTGTAAATGGGGAGGCAACAGGCTGTTGGAATTCTTCCAGCATTAAAACTGGCTAACTGACCCAACTGATCTTTGCCACATTGTGTATCCCTCACCTTTAGCCACCTTCCGTTCTTCTTCATTTTACGCCATCCACCTATCCTTCTGTTTTTCTCTCTCCCTCATGTGTTTACCTTGTTTCCCCCTTGGCAGACAACTAGGAATCAGCCAATAGGGTAATTACTATCTAATTGACCATGACAAGGTGGGAGCAGTGAGAAAGTTCAAAACAGGTGACCATTGCAGGGGAATGTTAGGGGGTTTGGTAGTGTTGGCATTGCTGTAAGTTAGTAATGGGACAACCAGGAACATTCCATTTGGGGGTGTAGGGAGGCGATGGCCTAGCGGTGTTAATGCTAGACTGTTAATCCAGAGACCCAGAAAATGTTTCGTAGACCCGGGTTCAAAATGGAATAGAAATCTGGAATTAAGAGCCTAATGGTGACCATGAATCCATTGCTGATTGTCTGAAAAGCCCATCTCGTTCACTAATATCCTTTAGGGAAGGAACCTGCCATCCTTACCTGGTCTGGCCTACATGTGACTCCAGAACCATGGCAATGTAGCTAATTCTTAACCGCCCTCTGGGCAGGTAGAGATTGGCAATAAATGCTGGCCTAGCCAACGACCCCCACATCCTGTAAATGAATAAAAAAAATGTAGGTTTTGATTGAGTTCTTGTGGGGAAGGTGTAACCAAAATGTTTGAATAATATTAAAGGTAATAATGTGGTATAATAATGAAACCATATAACAATAATGATGAATAGCCTTCATCAGGCAATAAACGCTGACCTGGCTGGTGACATCTATATTCTATAAAGAAATATAAAAAAGCCAACCATAATATGGAGGAAAATAATAAATTAACAGGACAGAACAGAGTTGAAGTCTGTGTCCCCATTAACAGCAATATAATTGACTCAATTGTCCTCAGGAACAATCTAGCTTCAGGGTAACCAGGGACAGACAGCAATTGCTGGCCTTGCCAGAGACATCCACATTCCCTGCAAGAATAAAAAATATACAAGGAAAAACAAGTGTTTGTATTATACCCATTAACGTTAGGATGTTCAAAAGCTGTTTACAATCAATTAAGCACTTTTTGAAGAGTCATTGCTACTGTAGTAATTTAGGGCAGCCTAATTTTGTGGAGCAAGCAATGTGGTATCAAAACATTTCCCATTTCCATTGGAATGGGCGTGTGCGACCCCAGCAGGTCAAACACCAGCTGCTATTCTGCACCCAAGAGACCTTAAGCCTTGGCTTTTGCCAACCCATGCCTAAGCTTTGTGTCCTTGAGTAAGAGGGTGTGTTCCAACAGGAAAAGATTGCTAGCTCTGTGTCAGCCAACTCATTAGCGAGCAGGTTCACTCCTGTTACTATCTGTTCTTCTACAAAGCGACAATCTTCCGAATGGAGGGCAAACAATCACAAGCTGTCAGCAAGGAGTGATGTCGTTCCGCGTTGCATTATCTCGGGGAGCTATGGTTCCTCAGGCTGTTTCCTGCACTTCAGCACGCTTCCTTGAACTAGGAAACATAGCGTTATGCAAGGATGTGGTATTCCAAAACAGCTGAGGGATGCATGTTACAACCAGGTCAGTTTCCACTGGGCTGTGGCCTTGTTGTCAGTTCATTGTGCAATTTCCAGGGATCAGCAAGGCACAGTGATGCTGCCAAGGACATCCCTCCTGCCTTTGGCTGATTATACATTTCCTTTTATGTCAGACCCATAACCACAACTATGCAAATAAAGAGCTCTGGATGACACCTTCTCTGTTTACAGGGCATTCCAGAGCATAGAGTCATATACGGTCACAGAGTCATACAGCACGGAAACTGAACACTCTGTAACCACCCAGTTACTGGTTCTCTTTGCTTCCATGTTGGGAAATGTGCACAGTAAGTTCCCAAATGTAGCAATGGCAGATTGGTGTTCCTGTTTTCTGGAGGTTTTGTGAGATACGTATTGATCAGGCGACTAGAAAATTTGGTTTGCTGTCCTTCAGGTGATACCACAAGGTGTTGTACAACTCAAACTGGCAGGCTGGTCCCTGGTATAAAATCCCACCTGAAAGGTGGCACCCCAGCAATACAGCCCTCTCCCTGCCAGTCTGGAACATGTATGACACCAATGTTCATTCAGAAAGCACCTTTAATAGAATAGTGTCTCAGGGTGCTTCACAGGATTGCTATCAAGCTGAACCTAGCACCGAGGCACAGAAGGAGGTGTTGGGTTGTGCAGCAAGATGGTTGGTCAAGGAATTAGGCCTAAAGGAGCAGTGCAAGTAGGGAGAGGGAGGTAGAGAGGCAGAGAGTTTTATGGGGGTAATTCCAAAGTTTAAGGACAAGTAAATCGAAGCCACAGCTGGCAAGGGAAAAGAGTTTGGAATTCAGGATGTGCAAGAGGCCTAAATGGGAGGAGATCTCCGAGGGTATTGGGCTGGAGGAGTGAAATAACTGCACAGAGGTCAGTTTTCCATCTCCAATACATCTTTTATTTACACGTCCACAGTACATGGACTCTGATCAGCCAGCTCAGAGCCAGTCCCTAGAATGAGGAAACTCTTTGAGGCTCCTGTTTATATCTCTCAGCCAGGCCTCCCCATTTGGCTCAGGTTAACAGCCCCATTCACAGATCTCATTCTCAACGATATTCACCTGGCCAAACTTATTCTAATCACTGCAAGGAGGTTACAGAGACAGAAAGAGGTGAAGTGTAGGAGACCTTTGCAAACAAGGATGAAACTTTTAAAACCGAATTGAGGCTTGGGTCTAGGCCCGAAACGTCAAGCTTTCCTGCTCCTATGATGCTGTTTGGCCTGCTGTGTTCATCCAGCTCTGCACCTTGTTATCTCTTGAGGCTTAAAGTGTCTGGAATGGGAGCCGAACACACAAGCTTGTGACTTGCAGGTAAAGGTGTTTTATGTTAAGTGTGTTATAGAGGTGTCGGTGTTGGACTGGGGTGGACAAAGTCAGAAGTCACATGACACCAGGGTATAGTCCAACAGGTTGATTTGAAAACACAAGCTTTCAGAGACTGGGCAGATGAATGTGCTACACATATCCCTGCTTCCCATTTGGGATTACTGGAAGAAAGTTGGAAGTGGACACCCGATCTTTCGCACACAAATTGACAGCTTGGTTTGTGAGGAATGTGGGTGACACATCCCACTCTTAGGGTTGGGAAAAGGCAATCTGCTCAGGGAGATAAGGTTTGGGACAAGCCTACAATATTTTAACTTTACTTCTTCAATTTACTCCTCAAGATCACAGCCTTCAGCTGAGAGCACGGGATCATGAATCCCACTTTGAGATTTCTTTTCATTTTAAGGATTACATTCTCTAATTAAAAAGTAAATGGTAGGTCCTGAGCCTCCGAGCTTGATCTGTGCTGTCACTCACAAATGAATAAGAAACATAGGAAGAACTCTGTTTACCACTAAATGGTCCATGATAATCTATAACAGATTGCTGACATGTACGTGGGAACATTGGCTTAAAGAAGGAAGTAGAGATATTGCCGGGTATGAAGGGTTTGAGTGATAAAGAAAGGCTGGGTAGGCTGAGACTTTTTTTACTGAAGTGTAGGAGGTTGAGGGGTGATCTTATAGACGATTATGTAATATGAGGGGCATAGATAAAGGGAATGGCAGGTGTCTGTTCATTAGGATGGGAGATATCAAGACAAGGGGGGTATATTTTTAAGGTGAGAAGACAGAGAGATGTAAAAAAGACATGAAGGGCAAATTTTGCACACAGAGAGTGGTTCGTGTTTGGATTGAACTTCCCAAGGAAGTGGTGGATATGGGTACAATTACAACATTTAAAAGTTTCTTAGATAAGTATATGGATAGGAAAGGTTTGGAGGGGTACTGGCCAGGAACAGACAAGGGGGACTAGTATAGTTTGGAATTATGTTCGGCATGGTTTGGTTGGACCCTAGGGTCTGTTTCCATGCTGTATGCCTCAATGACTCTATGACTCTAGAGAGGGTCCTGTCAACAACTGGGATTCAGGGTTATTTCTCAAAACTCTCTAAGGAAATAGGATAGGGATACCAGATGGGCTGAAGGTCTTCAATTGAAACTGTTGCTCTTTTATTTTGAATGAACAGCACAGATTAGGCCTGCACTCACTGGAAGTTAGAAGAATGAGAGATGGTCTTATTGTAAACATGTAAGATTCTGAGAGAACTTGACAGGATAGGAGTTGAGAGAATATTTCCCCTTATGGGCACTGTTTCCAATAAGCAGACCCGCATTTAAGGTGGAGATAGAAACATAGAAACATAGAAGATAGGAGCAGGAGAAGGCCATTTGGCCCTTCGAGCCTACTCTACCATTCATCACAATCATGGCTGATCAACCAACTGAAAAGCCTAATCCTGCTTTCTCCCCATAAGCTTTGATCCCATTCGCCCCCAGTCGCCTCTTGAGTACATTCAATGTTTTGGCACCAACTACTTCCTGTGGTAATGAATCCCACAGGCTCACCACTCTTTGGGTGAAGAAATGTCTCCTCATCTCCATCCTAAATAGTCTACTCCGAATCCTCAGACTGTGACCTCTGGTTCTAGACACACCCATTGTCAAGGAACATTATTTTCTCACAGATGGTCATTAGTGTTTGAATTCTCCCAACCTCCACGTCAAGCAGTGGGGGCTGGATCATTGAATATATTCAAGGCTGAGTTAGATTGGCAAGAGTTATGGAGGACAGGCACGAAAGTGACGTTCAGGCCAGAATCAGATCATAAGGAATGGCCTATTCCTGTTTATATTTTTTAAGATATAGAATCATAGGGTTACAGAGTCATACAGCATGTAAACAGGACCACGCTCTGACCCTTTCCCATCCATGTACCTGTCCAAATGTCTTTTAAATATTGTTATTGTACACACCTCTACCACTTCCTCTGGCAGCTTGTCCTATTTACGCACCACCATTTGTGTGAAAAAGTTACCCCACAGGTCCCTTCTAAATCTTTCCCCTTCACCTTAAACCTATGCCCTCCACTTTTGAGCTCCCTCAACCTAGGGAAAAAGACCTTGGCTATTTATCTCATCTATGCCCTGAATGATTTTATAAACCCCTGTAAGGTCACCCCTCTGCCTCCTATATTCCAGGGAAAAAAGTCCCAGCCTATCCAGCCTCTCCTTATAGCTCAAACCTTCCAGTTAAACCAGATCAGTTAACAACAGACATCTAAGCAACTCTTGGATAGGCCCATGGATGATAGTATAACATCGGGCATGCAGGGTAGTTTGATCTTAGAGTAGGACAATAAGTCTGCACAACATCGTGGGCCAAAGGTCCTGTACCGTGCTGTATTGTTCTATGTTCTAACAGATCTAGCGAACTATACTGTAAACGGAAGAGCCTTGGGAAAAGTTGATGAGCAGAGAGATCTGGGAGTTCAGGTCCATGGTACCCTGAAGGTGGCTGCACAGGTGGATAGAGTGGTCAAGAAGGCATATGGTATGCTTGCCTTCATCGGACGGGGTATTGAGTATAAGAGCTGGCAGGTCATGTTAAAATTGTACAAGACTTTGGTTCGGCCGCATTTAGAATACTGTGTACAGTTCTGGTCGCCACATTACCAAAAGGATGTGGAAGCTTTGGAGAGGGTACAGAGAGGGTTTACGAGGATGTTGCCTGGTATGGAAGGTGCTAGCTATGAAGAGAGGTTGAGTAGGTTAGGATTGTTTTCATTAGAAAAAAGGAGATTGAGGGGGGACCTGATTGAGGTCTTCAAAATCATGAAGGGTATAGACAGGGTTGATAAAGATAAGCTTTTTCCCAGGGTGAGGGATTCAATAACGAGGGGTCACGCGTTCAAGGTGAGAGGAGAAAAGTTTAAGGGGGATACACGGGGAAAGTACTTTACACAGAGGGTGGTAGGTGCCTGGAACGCGTTGCCAGCAGAGGTAGTAGAGGCAGGCACGGTAGATTCAGTTAAGGTGCGTCTGGACAGATGCATGAGTAGACGGGGAGCAGAGGGATACAGATCCTTAGGAATTGGGCGATAGGTTTAGACAGTGGATTTGGATTGGCACAGGCTTGGAGGGCCGAAGGGCCTGTTCCTGGGCTGTAAGTTTTCTCTGTTCTTTGTTCTATCAACTTGAATTTATATCAGAATTTTCACAACCTAAGGATGTCCCAAAGTATTTTGCAACTACTGAAGCACTTCTGAAGTTTACTCGGGATTTAATGTAGAATTTACATATAACTTAGGTATGAAGTATCCAGGCACAAAATCTTAGTTACTGCAATAGAGAAATAAAGAAATAACTTAAAAAGTTCAGCACTACAGTCTTCGTAGCCTAAAAGTGGAAAAATAAAGAAAGACATTTTAAAAAGTCAAACATTTCTTAAACCACGGGCCTCCAGTCACTCCAAGCTGGGCTATCCCCAAGAAGGGCTTGCTGTCTCCTGCACTGGACATGTTTACCTGCACCAGGCTAGTACCTGCCTGTGATCACCAACTACCCTTGCCACCGCTTGCATGTCCCCATCTGTGGTCTCGCTGCCAGCCATCGCCATCCCGGCCTGCACTGGGCCCGAGAGCCACTGCCACGCTCTGTTGCTGTATAGGCCACCTCAATGCAGAGCCCCGCCCCAGCACCACGCTGGATAATGATGAAGCCGTGATGCCGCTGACTGCAACCAGCCGCCTAATGGCCAAACGTCAATGTCCCCTGGTCGCCTCGTGGCCAAACGTCAATGTCCCCCGGCTGCCTCGTGGCCAAATGTCAATGTCCCCTGGCTGCCTCGTGGTTGGATGTCAATGTCCCAAGGCCACCTCATGGCCGAACGTCAATGTCCCAAGGCCACCTCATGGCCGAACGTCAATGTCTCCCCCAGCCCCCGCCTTCGTCCCCTCCATGTTCAGGCTCCAAAGACCAAAGAACCAAAAGAAAGAAAGAGGAAAGAAGAAAGAAAAGAAAAAAAAGCTGTTGAATCCAGTGAAGAATCCCCCACTCCACTGCCATCTTGGATATAGAAGCTAAGTTGTCCACAGGGTGCTCCCAAAAAAACAGCAGTGAGATAATGACCAAATAATTTATTTAATAACACTGGTTCAGAGGTGAGGATTGTCCAGAACTTTAGGACAGAGGTCACCTGCTCCCCTTTATATTCACCTGAGACAACAGATAGACCTTTGTGTGTTTTTTTATGGGAAGTAGAGATCACTGACTAAACAACCATTTATTGCCCATCTCTGATTGCCCTGGGATAAGAGATGGTGCACTGTCACCTTGAATCAATGAAGTATTTGTGGCATTGATACCACCACAGTGCTGTCAGGGATTTAATGGGTTAAGTTACGAGGAGGGGCTATACAAACTAGGCCTGTTTTCTCTAGAAATTAAAAGGTTAAGGGGTGATTTGATCAAAATATTAACAGGGGGGTAGCCAAAGATAAACTATTTCCTGTGATTGGGGATTCGAGAACCAGGTGTACAGACAAAAAATTAAGGTCAGATCTTACAGGAGAGATGTTAGGAAGCACTTTCACACACAAAAAGGTGGTAGAGGTTTGGAACTATCTTCTACAAAGTGGCATGCTGGATCGGTTGTTAATTTTAAATTTGAGAGTGATCAATTTTTGTTAAGCATAGGTATTAAAGAATACAGACCAAAGACAGATGTATTATAGAGTCATGCAGTTAGAAACAGGCCTTTCAGCCCACTATGTCTGTGCTGACCAAGAAACACCATATACTACACTAATCCCATTTACTGGCTCTCAGTTCATAGCCTACTATTCCCTGGCATTTTAAGTTCTTGTCCAAATGCTTCTTAAATGTTGTGACAGTACATGTCTCCACCACACTCTCAGCTAACACGTTCTTTATTTCCACAACACTCTGGGTGAAAAAGCTTTTTCTCAGATCCTGTTTAAACCACTCAGTCCTCGCCTTAAGTTTATGCCCTTTGGTCTTAAACACGTCAGCCATGGAGAAAAGATTTTCCCAATCTACTTTATCTCTGCCTTTCATAATTTTGTATACCTCAATCAGTGTCTGCTACACTCCAGAGAAAACAAACCAAGAATATGGAGTTAGGCCACAGATCAGCCGTGATCTCAATGAATGACAGAACGAGCTCGAGGGGCTGAAAGGCCCATACCTGCTCTTATTTTAACCCAGCAACTATGAAGGAACGGTGATATATTTCCAAGTCAGGATGGTGAGTGGCTTAGAGGGGAACTTGTAGGTGATGGTGTTCCCATGTATCTGGTGCTCATGTCCTCTCAATGGTAGAAGTCACAGGTTTGGAAGGTTGAAGGAGACTTTGGCGAGTTTAACATTTCACCTGAAGAATGACACCTCTGATAGTGCAGCCCTTCCTCCTTGGAAAGTCAGCTCTGATGAGTACTGTGTCCAGTTCCAGTCACCCTGTTATAGCAAGGAAATGATCAAGCTGGAGAGCCAGGAATGGAACGTTTGTATTATAGGGAAAGGCTTGATAGGCTGGGATGTTTTTCATTGGAGCATAGGAGGTTGAGGGGTGACTTTATAGAGGTTTATAAAATCAAGGGGGGTAGAGATAAGGTGAATGGCAGGTGTCTTTTCACCAGGACGGGGAATTTCAAGTCTAGGGGGTATATTTTTAAGGTGTGAAGAGAAAGATTTAGAAAGGACTTGAGGGGCAATTTTTTCACACAGAGGGTGGTTTGTGTGTGAATGAACTTCCAGAGGAAGTGGTGGATGCGGGTACAGTTACAACTTCAAAAGACATTTAGATTAGTTCATGGATAGGAAAGGTTTGGCGGGATATGGGCCATGAGCAGGCAGGTGGGACTAGTTTAGTTTGGGAACATGGTTGGCGTTGATTGGTTGGATCAAAGAGGTCTGTTTCCCTGCTGTATGTCTCTATGATTCTATGTTCCATTCAAATCTTTGGGGTGGGATTTGAACCCACAACAATCAGCTTAGAGCAAGGGCTGTACCCACTGCTCTACGGCTGACACTGGAACCAAGGCGTGCAGAGAGCTGGTAGCTAGATAATGACGAGGAGAACAAGGATCAAGTGGGTTTCTGCTACAGTCAGAGTCACACCAATGAAGATGTGGCTGCCCAATAGTGTCACTAACTGAGGGGGTCCTACATGTGATGAGTCAATGGCGTGATTACAACATAAACTGCTGTGGCTTTAAAACTTGCCAGGTAGACGGTGTAAGTCCTCTGGGCCTAGTTTCCGTGCTGAATTTGAAGTGATAATACGACGACAGTTTATCTATATCAGTTCACATTGTACTTAAGTTGGTGACACGCTCCCTTAACTGCTTTCACTCAAAATTGCAAAGCTTAAACTTTTAGCTGTTCTCATAGCTCACACTCTTTTACACTTGAGATATTTTTGATGAGCAGTAAATCATTCCAAATGTAGTATTTCTTTTCCTCTCCGGGACAGAGCTACACTGAGCTCTTTGCAAAGCACTCATGAGCACATTTAATGCTAGTGGTAGGCAGTGGTGAGGGATTAGAGCTTTGTTCAGTACATAACTCTATCCAATGTAGCGCAAGGCAACAGTGTCAGGAGAGGTTTGAAAATCCTAACCCAACTGAGATACTCAACATGATTAATATTAACCTGGAATTGAGAATGCAGTTTGAGCTAAAATTGAGGTTTCAAATGCATCCCTTTATAAATTAAATCCTAATTGTAGAAAACATACCAGAGAGAATAAGGGTATTCGTCAATCTCTGCAATTTAGTGATTGATCATTGGCCATTGGTCAGCGTTCAGCTCTGATTCTGGAATTTATATTTGTCTTCCCTTTACTGTTGGAGTCATTCACCCTGTCACATAAAATCTGGGTTGAGTGCACAAGTAGCTTTATTTTCCACCAGTCTTTGTTTCTGTCTTTCAATCATCAGGACAGACAGAAGAATGACAAAGTTTAAAGAGAGCAGAAATTGCCTTGTATCAACACCGTTATACCTTGCAGTATAAATTGTTGCTCCCATTGAAACTTTACATTCTTGCGTGGCAAGATGAGACCTTCATTCCATTTTTTAATCAAATATTTTTAATTTGTATTAGTCTATGCTTTACATATATTCTCCTAGGCAGTTGAGGCTACTTTAAGAGTATATTCAGTTCAAATTTTGACCATCCCTCCCATTTCTCGGGGCTTCCATGACTCTTTTGGATGAGACACCACGCTTGACCTGCTCCTCACACTCTCTGCCTAACCTCAATGTGCAGAAGAAAGGTGTCTATTAATGTGAGACGTGAGCATATGCTGGCACCCTTTCACAAAGAGATATAGGAGTGTGCTTCTAGAAAGGGGCGATAGTGTGAAAATCTTTTGACATGGACGCGTAGGGTGAAATGGCGTCTTTCAATGATGTAATGACAACAATTCAGAAATAGGAAAAAAATGTTCAATTCTCAAGCCAAACTCTCCCAGTGAGTTGCATTCTGCCTTGAAATCCCATCTCTCCATTATCCCAACTCTCCCTCATATCACACAGCGAATAACCTGATTATTGTTACTTCTTCTACATTTCCTGGTGGATTATTACAAACATTTCTCAAGCTCTGAGTGAAGAAGCTTTCACTGATATCAGTTCTAAATGCATTGTTCGCTATTTTCCATTCAAGTCTTCTGGGCCTAGTTTTCGTGCTGAATTCGAAGCGATAATATGATGACAGTTTATCTATATCAATTCATGCTGTACATAAGTTGATGACCTGCTCCCTTAACTGCTTTCACTCAAAGTTGCAAAGCTTAAACTTTTAGCTATACACATTTTTTACACTTGGGATTTTTTGAGGAGCATTAAGTCATTCCAAATGTAATATTTCTTTTCCTCTTTGGGATGAAGCTACGCCAAGCTATTTGCAAGGTGCTCATGAGAACGAAATTGTTTTCAACAGTTAGCTCCTCTTCCCTTGGTTGAGTAATCCATTACCGTTCATTAATTCACATACAAACATTGGCCATTTATAAAATGTACGCACAAAACACAGAAAATTGTGTCTCTCTATCCAACAAATCCTTTAGTTACCATAAATGCCTCAATTCTGTCACTCCTGAATCCTCTACACTCAAGAGGAACATAATCTTTATTGTGCACAGCGGTGGCCCTATCTCTGGGCTAGAAGGTCTGTGTTCAATTCCCACCTACCCCAGAGGTGTGTCATAACATGTTTGATCAGATTGATTAAAATATATACCATCTTCACTCTGAATCTGGAGTGAAGTCTAATCACTGGAAAAGGAGTTGGGGAAGAATATTTGAAGGGATCACTTCCATCTTGGGAGGGAAAAGGAAATTAAGAAAAATGTGAACTATTTTTTTCTTCATAATTTCTCTCTTGAAGGAATTGATTTTCCATTGACTCCTCAGCCTAAAACCATCCTATAATTCTGGGTGTTGCTCATTTGTACATCTCTTCAGAGTCTGTAGGCTGTTTCCTGTTGGATGGAGATCACACACCCAGCATAATTCTGTCCTCACAGCAGGGCAGTGAGCAGCTCCAGGAATCCTGGGCAATTAGTGTGTTTCCGATCTGACATCTGATTAAATCTAATCAATTGCTAATGCTTCATTTGTAGCTTCAGATCCTGGGCTCTTCTTCAGTAATCACACCGCGCTGATAGATTCTGGACAGTTACCTGAAGATTTACAGTGATTAAAGTGACAATTTTAGCTGTTCTGGCTTAGTTGACATCATGATCATTCTAGTGCCCCTCATTCAGTTTTTCCTTAATTTATTCACAGAACGAGGGTGTCATTGGAAGCGTTCACTTCCCATAGGCCAAACCAGGTAAGGATGGCAGTTTCCCTCCCTAAAGGACATTGGTGAACCAGGTGGGTCTTTCCTGACGATTGACAGTGGATCATTTTGGAAGCTTAATTCCAGATTTTTCCCTTATTATTGAATTCAAATTCTACCATATGCCATAGCAGGATTTGAACCCAGATCCCTGGGAACATTCCCTGGTTCTCTGCATTAACAGTCCAGCAATAATAACGCTAGGCCATAGTCTACCCCCATGGCACTGGAAAAAAACAAAACACTCAAGAGAATGAAGAAGATCTGGGTGAGAAGAGAACATGCGCTTTTTTTAGGCAAGTGTTTTCATTTGCACATGTGTGTTGGTGTGCACATTTTTATACATTTGTGGGTGTGTGTACGTGACAGAAATTGTTTTCTCCAAAGCATAATGGTAGACTTAACTATTCAAATTTAAATGTTGCATAGTACACATAGTCCCTTAATTACAGATCATCAAAGCAAGTGTGGGAGACAGGAGCTGGCACTTGCTTTGAAAACAGATGTTTCAAGGCCTGATATTCTGCACCCTAGGTGGCATCTGTGTTCTTTCCAAGCCAATTACATCACCCTTGTTGCATAAAGTTAACCCACGCATGACTCGAGTCCCATGAAGCTTTTGAGAAATGCGTTTGGAGTTGGCATCAGCCTTGGAGTTGGCAGAGGCGCAAGCTTAGATCAGTTATCGTTGTGGAATTAATACCTGTTTGTAATTGTATTCAATAGGTCTTGGGTAAGCATGAAAAGGAAATGCACAGCAGGTGCACGGCAACACCGCAATCTACAAGTCCCCTTCCAAACCACATAACATCCTAACTTGGAATTGGACTTGGAACTGGGTCGTTGTCTCAGGTTATAGGGGTAGGCCATTGAGGACTAAGAGAAGGAGAATTTTTTTCACTCAGAAGCTAGTGAGCTTAGTGGGCTTATGTAGTGAGACGATGGAATTGTGTGCCACAGAAAGTGGTTGAGGCCAAAACGTTGAATGTTTTCAGGAAGGAGACAGATGAAGTTCCCAAGGCTAAAGGGATCAAAGAGACGAAATCTGGAACAAGAGACTGAGCTGGATGATCATGTTGAATGGTGGGGCAGGCTTCAATAGCTTACATACCACTGTTTCTTCTGTGTAGCTGCATCAGAATCCTGGAACCCCCTACCCCAGATCCCCCCACCAACAGTTCTGTGGGTATCCCTATCATGCAAACTGCAGTGATTCAAACATCAGCCCACTGCCTGTTCTTATGAACGCTTAGGTGTGAGCAACATCTGTAAACTTGCCAGCCCATGGAAGATAAAATATACATGTCCTGAAAGGTGGAGTAGGGGGCTAGTAAAAATGGGAAATGGTTGACATGGCAGAGAGACCTGTGATCTTGGGATGTCTTTAGTACTTTGAGTCAGGTGAAGGTAGATAGGCCTAAATAGCTACAATCCATTCCAGGCTCTTTGTTCAGTTCCATTATACCAGCAAAAAGTCAGCTGATCCATCAAACATGTCTTGCAATGTAATGTGCGACTTACAAATACACATCAAGTTGCTCGAACTAATGAATCATGTAATCTCCTGGAGGTGGCTAAAAACAGAATAGTACAATTTTGCGGGGAAAGAACTTGCAATTTTCTCTTCCACAAACAATGCATTAGGATCCAGCGTAATACAGCTACTGGAAGACATGTCTTCAAAGACTATAATTAAATGATAAAATTCTAGAAATACTCAGCAGGTCTGATACCATCTGTGGAGAGAGATACAGAGTTAATGGTTCCAGTCTGTGATCTGTCAACAAGACAGATGCTGAAGTGCTCTGATGAGAGGTCATCAGACTCAAAGACACTGTTTCTCTCTCCAAGCATGCTGCCTGACCTTCAGGATAATTCCAAACAAACATTTTTTTGTTTTTATTTCTGATTTCCAGTGACTGCAGTAATTTCCTTTTGCCGCACAATGCCTTCAATATGTAGGAGCAGCTCTTTGCTGATTTTTTTTTTGTCATTGTCCGTATTGCTATCGTGGAATCTTGCTGTGCGCAAATTGGCTGTTGTTGCATTTCCTACAACAGTGCCTGGCGTTTCAACAGAACTCCAACAGCTGCCACACGCTCCTGAGGTCAAGAAAGGCGTTACGTAAATGCAAGTCTTTCTTTTTGCAACCGACTTTGCACGTGAGAAGCTGGAGTCAAGCCAGCTTTTAAACAGCATGAGGGTGCCACCCATAAGTATTTGTGTTTGTCTTACCTGCTTGCCAACACAGAACCTGCCAGCAGTCAGGGATGACAGACACTCATCACTAGGGCATCATCCTCTGTGACATTCACTGATGCGAAGAGACAGGCATTTCCACAGGCTGTAACTTATCACTGCATGGATTGCATGATTTCACCTTCCCATGCTGAGCATAGCTGACAGACAGCCTGACTGTGCAGCATGGTCAGCAGCTCCTGCTGGATTTTAATCTAATGTTGGTTAGGGCTCTCTCCTTTTCCCTTTCCCTGTGACAGTAAAATGGGATCGAAGCAAAATCGGATCCCAGTAAAAATAGATAACACCAAATAAGATTGTGTGTTCAAACGCAGGGGAAGGGGAAGAATGGGTGGCACAGTGACTGACGGAGCCAGGGACCCAGGTTCGATCCCACCCCAGGCCACTGTCTGTGTGGCATTTGCACATTCTCCCTGTTTCTGCATGGGTTTCCTCCCACAGTCCAAAGATGTGTAGGTTAGGGTGGTATGGCCATGCTAAATTACCTATAGTATTCACGGATGTGCAGGCTGCATGGAAATGCAGGGTTATAGGGGTGGGTCTGGCTGGGATGCTGTTCAGAGGGACTTGATGGGCCAAATGGCCTACTTCCACACTGTAGGGATTCTATGATCTTATTATAATAGACAATGTAGCAATGGTAGAAGGAAATTGAGAATAATTGGCAGACTTATGGATGTCTGGAATAGTAGATACGCTTCCTGGGTAGATGAGAATGTGGGACTCAGAACACAAACAGAATAGCCATGTCTTATTGAATGGTAGAACTGGCTTGAGTGGACTGAATGGTCTACTTCTGCTCCTAATCTGTGCTCCTCAACTAGGCTGTAAATTAAGGCTTGATGAGGTTCCAGTTCATAGAAACTCTGAGTTCAGGATTCAGTCAAGTGCCTCAGTGCACCTTTGTGGTGTTTGTTGGATTACCCACACTGACCTTCACAATCTCTCCTGATTATTACTGATGACAAAGGCCTTTCAGCCCACCTTCAGTCATAGCAACAAAAATTACAAAATCACACACACTTCTCCCATCGTACATTGTAAACCAATGTGAGGCCTTTGCCATCACTGTTCTCTCCAGACAATAAATGAATCTGTTTGTCATACTAATACTCAAGAGATTCGCTCAACAAGAGTTCTGCATTGACATTTCACTGGGATCAATTTGTGCTTCTCCTTGCTCTGTTACTCTGCCTTTTCATGCCTTGAACTGCTCCTCCGGATATACTTTTTTGGAAGTTTTATTTTTAAGCGCCTTCTTCAGACCCATCTTTCTAAACACATGTTTGCTGCCCCTTCTCTATGTTGAGGCAAATTGGCTCCAATGGTTAGGTGTGTTGCAAGAAAATATTTCATTGACTGTGAAGGAGAGTACTCCACCAGTCATTGGACCAACCCAAGAGTATGAAAGAGGCTTTATAAATGCAAATTCTTTCCTGCCTCCATCCCGTTCATTTCATCATATCACCGTGAAGTGCTTCGGGATGTTTTGTTATTTTGAGGGTGCACAATAATTACAAATTGTTGTTACTATGACACAAACTTGCATTTTTATATCATCATTAATGTGGAAAACGGCCCAAGGTTTTTGACAGGGGAGTTAACAGACAAGTTCTGACGCTGAGCCGCAGAAGCCGATATTATACCAGGGGCTTGGACAGGAGTCAGCTTCAAGGAGATTGAGAGGATTAGGAAGGGAATCCCAGAGCTTAGGGCTGAGGCAAGCAAAAGCATCACTGGGAATTGTAGAGTGAAAGAAATCGGGAACATGATAGTGGCCAGATTTAGAATTATAGAACAGTACAGCACAGGAGTAGGGCCTTCGGCCCACCATGATTGTGCCAACCATGATGCCACTCCAAACTGGTGTCTGCACATGGTCCGTAATCCACCATTCCCTGTCTGTTCATATGTCTGTCCAAATGCTGCTTAAACATCACTATCATATCTGCTTCTCCCACTTCCTCTGGCAGCGTGTCCCAGGCACCAATCAATGTCTGAGTAAAAAACTTGCCTCACGCAACTCCTTTAAACTTCCCCCCCCCCACCATAAATCTATGCCCCCTATTTGACATTTCCATCCTGTATAAAAGACTCTGCCTATCCCACCTTACCTATGCCTCTCACAATTTTATGTACTTCCAATGGTCTAGCCAACCAATCTAAGTTTGTCCAACCTCTCCTTATAGTCGTTACACTCTAATCCAGGCAACATTCTGGTAAACCTCCTCTGCACCCTCACCAAAGCCTCCACATTGTTCCCATAGTGTGGCACATAATACTCCAAGTATGGATTAACTACAGTTTTATACAACTCCAACATGACTTGCCAACTTCGGTGCTCATTGACCTGACTGATGAAGGTAAGCATGTCATACATCTTCTTTAACACTCTAACTACTTGGGTTGCCTCTTTCAGGGAGCTATGGATTTGCACTCCAAGATCGCTCTGTATGTCAATTCTGATAGAACTGTCTCAGGTCACAGGACTTTCTCTCTGTAGCATTCCCTTGAGAAGCAAGGCGAAAACTTGCCACGGAACTTGTACATGAAATCTTCCGCACGCTGTAGTTCCCACACGATTCTAGCTGACCAATAGAGATTCCCAGACTTGTCACCCACCAATTCAGATGAATTAACAATGAACCTGCTTGGACCCATCACAGACATGCCACCCAGTCCTTGGATGGAACTCAAGAGGTAGGCACAGTACCCACTCTGTCACAAGACTGGCATGTTACAGAGATAGGAAGGGGTGTGGCATGGAGGGATTCCAAACAAAGAAGAGAATCCTAAAATTGAAGGGGATAGTAGACCAGGCATCAAAGTCAGCCATTGAAGGGGTCTAGATATGGGCAGCAGAGACTGAGATTGGCTCACATTCACTGGACCTGCTGTCACTTACTTTCAGCTTCATTTACTTTCATTGTCTCTTAGCCAGTCCTCTGATGTCAGAGTTCAACAATGTGGCTTTTCTCTGCACTGAAGTTGGCCGTCTTGCGTAGCTCTTGGTGAGCAGAAATGGACACGGTACTCAAAGTGGAGTCTGACCCAAGCCTCATGCAGTATCGCTATGAACCGACCACTCCACTCCTCCATAAACATACCACTTTGATGACCGTAAAGTTGACAATTTACAAAGCGCTGATCTGAAAACAGCACTGAGAGGTGGTGGATAGGAGGAAGAGGTACCCAGGAGGTTGTACTCAGTCAGCCAAAGCTGAAATGAGGAAAACAACAGCAATCAACCGTCCAAATTCCCTGGTGACCCTCCGTGGTGTTCAGTAATTATGCTTAAAGCCTATAAACTGCTCAATTTGGCTGTTGCCTCTTAATGGGTCCCTGGCTTTGATCATCCTGGGTAAACTAATATATAAAGATGGTGAGAGTTCCAGCTCCAAACAGTTAAAGGACAAATTGGTCTCGTTTGAGCATCTTTTTGTTGCATAAATAGAAACTGAAATCTGAAAATAATATTGTTGTCTAAGGCTGTCTCAGTTAGACTGGGAAATCTTGATTTTTTTTTTTGCCATAGTATAGAACAGACAATATTATAAATGCAGCCAATGTGGCATTTCTGCCCACTGAAGTCAAAGAAACTGATGTGAAATGTGTTGCCAATTCACCAACACCCAGTTTAAACTGTCACACGGAGTCAAAATCTGCTGCATCAGAACTAAGAGCATTTCTTTTCTTCAATGAAACTCATTTGCCTAATTTATTCAGGCTTCTAGGCTCGAATTAATTTCCTGTATTCCAATGCATTCCCAAGGTACTTGGATGAATATTCCACAAATTATTTAACCACTTCCTAGCACACCTCTTCAAATTTCCTTGGCTCATTAACACTGTAAATATGATTGCAATTTTGTGCGTTTATTTGTGTGAATGCAAACAAAAAACTATTTCTTTCGTATTTTTGCACACTCCATTTCAAGTCTCAAAATGGTCTCACATGATTTGGTTCCACTTCTATCATATTGATGCAAGGTTCTTGTGTCAAGCTCATTTTTGGGCCTCCTTAAAGCTCAAGATTAAAAGGTAGACCCCTTGGTTAATTATGGTC
This sequence comes from Ginglymostoma cirratum, assembly GCA_024137785.1. Lineage (NCBI taxonomy): Eukaryota > Metazoa > Chordata > Chondrichthyes > Orectolobiformes > Ginglymostomatidae > Ginglymostoma > Ginglymostoma cirratum. The sequence continues at coordinate 20,590,279 of JAHRHZ010000071.1, forward strand.
AAAAGCAGTTCTAAAAGTAGCAGTTCATGTTAGCTTGGACATACCACCTTACACAATGGGTTGGACTAGTTTGGACTGAATTGTTTGCCTAGAGTCATTAAGGAATGGTCTATAAATTGCAATTGTCAAACTGAGATTAAACTTAATGAAAGAAGGAAGGGACTCCAACGTGCAAATGAAGGAGTCTTGAAGAAACACACTGCAGTCAATTGCAAGTAGAGAGAAACTTTCCCAATTCAGTAAGGCCACAAGCTATCCAAAGGGATATCCAAATATTATTCAAAGTGAATCCAAATCTTGTGACTCCAGCAAGTGATGGCAATCATTGACAAAGACAGCTGTCAGACAGTCACTGAAAGCCAAAATCTCTAGAGGCTGACCATCTGGAGGAGCATTGAAAGAAGTGAGGAGAGATGAAAAGCTCAGCTCGCCAAGAGGAAGGCCCAGTGTAAACAGGGATCATACAGTCATACAGCATGGAAATACACCATAATCACAAACTAAACTACTCCCACTTGCCTACACTTGGCCCATATCCCTCCAAAAATTCTTTATTCAAAGAGATAGTAGGAACTGCCGATGCTGGAGAGTCTGAGATAAAACGTTGTGGGGCTGGATGAACACAGCAGGCCAAGCAGCATCAGACGAGCAGGAAAGTTGACGTTTC
>JAHRHZ010000071.1:20591345-20607807 GCA_024137785.1 Ginglymostoma cirratum
CCAGTTCCACAACGTTTTATCTCAGATTCTTTATTCAAATACCTTTTAAACATTGTAACTGTACCTGCATCCATCACTTCTTCTGGAAGTTCATTCCACACACGAACCGCTCTCTGTACAAAAAAGTTGCCCCGATGTCTTTTTTCAATCTTTCTCTTCTCACCTTAAAAAAATGCCCCCTGGTCTTTAAATTCCCCACCCTAGGGAAAAGACACCTACCATTCACCTTATCTGCGCCCCTTATGATTTTATAAACCTCTATAAGGTCACCCCTCAACCTCTTGCACTCCAGTGAAAAACGTCCCAGCCTATTCAGCCTCTCCCTGTAACTCAAACCCTCCAGTCCTGGCAACAGCCTGGTAAATTTTTTCTTGAAGCCTCTCTCGCTTATTATCCTTCCTACCACGGAACTGGACACAGTACTCCAGAAGAGGCCTCACCAGCGTCCTGTACAATCTCAACATAACGGCCCAACTCTTATACTCAAAAGTCTGAGCGATGAAGGCAAGCATGTCAAACTCCTTCTTAACCACCCTGTCTACATGTGACACAAACTTCAAAGAATTATGTACATGAAGCCCTAGGTCTCTCTGTTCCGTGCCATGACCCAGGACCTTACTTTTGATTAAATAAATCAATGAATGCTAATGCCTCTTCTCTTCATATTGCCCTTCTCTGTGGAAAATGGAACAGAGGCTGTCATTCCAGAGTGGGATTCCAGACCTGTAGCTGCCAATGTTGAACACAAAGTGTTGACCACCACGGCACTAACCATTGTTTCTGCCAAAGGATATATCATCCCAGTTCAAGGTGTACAATGTCAGCCCAGAGAAGGTACCCATTGTGAAGGAATCACTGTTTGAACCTACCCCAGCTGGCCTATACATTCTTCAACTCCTTTCTTAAACCAGTCATTCACAACTTTCAATAAAAGCCACTTTGTCTTTGTCACCCTCCATCCTAAATGGAGTTTTGAAATGAGTAGTTGGACTCTCATCATCGAGGCAGAGAGTCATATGTTCAAGGATCGCTCCAGGAAATGAAGCTCTCAGCTTCAGGGGACTATTGAGAGAGTAATCCAGCATTGGAGGCGCTGTCTCTCTGGTGAGGTATTAAGCCAAAATCTATCCCATATACTGAGTGTAAAAGATTCTGCAGAGAGAACAGGCATTCATACCTCGTCTAATGCAGCCTAACCAACATATAAACAGATCACTCACCCAAGGCACTGGTTTGGGATCTTTTTGTGCATATACTAGGTTTGCCTGTAGAACAACTATAAAATCAAAAGCATTTCATCGGATATGAGACACTTAGAATCTTATAATCAAAGAATCTCTACAGTATGGAAAGATGCCATTTGGCCCATCAAGTCTGCACCGACCCTCTAAAAAGCACCCCACACAGACCAACCCCTATCCTCTGACCCTGTCCATGTAATCCTGCATTTCCCATGGCCAACCCATCTAAGACTACACATCCCTGGGCACTACGGGGCAATTTAGCATGGCCAATCCACCTAACAAGCACATCTTTGGACTGCGGAAGGAAACCAGAACACCCAGTGGAAATCCACACAGACATGGGAAGAATCATAGATCATAGAATCCTACAGTTTAGAAACAGACCCTTCGGCCCAACAAGTTCACGCCAACCCTCAGAGTATCCCACCCAGACCCATCCCTCCAAAACCCACCTAATCTACACATCCCTGAACACTATGGGCAATTTAGCATGGCCAACCCACCTAGCCTGCACATCTTTGAAAAGCAGTGGCCCTGGGAAGGCAGGATTCTCACTGGGAAACATCTGCCTGGAATTCTGTGTTCCAGTCTCTTGAGTAGTATTTGCACCTGGAAACCCGTGTCACAGGGAGCGAACAGGTTTCCAATTCATTTACATCCATCCCTTTTGTGACAAGCACTCAGGTTCTGATAAATTCCCCGACTATTACAACCCTCTTATTCTTACACAATTCTGCGATCTCTGTACATATTTGCCCCATCGGTTTCCCACTGACTATTGAGGGGCCTTTAGTACAATCCCATCAAGGAGATCATTCCTCCTTATTTCTGAATTCCACCCAAAAAGTTTGATTGGACGATCCCTTCGGATAATCCTCCCCAAGTATAGCAGTAATGTTTTTCCTATGCAAATATGCCACTCCCCCTCCTCTCTTGTCTCACTTGGTATTCTTCCTATAGCATCTGAACCGAGGATCATTGAGCTGGTAGCCTTAGAACCTAGAACATAGAACATAGAACAGTACAGCACGGTGCGGGCCTTTCAGCCCACAATGCTGTGCCGACCTATTATCCTACTCTAAGATCAAACTACCCTGCATACCCTACATTTTACTATCATCCATGTGCCTATCCAAGAGTTGCTTAAATGTCCCTAATGTATCTGACTCCACTACCACTGCCGGCAGTGCATTCCATGCACCTACCACTCTCTGTGTAAAGAACCTACCTCTGATGTCTCCCCTATACCTTCCTCCAATCACCTTAAAATTATGCCCCCTTGTAATAGTTATTTCTGCATTGGGAAAAAGTCTCTGGTTATCCACTCTATCTATGCCTATCATTATCTTGTACACCTCTATTAAGACACCTCTCATCCTTCTTCGCTCCAGTGAGAAATGCCTTAGCTCCATCAACCTTTCCTCATAAGACCAGCCTTCCAGTCCAGGCAGCATCCTGGTAAATCTCCTCTGCAGCCTCTCTAAAGCGACCATATCCTTCCTCTCATGAGACGACCAGAACGGAACACAATATTCCAAGTGTGGTCTAACCAGGGTTTTATAGAGCTGCAGCATAACCTTGCGGCTCTTACACTCAATTCCCCTGCCAATGAAATCCAACACACCATACGCCTTCTTTACAACCCTATCTACTTTGGTAGCAACTTTGAGGGATCTATGGACGTGGACCCCAAGATCCCTCTATTCCTCCATACTGCCAAGAATCCTGCCATTAACCCTGTATTCTGCATTCAAATTCGAACTTCCAAAATGAATCACTTCACAGTTTTCTGGGTTGAATTCCATCTGCCACTTCTTTGCCCAGCTCTGCATCCTGTCAATGTCCTGTTGCAGCCTACAATGGTCGTCCACACTATCCACAACTCCCCAACCTTTGAGTCATCAGCAAACTTACTAACGCACCCTTCCACTTCCTCATCCAAGTCATTTATAAAGATCACAAAGAGCAGAGGTCCCAGAACAGATCCCTGTGGAACACCACTGGTCACCGAGCTCCAGGCTGAATACTTTCCATCTAATACCACCTTCTGTCTTCTATTGGACAGCCAATTTGTATCCAGACAGCCAAATTTCCCTGAATCCTAGGTCTCCATACTTTCTGAATGAGCCTACCATGGGAAACCTTAACAAACGCTTTGCTAAAATCCATAAACACCACATCCACTGCTCGACCTTCATCAACGTGTTTTGTCACATCCTCAAAGAATTCAATAAGGTTTGTGAGGCATGACCTGCCCTTCACAAAGCCATTCTGACTATTTCTAATCAAACTATGCTTTTCCAAATAATCATAAATACCATCTCTCAGAATCGTCTTCAATAATTTGTCCACCGCAGAAGAAAGACTGACTTGTCTTTAATTCCCAGGATTATCCCTATTCCCTTTCTTCAACTAGGGAATAACATTTGCCACCCTCTAATCATCTGGTACTACTCCAGTGGACAGTGAGGACGCAAAGATTATCACCAAAGGCACAGCAATCTCCTCCCTTACTTCCCGTAGTAACCTTGGGTATATCCCGTCTGGCCCATGGAACCTGTCTATCCTCATGTTTTTCAAAATTTCTGGCACATTCTCCTTCCTCACATCAACCGTTTCAAGCATATCAGCCTGTTTCACTGCTGTCCTCACAAACGTCAAAGTCCCTCTCACTGGCGAATACTGAATCAAAGTATTCATTAAGGACCCTCCCTATCTCCTCCGACTCCACGCACATGTTCCCTCCACTATCCCTGATCGCCCCTATCCTCACACTGGCCATCCTCTTGTTCCTCCCGTAAGTATAGAACGCCTTGGGATTTTCCTTAATCCTACCTACCTGCCAAGGCTTTTTCATACTCCCTTCTAAGTCCATTCTTCAGTTCCTTCCTGGCTACCTTGTAGACCTCTAGAGCCCTGTCCGATCCTTGCTTCCTCAACCTTAAGTAAGTTTCCTTCTTCCTCTTGACAAGATGTTCCACATGTCTTGTCATCCAAGGTTCCTTCACCTTACCATCCCTTCCTTGCCTCAGTGGGACAATCCTATCCAGTACTCGTAGCAAGTGCTCCCTGAACAACCTCCACTTTTCTATCGTGCATTTCCCTGAGATCATCTGTTCCCAATTCATGCTCCGCAGTTCTCGCCTAATAGCATTGTAATTCCCCCTCCCCCAATTAAATACATTCCCATACTCTCTGCTCCTATCCCTCTCCATGACTACAGTAAAGGTCAGGGAGTTGTGATCACTATCACTGAAATGCTCTCCCACTGAGAGATCTTACACATGGCCTGGTTCGTTGCCAAGCACTAAATCCAATATGGCCTCCCCTCCAGTTGGCCTATCTGCATATTGAGTCAGAAATCCTTCCTGGACGCACCTGACAAAATCTTGTCCCTCCCTCAGCCATGTTTCTGTAATAGCTATGATGTTCCAGTCCCATGTTCCCATACATGCCCTGAGTTTATCTGCCTTCCCTGTCAGATTCCTTGCTTCAGTATAAATGCGTTTTAATTCTTCAGTTACTTCATTCTCTGTCTTGCTGTTGCCCTCTTTAACTTCAAAATCAACCTCATCTGTCTCTCTATTCTCATCACTACTTAGGATCCCCTGCGAGATTCCAATGATCTGAATCCCTTGCCCGCTGCACCATCTGCTCAGCCATTGATTTATCTGCCCTATCTTCTTATTCCTGCTCTCACTAGGTCTGGTCGATCAACTTTGAAATGTAGAATGACCATCACTTAACATAGAACTGCATAGCATCATCGTTAAATGACACTATGTTTTTGAATACACAATTTACTGAAGGTATACATGAAATAACCTGAATTGTTTCTTCTTGGTTGCTTAGGGATTAAATTATATACTCATCAGTTCACTATTATATTGATATGGGGATGTCTGGTTGGCGTGGGTGAGTCAGACTGAAGTGTTTGTTTCTGTGCTGTATGACTCTAAGACAAAAGACAACAAAGGAATTCAATCATTAATGATATCACCGCTGTAACATCTACCCACCATAGTTCAGCTCCTGCTGAAAGCCTCATTCATTTCTTCACTATCTTGACTATCCGGGCTTGGCCTTTCCTGCCAACCTCTGAACTTGCAACCAAATTCAGCTGCTCCTGTCCTAATTCACCCAAAGTCCCACTCACCCACCAGCCTTGTGCTGTCTGAACTCGATTGATTTCCAGTCCGGCGAAGCCTACATTTCAAAAGCTTCTTCTGGTTCCCCCACCATCCCCTTCAACCCTCCCTCAATAATCCCTTCCCCATTTTTGTAACCTCCTCCAGCCTACAACCTCCCTAGATGTAAGTCCTTTGCCATTTCTGGATTACTGTCCATTCTTGATTTTCAATTCTCCCTAACATTAAAGGCCATGGCTTCAAACTCCTAAGCACTGGAATTCCACCATTAAACCTCTCTGCCTCACTCACCTCCCTTTCAGGTGCTTCACAAAACCAAACACTTTGAACAAAGTTACCTCCTTATGTGACTCACTGCCCAAGTTCATCCTGCAATGGCCTTTCAATGTGCTTTGAACCATTTACCGCATTAAAAGGACCACAGAAACGTAGATCATTGCTTGTTCTTCTTCAGAGGGGTGACCTGGGATCTTTCACTTGAATAACTAGCACTGGTTTAACATCTCAACTAAAGGTCGGCATCTTTGGCATTGTACCATTGCACTGGAGAGTCAGCCCAGATTCTGAACTCATGATTTGGATGTGGTTTGAATCCACAACCTGGTAATCAATTGAACCAAGCGATATCCATAAAAAAAAAGCAGAGAAAGTACTTATGAAGAAGTAAAACTGTCAACTCAGTTAATAGTCTGGTCAATGAAACCTTTTATTCCCATCAGACTGCAGTAATCTGCTATCAACTGTGTCCTGACACTTTACCCAAGCCTTTTCACCTAATTAATGGTAACCATTACTGACTACAGTACATGATAATGTCTACCTATCACTGTTATCTCAAAGGCTAATTTGCTGCATTTGCAGGGATCATCACCAATGCTAACCTGTAGTTCCTGGCTAATCTTGCAAATGTGCTTTAATTGTGAATTTATTGAAGTGACTGGGGGAAAGAAATTTGCTCCTCATTGGTTTTAAATAGGTAGTTTAGCAGGTTAGCTGTAAAACCGACATAAAGCACAACCTTGTGTGGTTTCTGAGGTCTGTGTCATGGTATTGCAATGACTTCTTGGGTCTCTGCTGAAGGATGTGAAATGGTACAGAGATGAACGCAGAAAGAATATGAGGATTACGTTGCAATATTCTATGCTGTTTCATCAAGAGTGCCTGCTTCCAACCTCGGTCAAACAGACTTTTCTCCATCCGTAGTATTTTTATGATTGATGGAGAAATTTTGTTAATGTCGCCTATAACTTTCACCCTCGTGTTGCCTGCGGATATGTTCAGGAGATATATTTCTGGAGTATATTTCTATGTTCAATTTCTGGAGATTTTGGGTCAATTCTTAAGTACGGCAAGCCTCTGAGAACAACAGAATTCTCCCTTAAAAAGGTCAAAATTGGAAAGGTGCTGTCTATTTTGTGTTCACTCAGTAGTTATATATTTTGTGCACTTGTAATGTAGAGATGACATTTGTTTCTAAGTATGTAACATGTTTATTTACAATGTTATTAAAGCATCTCTGCAATTGCAAATATCTAAAACCATGCAAAGGGCTTCAGGTTCTTGAATCATTGAGACCTCTTCAGGGGCAGGGGTGACCTGGACAATAGAGACATGTGCACCTAAACTGGAGGGGAACAAATACCTCGCAGGGATGACCACTAGTGCTACCTGAGAGGGTTTGGGCTAGAGTGGCAGGGGGCTGGGAACCAGATCAGCAGGTCAGCAAATGGATGGATTGAGGGGAAGGTAGATGATAGGACCAGTAAATCAGAAAGAAAGGACAGGCAGAGATAGGTAAATGAACACAATGGTACCAATGGACTGAAGTGTGTTTATTTCAATGCAAGGAGTATTATAGGTAAGGCAGATGAGCTTAGAGCCTGGATCAGTACATGGGACTATGATGTTGTGGCCATTACAAAGACTTGTTTGAGGGGGTGATAGGACTGGCTGCTCAACATTCCAGGGTTTCACTGTTTTAGACGAGATAGAGAGGAAGGTAGAACAGGTGGAGGAGTTGAATTCCTAATCAGGGAGAATGTTACATCTGCATTCAGAGAGGACATACTGGAGGGCTGATCCACTGAGGCAATATGGGTAAAACTCAAAAATAAGATGGGTGCAATCACTCTGATAGCATTACACTAAAGACCCCCCCAACAACCACCAAGAGACTGAGGAACAGATATGTAGGCAGATTATGGAAAGATGCAATATAAACAGGGTTGTCATAGCGAATGACTTCAACTTCTCCAATATTGACTGGGACTCCCTTAGACGCTTAGATGGGGCAAAATTTGTGAAGTGCATCCAAGAGGGTTTCTTGAAACAGTATTAGTATAGTCCAACTAAAGGAGGGTCCATACTGGACATTGTATTGGGTAATGAGTCTGGCCAGGTGACTGACCTTTCAGTGGGAGACCATTTTGGTAACAGTGATCACAACTCCTTAAATTTTAAGATGGCTAAAAATAAGCATAAGTCAGGACCTTCTGGCAAGGTACTAAACTGGGGAAGGGCAAATTACGTCAGTATTAGGCAGGAACTAGGGAGTGTTAATTGGGAGGAGCTGTTATCAGGCAAATCCACATTTGACATGTGGGTATTGTTTAAAGACCTATTGAAGCGAGTTCAGGACCAGCATGTTCCAGTAAGGAGGAAGGACAAGGATGGCAAGGTGAGGGACCCTTGGATAACAAGGGACGTTATGAATCTAGTCAAAAGGTGAAAAAGAAGCATATCTAAGGTTTTGGAAGCTAAAATCAGACAGGGCCCATGAGGTACATAAAGAAAGCAGGAAAGAACTCAAGCAGGGAATTAGAAGAACAAGAAGGGGCCACAAAATGACTTGGCAAGTTGGGTTAAAGAGAATCCCAAGGCATTCTATGCATACATTAAAATTAAGGGGATAACTAGGGAGAAGGTGGGACCACTCAAGGATAAAGGAGGGAACTTATGCTTGGAGGCAGAGAATTTGGATGAAATCCTAAATGAGTACTTTGCGTCAATATTCGCCCAGGAGAAGGATATGGACGTTAGTGAGATTTGTGTGGAGCATGAATATATTAGGGCATTTTGAGATCAAAAGAGAAGTGGTGTTGAAGAACCTTAAGGTGAATAAGTCCCTAGGGCCTGATGGTATTTGGCCCAGGTTGTTGAGAGAGGCAAGAAAGGTGATTGCTGGGGCCTTGACAAAGATCTTTGTATCCTCGTTAGCCACTGGAGAGGTCCCAGAGGACTGGCAAGTAGCTAAAGTTGTTCCTCTATTCAAGAAGGAGAATAGGAATATGCCAGGGAACTATTGACCAGTGAGTTGCACATCAGTAGTTGGGAAGCTATTGGAGGGAGTTCTTAGGGATAGGTTTTACACACATTTGGAAAAGTATGGCCTAATTAGGGACAGTCAGCATGGCTTTGTGCAGGGTAGATCACATCTTACTTACATAATTGATTATTTTCAAGGAGGTGACGAAGGTGATTGTTGAGGGTAGAGCAGTGGATATTGTCTACATGGATTTTAGGAAGGCTTTTGACAAGGTCCCTCATGGTAGGCTCACCCAGGAGATTAAGATGCATGGGATCCACAGTGACTTGGCCGCGTAGATTCAGAATTGGCTTGCCTATAGATGGCAGACTGTGGCGGTGGAAAGTTGTTTTTCAGGCTAGAGGTCCATGACTAGTTGTGTTCCACAGGGATCTGAAATGGGACCTCTGCTGTTTGTCATATATATAAATGACTTGCATAAAAATGTAGATGGGTGGGTTAGTAAGTTTGCAGATGTCACAAAGATCTGTGGATAGTGTAGAAGGTTATCAAAAGATACCGCGGGATCTAGCTCAGTTGCGGATACGGGCAAAGAAATGGCAGATGGAGTTTAACCCAGGTAAGTGTGAGGTATTGCACTTTGGGAGATCAAAAGTTAAGGAAAAGTATACAGATAATAGGACTCTGAACAGCATTGACGTACAGAGGGATCTTGGAGTTCAAGTCCATAGCTCCCTGAAAGTGGCCACGCAAGTAGACAGGATGGTGAAGAAGGCATGTGGCAGGCTTGCCTTTATTGGTCAGGGAATTGAGTACAATAATCATCAGGATGTCATGTTGCAGCTTTATAAGGCTTTGGTTAGGCCACACTTAGGGTGCTGCATTCAGTTGCGGTTGGCACATTTCAGGAAAGATGTGCGGGCTTTGTAGAGGGTATAGAAGACGTTTACCAGGATGCTGCCTGGATTAGAGGGTATGAGCTATAAGGAGAGGCTAGAAAAATTAGGGTCCTTTTCTCTCGAGTGACGGAGGCTGAGGGGACACTTGAAAGAAGTCCACAAATTTATGAAACGCATAGATAGGGTTGACAGTCAGAATCTTTTTCCCAGAGCTGAAATGTCTAAAAGTAGGGGACATGCATTTAATATGAGAGGGAAGAAGTTCATAGGACATATGCAGCGCAAGTTTTTTACACAGATGGTGGTGGGCTTCTGGAATGCGCTGCCAGGGGTGATGGTGGAGGTAGATACAAAAGAAGAAAACAGAAGTACTGCACAGGAACAAGCCCTTTCATAGGGGTGTTTAAGGGACTTTTTGATAAGCATATGAATGTGCAAGGAATGGAGGGATATGGAACAAGGGCAGGCAGAAGGGATTAGTTTAATTTGGTGTCATGTTCAATACAACATTATGGGCCGAAGAGCCCGTTCCTGTGCTGTACTGTTCCGTGTTCTATGTTTATACCAGCTTGGTCTCTAATACCTTCAATGTTTCTCTTCATTAAGAGTCCAACAACCAGATTTACCCAATCAAGCACAGTGAACATAGATCAATTAACAGACTATCATAATCGAACACAGAAGCATTGGATAAATGACTCAATCAGGGAATCCCTACAGTATGGAAAGAGGCCATTCAACCCATCAAGTCTGCACTGACCAACTAAAGAGAGCCCAACACAACCCCAGCTCCCACCCTATATTTCTGAATAGCTAACCTACATATCCCTGTACACCACAGGGTAATTTAGCAGAGCCAATCCACTTACAATGCACATCTCGCACAGACACATGGAGAACAGGCAAACTCCACACAGTCACCCAAGGCTGGAATCAAACCTAGATCCTGACGCTGTGAGGCAGCAGAGCTAACCACTGAGCCACTATGCCACCCTCTGAGCAGTGCATTAAAATAGACGCAGGTAAACTAGATTTGCCAACACAACTGGAGCTAAAGACTGAATTACACTGATTTGCATCCCTGCTTTCCTCCCATGATCAATTGTGTTTCCAGCCTCCAAAAAAAGCCCAATAAGAACCAATTACCCCTCAGACAAGTAGTATTCCCTTACGTCTTGCTTAAACTATCTCTTTTCACCATAAACTCTTGGTTTCTCATTCTGCTGGGTTTGTACCAAAATACGAAATCCTGTCCGTCATTGAGCCCCAATCATTATAAACTTTAAACCTTTCAACAGTTCTGAAGGAGCTGAAATATAAACTCTGCTTCCTCTCCACAGATGCTGTCAGGCCTGCTGAGGTTTTCCAGCAATTTATGTCGTTGTTTAAAACCTCCCTCCAGTCTTCATCTCGCTATTGAGGAGTGTTCCGTGAGTCAATTCTTGTGTGTTTTATTCACAAACCCCCTTGTCAGAGCTTTAGCTTCTTCAGCTTGGCTGCCCCTTTTCTGCAGTGGGTTCTCAAAACTGTCATGGTACTTCAGGTGAGACTGACCAATGTATCACTCTCTTTGATACATACTCCACTCCCCTAATATTGCATTAGCTTTATTGTTATGAAAGCAGTCAGATATTGATTTAACATCTAGAAGGATTGCTTTAGAGTGACTCCAGATCCAGTTCTGATTATCCTGGTTAATATTATTCGAGCAATTTTTGCCAGTAGATACTGTATTCAACTTAATCTTCTTTAAACCTACTGCTAATCCTCCCAAACATTGTAGCTTGTCCTCCATCCTCCACTGTGGAATCATCTGCAAACATAGAACAAGCATTTGCCTCTGGGTCATTTCACCTATCATAACTGCAACCTGGAACTTTTCTTGGTTGAAGAACCCTTTTCAAAATAATTATTTGGTAGCATGCAACTCAAACATTGTTGAAAATGACACACATTTCTTAAAGCTTTTCATCTTACTTTCATCAGGACAATTCACAAGAATACCAATTCAAGGAGGGGAGAACCGATGCTGCATGACAGCAAAGTGGACTCTGATTGGTAGAGGTATTACCATGGAGAATGCACCAATTAATGCCCATTTACAGCCAATGGCTAGGCTTTGTTGAAATTTTAAACCAGACACATTGAATCTGATATTAACCAATGAATGGCAGTCATCTACATTGTTGAGATTTTCAAAGAAATCATAGCTGCCTATGTCCAAATGGCAATTGTTATAACATCCCCTTAGTTTGAATGCTCTTGTGAAGTGGTAGAATTACTACCTCTGAGCCAGAAGGCACAGGTTCAAGTCTCACCTGCTCCAGAGGTATTTAATAACATCGCTGAACAGGTGGATTAGACAATGTATGTCCCTAATATGAAAATGCTGCATGTAAGGACATTAATGTTTCAATAAAATGTTCAGAGACCGGTGGGATAGGGATGTCCATATCTCATGGCAAAGTCTGTCTTCCAGCTGCTCTCTCCTCCTAGGAAGGGATAGCCAGTCTGCCCTGCACTCTACTTGCAGTGGCTACACTCTACTCCTGCTTCCTGCCTCACGGTTACACATCATTATGCTGAATTTTTTAGAAAGTCTGTAAGGATCCTCAGGGATCTGTGGAGGCCAGCTTGAGAATCACTGTTCTATGTGGTAACTTATTCGAAGTATCGGTTAAAATCCAAGTACATTGCATCAAATACTTCCCTGTATCTGTATCTACCTATCAGAAAATTCCATTAAACTGCTGTACCATGACTTACCCTATATAAATCCAATTATTTTGTATCTAAATTCTCCACTTCCTTATCCCTGACAATTGATTCCCAGATTTGATGCAGTGCTGATGTGAAACTAAGATATTTCCATGCTTGAAATATTTTTTATTATACTGAGCTAAACACCAATTTGTTACATCTAAGTGTAATTTAGATTGTCCGGTTATGCTGCTGGTGGCACGGTGGCTCAGTGGTTAGCACTGCTATCTTACAGTACCAGGGGCCTGGGTTCCATTCCACCCTTGGGCAACTGTCTATGTGGACTTTGTGTGTTTTCCTTGTGTCTGCATGGGTTTCTGGTTTCTTCCTCCAGTCCAAAGATGTGTAGGTTAGGTGGATTGGCCATGCTAAATTGCTGACAGTGTACAGGGATGTATAGGTTAGGTGTATTAGATATAGGGATGTTGGGAGACAGGATTTGGGTGGGCTGCTCTTTGGAGGGTTGGTGTGGGCTTTTTGGGCTGTGGCCTGTTTCCACACTGTAAGGATTCTGTGGTTTCTCCATGTGTTCATGCCAGGCTGCAGCTGAAATGACCTGAGCAGATCCAGTCACTTTTGTGCTGAAACCTGTGTTTTCATCCTCCATAGGGTATAGCTAAGCACGACCCAAGGCTAACTATTAACCCTGAATAGCGTAAAGTTACCTACTGGAGGTTACATGTGACTTTCAATCTGCTCTCTAGTTACCTCAGATGGCAGACAAATACCACACTGTGCGCAACAATGAGACACAGCACGATACTGAGCAGTACAACAACCAGTCTAACAGCGTATCCAAAATGGTCTGACTGTTTAGCAAAAAAAGACAGGAGTCAGAGACAGCATGTAACCTGCTTGGAGAGTCTACAACAAGGGATCATAGCCTCAGGATAAGGAGTCAATCATTTATGAGTGAGTTGAGGAGAAATTTCTGCACTCAGAAGTTTGTGAATCTTTGGTGCTTCCAGAGGGCTGTGGATGTTCAGCCATTGATCATATTCAAGACTGAATCATCGAATCGTTGTGATGGTGAGGAAGGAGGCCATTTGTCCCTTTGTGTCTGTACTGGTTCTCTGAGCATTTTAATTTAGTGTCAACGTCCTGCCTTTTTCCTGTAACCTTATACATTGTTACTACTTAATGCCCTCTTGAATGCTTCAATTACACCCGTTCTGAGGAAGGGTCACTCGACCTGAAACATTAACTCTGATTTCCCTCTACCATGCTGCCAGACTTGCTGAGCTTTTCCAGCAATTTCTATTTTTATCTCAATTGAACCTGCCTCCACCATACTTTTCAGTGAGCATATTCCAGACCCAAACCTTTCGTGATGTGAAAAAAGAACTCACCTCACCATTGATTCTTCTGCAAAGCAGTTTAAACTGTGCCCTTTGGGTCTTGATCCCTTTTATGAGTGGGAACAGTTTCTCCCTAGCTGGTGTCTCCAGGCCACTCATTATTTTGAAAACTCTTATCAAATCTTCTGTTGCCTTCTTTTCTCTGAGGAAAATGGTCTCAATTTCTCTAATCTTTCCTCATAATGGAAAGCTCTCATCCCTGGAACAATTCTTGTAAATCTCTTCTGTGCTCTTTGATACATTCATATCCTTCCCATAGCACAATATTCCAACAGAGGTCTAACCCCTATCTGATGCATGTTCTGCAGAAACCTCCAGCTCTTACACTCCATGCCATGATTAGTGAATCCTGAGTTCTGTATGCTTTATTAATAATTCTCTCTTAAAGATGTCAGTCCTGCCATTATTATGACTTACACACATAAACATTCAGGCCTCTCTGCTCTGGCACACTCTTTAATACATTACCCTTGATGTTATATTATTTTTCCATGTTCTTTGTTCCAAAATGTATCACCTCATACTTCTCCACATTGAACTTCATCTGCCAACTATTTGCCCATTCCATCAACTTGTCAATGTCCTTTAGAAGTTCTACACTGTCCTGGTCATATGTTTATGATTCTCCAAGTTTTGTATTACCTGCAAACATTGAAGTTGTTCCCTGCAGTAAGCAGAAGTCTGAGTACTGACCCTGGGAACTTTGCCTACAAACTATCCACCAGCCCAAAGAACAGCCATTAAGCATCACTCTGGTTCCTATCCCTCTGTTACTATCCCTTCTACTTCATGAAGTACAACTTCCTTTATGTAGCCATTGTGTGGCAAACATCTTTTGGAAGTTCACATACACCATGTCAACCCCCTTTCCTTCATCAACCCTCTCTGTTACCTTTTTGAAAACTTCAGAAAGTTAGGTAAATATGTAACTCCTTTAACAAGTTCAAGCTGACTCTTCAAGTCAATATATAGTTTTCTATATGACATTTAATTGTATGCTGAATAATTAGGGTGGCACAGTGGCTAAGTGATTAGCACTGCTACCTCATAGCGCTAGGGATCCAGGTTTGATTCCAGCCTCAGGGGATGCATGTGTGTGTGCGTGGGGTGTGTGTATGTGTGCGTGTGGGGTGTGCGTGTGTGTGTACATTCTCTTTGTGTTGGTGCAGGTTCCTATGGCTTTACTCACAGTCCAAAGGTGTACAGGTTAGGGTGGATTGGTCATGCTAAATTGCCCATAGTATCCAGGGATGTGCATGTTAGGTGGGTAAGCCATGGGAAATGCAGGGTTGCAGGGGTAGGGTAGAGGGTTGTGGCTGGATATGGATGGGATGCACTTCAGAGACTTGATGGGCTGTAGAAATTCTATGAATTGTTTCTTTTGTTTGTCCATTGGATATGGATGTCACTGGCTGTGCCAGCACTTATTGCCCATCCCTGTTTCTAGAAGTTTCCCCACCACTGACATTTAAACCAACTGATCAGTAAGTTCAGGGCTTGTCTTTACAATCTTTACGAACACATTTCTAATGCCTGCAATTCTCCAGTCCTCCCACACCATCCGCAAATCCAGGCAGATTGAAAGTTGAATGCGGGCAGGATTAGTGCCGGAGCCTCAGTAATTTCCACTCTCACTTCCTTCAAAATCCTTGGACGTATCTCATCTGATCTCGGATAAATCTTTGGACGTGTTATGAAATCTGGAGTTATGAGGTTTAGGCAGGAAAGCAGAGAAAAAAAATAGTCACAATATTATTGAATACCAGGGAAGGTTCAAGGAATCAGACAGTCCACTTCTCTAGTTTTTTGCTGTTCTTATCGTGCTTGTAGCATTAGTTCAGACTGGTAACCCAGTCTTGTGATGAATTCTGTGAGAGTATTTCACAGAGCCCCAATTTTGCAATCTGAATAAATGTCAACTGTAATACAAGCCAAAATCTACATAAAAGCCCTTGAACTACACGGGAGTGTTTTAAAAATCCTATTTTTTTCTACAACTAAACAAATTATTGACAGTTTTTAAAACTTTTACAATTACTTGGGATTGTTAGATTCTTTTACACAATCCTTGAGAGTCATTACGACAGATATATCATCGAGGAAATCTAAAGACTTATAATGTGATTGAGCTTCAAGATTAAACACAACTAGAAGCTACAAATCGGTTTGGGTGGTTGATCACGTTATCGGGGATAAAATGCACCATTTCTCTGAAAACCTGCCATCTGATTAATCCCAGACCAAGCCTACTGCAGTTTCTAAAACACATAGCATGCATTTTCCTCTTCTTCAATTCAAAGCACAAGGGCAGGTCTGATGCACAATGCCGTGATCCCTGCACAGAAAGGGCCCAGAAGCAAGGCTCAGATGAAGCCCAGCCAGATCGGGGATCGAACCCTGTACTGTTAGACTTCAATGTGATCCCCCGCCAGGCAGTCAGTTCCCAAAGAAGTCTGAGATGCTGAGGTAACATAGACTTCTACACATTGGGGCCTGGAGCTACTGATAGCAATGGTAGAGGCTTCAATGTCTTTCCACCATACACAGCTCACTAGACATCTCTCCCGCTGGCCTTTGGTGGGCAAAGACAACCCGACAACTAGACACACTTTCCTCAGCCATCAAACCCTGGATTGGACTCAAACCCAGAACCTCTGGTTCTGAGATAATAGGTACTGCAGATGCTGGAGAATCCGAGATAACAAGTTGCGGAGCTGGATGAACACAGCAGGCCAAGCAGCATCATAGGAGCAGGAAAGCTTGATGTTTCGGGCCTAGACCCTTCAAA
>JAHRHZ010000071.1:20608207-20815439 GCA_024137785.1 Ginglymostoma cirratum
TTTGAAGGGTCTAGGCCCGAAACATCAAGCTTTCCTGCTCCTATGATGCTGCTTGGCCTGCTGTGTTCATCCAGCTCCGCACCTTGTTACCTCTGGTTCTGAGGCAGGAGCATGAGTCTTTTCTCTTGGAATACATTTTAGGGCTGGGGAAACTTGAAAACGGTGGACCTGAGTCTCAAATAACATCGCTACATTTGCTGCAGGGCATTACTTGTGTGAGCTTAGTTAGCTTGGTAACACTTCTCTCCTTGAGAAAGAATATTCTAGTCCTGTTTCCTGACTCCGTGTTATAACCGAAGTGAGACTATGTGCAAGTATTGAGAGAGTGCTGCGAGGCCAATCAATCCCAGACATGAAGGATCAAGATCGTTGCCTATTTCCTGAGCATGTTTCAAAATTGTCTGGTGTTATTCCAAGGACAGCAAGTTGTCCAGCTCAATGCTTCTCCCTGAATCAACATCCCTCAAAGCTATTTTACTGTCATAGAATCCCTACAGTGTGAAAGCAGGCCATTCAGCCTATCAAGTCCACACCAACCCTTCAAAGAACATCCCACCCAGTCCCAGCCCTCCTACCCCTGTTACCTTGCATTTCCCATAGCTATTCTGACTAGCCTGCGCACTCCAGGCAATTTATCACCGAATCGGTACTCGTTTGGACAGTGGGGAGGAAACCAGAGCACCTGGAGGAAACCCACGCAGACATGGGGAGAATGTGCAAACTCCGCACAGTTACTCGAGGGTGGAATCGAACCCAGGTCCCTCGGAGCTGTGAGGTAGCACTGCTAACCACTGAGCCACTGTGCAACATATCGTATTGCTGGTTGAATGGTTCTGACTGCAGATACATCAATTGTCACCGTACTTAGAATTATTGAATACCGCAGGACGGAAACCATCCTGTTCCAAGTTACCTCCCCACATGATCTATCCAATGTAATTTCGGCTGATGCTCACTTCTTAAATCATTTTAAACGCAATACTAGCATCATATCAATTTAAAGGGAAACTAGTCGAGCAGATGAAGGATGTAGGAATACTGTGGAGTTGCAATGATAGATTATACGAGGAAAAATTGGAAAAGGACTGGATGGAGCATAAAAACACCATGGACTGGATAGGCCAAATGGCCTGTTTCTCTGCTGTTTATAATGCTATGTATAAAACTCTTCTTACAGTTGCACTACATCTGGGAAATGAAGAACCTTCAAAGTGTAGCTGTTGTTGTAATGTAGGAACCACAGAAGTTAATTTGCACACAGCAAATTCCCTCAAACGGCAATGATATAATGAGTAGGCAGTCTATCACTAGGTAGACTGTTTGAGGAATAAAGATTTGTCAGGACAGTCTAACAACATCCTGGGAGTTACCACTGAACAGAAGCTGAATTGGATTAGCCATATAAATCCAATGGTTACACTGGCAGGTCAGAGAATATTGCAGTGAATAACTCACCCCCTGACTCTCCAAAGCCTGTCCACTGTCCACAAGACACAAGTCAGGAGTGTGATGGAATACTCCCCACTTGCCTGGATGGGTGCAGCTCCAACAACACTCACATTTGGCACCATCAAGGTCAAAACTGCCTGCTTGATTGGCATCATATCCTCAAAAATTTACTTCCTTTGCCAAATTCGCTCAGTAGCAGCAGTGTGTGCCATCTGCAAGATGCACCGCAGAAATTCACCAAGGCCCCTCAGACAGCACCTTCCAAACCTACAGCTACTACCACCTGGAAGGACAAGGGCACCAGATATTTGGGAACACAACCAGCTGCAAGTTCTCCTCCAAGCCACTCACCATCCTGACTTGGAAATATATTGCTGTTCCTCCACTGTCGCCGGGTCCAAACCCTGGAACTCCCTCCATAACGACAGTTTTGATCTCTCTCTACCAAGTGGACTGCAGTGGGCAAGAAAATAGGTCACCACCACCTTCGCAAGGACAGCTAGGAATAGGCAATAAATGCTGGACCAGTCACTGACACCCACGTCCCATGAATGAATGAAAAGAAAAACCCTAAGGCAAACTCCTTGCTCTTCTTCAAAATGTGGAATCTTTCAAGCCCACCCGAGAGGGCAGAAAGGACCACAGTTTAGTAACTGAAAAAAAACTAGCACATCTGACAGAGCTGCCTACCTTCATACGACACTGATGATTCCGCCAGAAGCTCCAGGTCAAGTTTCTGGAATAGGACTTGTACACATAAACCTTTTGAATCAGAAGCGCACAATCCACTGAGCCACAACAAACAGCTGGCAATGCAGTGATGCATTTCTACATATGTTAGGCATGCAGCAGACCGTAAAGAAAAACTTCAAAAATAAACTTTCCCTGTCTGAGCCATCGCAATCATCTAAGATGACTATGTCGTGACCATTTATTGTCCTCTAAGCCTCACCTTTTGTAAGACCACCTTGACGAGATTCAGTTTCAACAAAAGATGAATAATTGAACTTGACATCAAAAGTAGTTATCTTGGAGAAAAATGTTGCCCATACACCAAATATGGTTTCTAATTCTTAAACCAGTGAATATAGTCTAAGATTTAGGGCCAGGCCAATCAGGAGAGATGTTACAAAGCTGTTCTACACACAAGGAGAAGTGGAGGTTTGGAACTCTCTTCCTCAAACAACAGTCAATGCTAATTCAATTATTAAATTTAAATCTGAGATGGCTCAGTTTATAATTAAGTAAGGGTATGAAAGGATATGGGCCCAAGGCAAGCATGTGGAGTTAGGCTACAGATCAGCTATGATCTTACTGAATGACAGAACCAGCTTGAGGGGTTGAATGGCCCATTCCTGTTGCTATGTTCCTAATTGAAAAGCCGCATCCTATGCAAATGAAACATCTGAGGATTGTTGGAAATTTTTCAGCTCACAGCACTATTTCTGCGAAGCCTATAATGGGATTGTCTCAGGACTAGGAGTCACAGGTAGATAGGATAGTCCTTGCCTTTATTGGTGAGTGCATTGAGTATAGGAGTTGCGAGGTCATGTTGTGTCTGTACAGGACATTGGTTAGGCCACTTTTGGAATACTGTGTGCAATTCTGGTCTCCCTGCCATAGGAAGGATGTTGTGAAACTTGAAAAGATTCAGAAAAGATTTACAAGAATGTTGCCAGGGTTGGAGGGTTTGAGCTACAGGGAGAGGCTGAACAGACTGGAACATCACACAAGCTGAGGGGTGACCTTATAGAGGTTTACAGAATCATAAGGGGCATGGATAGGGTAAATAGACAAGATCTTTTACATGGGGTGCGGGAGTCCAAAACTTGAGGGCATTGGTTTAAGGTAAGAGGGGAAAAATTTTAAAAGGGACCTCAGGGGCAACTTTTTAACACAGAGGGTAGTGTGTGTATGGAATGAGCTGCCAGAGGAAGTGGTGGATTATTTAATTATACAATATTTTAAAGGCATCTAGATGAGTATATGAATTGGATGGGTTTAGAGGGATATGGGCCAAATGCTGACAAACGGGACTAGATTAATTTAGGATATCTGATCGGCAAAGACGAGTTGGAGCGAAGGGTCTAATTCTGTACTGCACATCTCTATGACTCTCTGACTAGTATCCAGAGTCCAGGATCATACTCCAGTGACACAAGTTCAAATCCCTCCCAGGTAGTGAATGACATTTTCTGTTCAATTTCATTGAATAAATCTGCACTAGGAAAGCCATCCCCAGTGATGGTGACCATACAACTACTCTTGATTATTCCAAAACCCCATCTAGCTGTGATTAGAGAAGGAAATCTGCCATCCTTACCTGGTCTGATCCACATGTGATTCCAGACACACGGCAATATTCATAACTCTTAACTGTTCTCTGAAATGGCTTAGCAAGTCACTGGGTTCAAGGGCAATTAAAGATAGGTAACAAATGCTAGTCTTGACTGTGCAGCACATAGAAAATTAAAGGACACACCTTCAGATACATTTGCTTATGCTTTGTGCAACTGTATCTAGGACTTCAAATGGTGTAGGGTTGCGCTCTTACAGTCAGTCAGAGAGGTAAGGGCTTTCTAAACTACCCTAGCAGCAAGATTAGGCTTCCTTTGCTTTAGTGGCAATATTTGAACTACCAATTCCTTTGTGCACTAGAGTAGTTTATTAAACTGCTAGTTGGGGTCTTACAGACATGGTACAGGCCATAGGTTCCCGACAGTGGTCTTATAACATCTGGCTAGATTCATTATGGCACTAACCTGGGGCCTTAGAGCCATTAGTATAGATCATACAGTTACTAGCTAGGCTCTGAGACTGATTAGAACAGCTATTGGCACTAGAGGGATCTTTAGGTAATGCAAAAACAACTTGTAATAGCTAGTCCTGCATATTTCACACAAACTTCATGTAGTGATGGTAACCAGGGCAAGCCAGATGGATCTCTTAGAATATGAGCTCCCTGATTGGAGCTGTTAACTGGCCCGATCAGGGAGTCCTGGCTGACAGATATAAACAGGAGTCTCAGAGGTTCTGCTCACTCTAAGAGCCGGCTCTGTGGAAGCTGGATTAGGTTCAAGGACTCTCTATGTCAATAAAGAGTGACTTGGTGATGGGATACCAGCCTCTGCGGAATTATTTCACCTCATTCGCACGATACTAACCAGAGGCGCTAAGTGGAATTTTAAAAATCTTGAGCTAATCATGCCAACTAGGTAGAGATGAGTACTGAAAAAAGGCCCAGACTTCAATAGAATGGATTGCTGGTGATTGATTGGGTCGAATTGTAGAAAATGTCCCTGAAGTAGATTAGTTTAGTTTTGTCATTTTAACACGTAAATAACGCAGGAAATAATTGCACTTTCCTACACTCTAGCAATGACGGTCATTAAGAGAATTTACTTCAATATTCACAATTCCTCACGTTTGATGCATATTCGATGATGATAATGTCATACTTCCCTTTATTCTTGTCCAAAACAATTAAACAACTCTCGATAATACACCGGCCCTATCTTGCTAAATTACCAGGAGATCGGGTGATTTGATGACAAGGCCAAAGGTTGAACCTGTCCATCTTTGAGCTCCCTTTAATTAACCATACACATGCTGTCCTTTATTGCTAATCCATCAGGCCTTGTGCACCCATTGTCAGTTACTGTCACTTTTTACAATTCACACGTAGTAAAGAAATAGGCTATTTATCACCACTCAGTAGCATTTCACAAATGGGGAAATCGCTCTGGTTACTGTGTAGAGCTCCTTTAACCTTTTTTAAATCATGACCAGAAACACCAGCAACCTTACAAGAACATTTTCAATGTTAGAAAAGAAACCTCCCCCCGTTCTGTGACACGTTATATTAGTGTCCACATTTATGTAGTCATCGTGTCCATCTATATCAGTATATATTAGTTAAATATTAGTGTCAGCTACAACTCACCATGTGTCACACACATTTCTTACTCAGAAGATAGTGGCTTAAACCTCAAGGGAAAGGTCTACTTGCAGAAATCCTAAGTGCATAACTGAGGGAGAATGCACTGTTTGGGGTGTTGCCTTAGGAATGACATGTTAAACCTGATAGGTTATGTGCAAATATCCTACAACCCTATTCTAATCCAGAGAAGAGCAGGAGAGTTATCACCAATATTTATTACTCAATCAACATGAGGTAAAAAAGATCATAGATAGAATCCCTACAGTGCAGAAACAGGCCCTTCGGCCCAACAAGTCCACACCGAACCTCAGAGCATCCCACCCAGACCCATCCCCCTAATCTACATCTCCCTGAATGCTACACGCAATTTAGCATGGCCAATCAACCCGAACCTGTACATCTTTTGGACTGTGAGAGGAAACCGGAGCACCTGGAGGAAACCCAAGCAGACACGGGGAGAATGTGCAAACTCCACACAGACAGTCGCCCGAGGGTGGAATCGAACCCGGGTCCCTGGTGCTGCAGTGCTAACCACTGTGCCACCCAGGCATAATTACATCGCTGTTTTATAGGAGCTTTCTGAGTACGACTTGGCTGCTGTGTTATCTACGACATTCCAACAGTGAATATACAGTCCCATTCCTCCTCAATCCCTCCCTGCCACTACTCATTTATCATAACAGAGCCGACCTATGGCCCTCTGGGACTATGGCAATTTTACCTTTACACTTTCAAGGTGCTCTACAACTCCAAAGGACTTTGGCGAGTCATGAAAGGATTTAGATTCAGATTTAGACTTTATTGCCACATGTACTCAAGTACAAATGTACAGGCGTACATGAAAAGTTTTAACTGCTGCCACACACACAGCGCAAGCTTAGTACATGTACATAGGTACAAAACCTTAAGAACAAGGTGGAAAAAAAGGAACCAAGTTAGAAGGTAAACATCACAGTCACTTTCATATACCATAAAAAAAGTTACAAGTTAAACATTTTACCGTCTTTCTGAGTATTACATGGGAAAATAAATAAATAAAACTAAAAGTTTGACCACTGCAGTCTTTCTTAAGTGCTTAGCCATATTGGGACTGCACTTCCTACATGGGCTCGATCTCCCTCACTTTGGCACACTTTCCCCAAGCTGGCTCGACCTCCCCTGCTCTCATTGTCATTGCAGATGTCCGGGGAACCTCCATCGCCGCGTTGGATCACAGACCGCCAAATTGTCCATCCAAGTGCCATCTGTCCCAGGCCTCAGCCGCTCCTTTGCCGGGCATCAAGAACTCACCCAGAATCATAATATTCATTCCATTTCAGGTACCTGGAAAGTAGGAAGACAAATCCCAATGCCTATGTTGCCTTGTACCAAGTGAATTTTTCTGCATGTCTGGCGTGGAAAGCTCTTGAAGTCTCCATTGTTTTACCAGCCCATAGGGCTGCTCTTCCATTAGAGAGCGAGACAACTGGTGGTGGTCTGAGATTCACTTCAGGCAAGGAGACAGATTGAAAATGAAAGCTCTTGATCGTAACCTCAGCCAGTACAGGAAATGAACCCACTCCACTGGTATCATTGTGCATTGCAAATGAGCTGTCCAGCCAAAAGAGCTAACCAATCCCCAGTCTAGCAGGACTCCATAAACACATATTATCAATGTTCAACTTCTGTGGCATCTCTACTGCATCATCAGTACAGGTGCAGTACACAACCATATGCCACTCCCCATTCTGCCCTCACTCTTCCCCACACACCCATCTTTACCCTCTCACACCCTACAGAAAGACGGGATGGGACTGCTCAAGATCATTCCATGGCATTAATTATCAAGCAGGGATATTCATTCCAGCCACCAATCCTGACTCACAGCAGACAGCAGAGATGAAAGGACATTATTTTCAGACACACAATTCGGTTCCCATATTCTGTGAATATTTTAAACATTAAACAGTGAAATCAAACTGGCTGAGCATGCACTCCATCACATCTGATGCTTCTCTTTCACAATTCTGAAAGCCACAGTTAGGAAACACATTTGCACCCTGCTCTTCACACGTTTTGGAGAATTTGGCTAAGATTGGCTGTATAGAGGCACCCAGAGGCAAGCCTTCCCAAACTGTGGATCACAAGATGAAATTGTGGGGCCATGAGGTCCTGGGCAACAAGTGCTGACCCATGGCCCAACCACTGGTGCTTTTAGACCTGATTCCTACTGCAAAGAAGCTCCATGCTCTGTGGCAGGCTCCACCCCAACTACTCAACAGATCAAACATCCCCCCAAAACTTCTCACCACTTGGTATGCAAACACTGTGTGCACACTGAAAAAATGTTTGGCAAGCACTGGGCCAGAGGTCCTACTAGGCACTGAAAGATCCTTATAACTATCATCTGTAAAAGGCAAGGTCTCCACGGCCCTACCAGATCACTGGCTGCTCTCTCATTAGAGACAGAGATAACTGGTGGTAGTTTAACCTTACACTGAGGGTAGCCATATCTCAGCTGAGGAGAGAGTTTGAGAAAGTAACTTCCTCGTTCATGATGTGGAGGTGCCGGTGTTGGACTGGGGTGGACCAAGTCAGAAGTCACACAACACCAGGGTACAGTCCAACAGGTTTATTTGAAATCACAAGCTTTCAGAGCGCTGACTTCACCTGATGAAGAAGCAGTGATCTGAAAGCTTGTGATTTCAAATAAACCTGTTGGACTATACCCTGGTGCCACGTGACTTCGGAGTCAGCTGGTGCAGGAATTGAACCCACTCTGTTGGCATCACTCACCATCTGGCCAACTGATCCTCAAATTCTTTACCATACTGGCCTCCCTTGACTGTTTGTGAGTTCAGCGTAACATTGCATCAGTCATATCCAGGCTGCTCACAGTTAGATGCACCATGTTACATGACTCTCCTTTTCAGATTAAGAAGGCTGTTTCTGTTACTGCACTGCTCCTCCTGATAAAATTAACAAGGCATGCTTATTGCTCTACCAATCCATTCTGTGTAAACACTAAACAACAACTGAAGTTTCACAAACACACTGTTACAGTGGAACAACATCAACAAATGGACAGTCCAACCAGGAAATGGACTGCCATGTTACGTTAGCTATACTCCAAAAGAAATCTGAATTACATCAGGACCAATTTTATTGCCTCAATTTTTTTTCACAATTGATCCAACTATCATTTATCATCCCAATTAGAGTGTGGGATGCAATAACAAGGTGATGACTCTCCTCTGGCCAATAATCCCCAGTGATGAGAATATTGAGCAGAAAAGATTTTTGAAAATAAACTTGCATTTAACAGAGCATCCCAAAACATTTTAGGAGGTGCGATAGCCAATTTACAAATAGCAAGCCCTCACAGATAGCAATGTGATAATGACCTATCTTTATAACGTTAGTTCAGCTATAAAAGAGGACACAGAGCTGAACTGTCCTGCTGCTGATTGAAATATTGATCTCTTTAGGGAAGGTGGTGTGTGTAGTTGTAACGTTCAGGGGGCCAAAGTTTCTAAACCCACCATGGGAGCTAGTAGAATTCATATTCAGTGAATGAATTCTGAATTGAGAGCCAGTCTTGCTAATGGAGACCATGAAACAATTCTTGATGAAACCCTTCTGACTCACCAATGCTTTTTACGTGGCCTTTATTAGATTGCTGCCTGTGGAAGCTTACCGTGCAAAATCAACTGCTTTTGTACCTAGGTGTAGTGCTGGATGAACACAGCAGACCAAGCAGCATCAGAGGAGCAGGAAGGCTGACAAGGGTCTAGGCCCAAAACTTCAGCCTTCCTGTTCTTCTGATGCTGCTTGGCCTGCTGTGTTCATCCAGCTCTACATTTTGCTATCTCAGATTCTCCAGCATCTGCAGTTCCTACTATCTCTGCCTTTGTATCTACACTGCAATAATAATTGTATTTTAAAAGATACTTAATTGGCTGTAAAGACATCTAAACAAAATCAGATGTGCTACATAAATGCAGGTTTTTCTCTCCTCTACCTTGTCCTCTCTCTCTTTCTCCTTTACTCTCACCTGCAAACATTGCAGAGAACTGGGTGTGAGACTCCCAGGGAACTGGGAAAGTGTGCTTTCGTAATTTCTAATGTGGCAATCAGCCGCAGACGGATGAGCACTGCACACTAACACAACGAGCCAGAAAAGCCGAAAGCTTCTGTCTAAGCTGTGTCTCAGGTGAGCGGTGAACCAGCCACATTGGAATAAACAGATTGTAAATGATGAAAGCCATAGCTCAGGCCACATCAGATAGAAAAGTTAATTTCCCGTTTGTCGCTCCCTGTTCTGTTTCCATTTCTCTAATCCTGAACTCTCGAACCGTCTCGTCCTGCATGGTCTTGATATATTTCGCTGCCAGTGGGGGGGGGTAGGTGGGCTGGGCAGGAGAGGGTTGGTTGGGGAGTGGGGAGGGCCAGTGTACAAAAGGGATACGGAAACTGATGGATCATCTCAGCTTGCACCTTTGATGCATCAGGCAACAACTCTGGGCTGGAAGTAGGAAGACAGATTTTCAGAAATGTACATCACTATACCAAGTGGAGCATCAAAAAACTGTAATGAATTATTAACACTGTGAAAATCATCTAACCTTGCCCCTCAATCCTACTTCATGTTGTTGCAGATAGTTACATTATCTTGGCTGCTGAAGGAAATTATGTAAATTGTGTTGAGGGTCCCCCTATATTGCTACGAGTCGACTTTACTCTACTTTATGCTGTCATTATTTAGTCCAAACCCAGGAACGATAAAAATGACCGGCTGCAAATAATTACTGAACTAGAACATCAAATGTCTTTGAATGGAAACACCTTTCAGTATGAGAAAAACCCACACAGGCACAATCCAATACACACATACAGTCACAGTCACACACACAGAACCATGCACCCACACACACACACACACACACACAAGTGCACACATGCTCCGCACAAACACACGCATGCACACGTGCCATACACCCACACACACATACATACATGCTCCACACACTCAGATACATGTGCGCACATGCTCCATAACCCACACACATGCTCACATGCTTCACATACCCAAACACATGTGCACACGCCTTTCCATACACCTACACACACGTGCGCAGATATTCCGCACACCCACACACATGCACACATGCTTCATACACCCAAACACATGTGCACACTCTTTTTCCATACACTCACACACATATGCACACACGCTCCACACACTTTTCAATGAAGCATTTTGCAGCATCTTTCATCAAACATCTCAGAATGCATTACAGACTAATTACACATTTTCCTTTAAGTGTAGTCAGTGTTATAATCAAGGAAAGGCAACAGCTAATGCAGCAAGGACTCACAAACAGCAGCAAGATAAAGGATCAGATAATATATTTGTGGAGCTGATGGTCCAGAGATAAAGTCCACCAGGATGTAAGAACCAGAGCAGCAGTAGGCCATTCAGTCCTTCAAGTCTACACTCTGCCATTCAATACGACTGTGGCTGATCTCTTCCCAGGAGTACATCCAGTGAAGTTATTTGCATGTAGCTGGGAAATAAGAACAGGATGTTCACACTATTGTGATTGTTCTATTGATTCCCCCAACAGTCAGCAGGAAATTGAGAAACAAATTTGTAAGGCGATCTCAGATATCTGCAAGAATGATAGGGTTGTAATGATAGGGGATTTTAACTTTCCAAACATTGACTTGGGCTACCATAGTGTTAAACATTTAGATGGAGAGGAATTTGTTAAGTGCGTACAAGAAAAATTTTCTTACTCAGTATGTGGATGCGCCTACTAGAGAAGGAGCAGAACTTAACCTTCTATTGTTAAGTAAGGCAGGGCAAGTGGCTGAGCTGTCAATAGGGGAGTACTTTTGGGGCCAGTGATTGTAATTCTATTAGATTGTAAAATAGTTATGGAAAAAGATAAACCTGATCTAAAAGTTAAAGTTCTAATTTGGAGGAAGGCCAATCTTGATAGTATTAGGCTAGAACTTTCAAAAGTTGATTGCGAGAGGCTAGTCGCATGTAAAGAGATGGTTAGAAAGTGGGAGGTCTTCAAAACTGAGATAATGAGAGTCCAGAGGCACTTTGTTCATGTAAGTATGAAAGGCAAGGCTGGTAAATGTCCAGAATGCTGGATGACTGGAGAAATTGAGGCTCTGGTCAAGAAAAAGAAGGAGGCATATGGTAGGTATAGACAGCTGGGATCAAGTGAATCCCCAGAAGAGTATAAAGGCAATAGGTGTATATTCAAGAGGGAAATCAGGAGGGCATAAAGGGGACATGAGGTAGCTTTGCATTAAGGAGAGATTCTACAAATATATTAAGGGCAAAAGAGTAAGTAGGAAGAGAATAGTGCCTCTTAAAGACCAACAAGGCTGGCCATGTGTGGAACCACAGGAGATGAGTGAGATTCTAAATGAGCATTTCGCATCAGCATTAATTGTGGAGGAGGATATAGAAGTGAGAGAACTCGGAGAAATAGTGGTATCTTGAAAAGTATCCATATTATAGAAGAGGAGGTGCCGGATGTATTAAAACATGTTAAGGTGGATAAATCCCTGGGACCTGATCAGGTCTATGCTAGAATTCTGTCAGAAGCTAGGGGAATGATTACTGGGCCCCTTGCTGAGACATTTGTAGTCATGGGTGAGATGCCAAAGACTGGATGTTGGCTAATGTGATGCCACTATTTAAAAAAGGTGGTTAGGAAATGCCAGGGAATTATAGACCGGTGAACCTGATGTCAGTGGTAGGCAAGTTGTTGGAGGGAATCCTGAGGGACGGGATTTACATGCATTTTGAAAGGCAAGGACTGATGAGGAATAGTCAACGTGGTTTTGTTCATGGGAAATCGTGTCTCACTAACGAACTCACTAACTCTTGATTGAGTTTTTTTGAAGAAGTGACAAAGAAGATTGATGAAGGTGGAAGAATGGACATTATCTATGTGGACTTCAGGAAGGCATTCAACAAGGTTCCACGTGGTAGATTGGTTAGCAAGGTTAGATCACATGGAATCCAGGGATAGCTAACCATTTGGATAGAAAATAGGCTTGAAGGTAGGAGACAGAGGGTGGTGGAGGAGGATTACTTTTCAGACTGGAGGCCTGTGACCGGTGGTGTTCCACAGGGATCGGTTCTGGGTCCTCTTTTGTTTGTCATTTAAATAAATGATTTGGATGAGAATACAGAAGGCATGGTTAGTACATATGCGGATGACACCAAAATTGGTGGCATAGTAGTTAGTGAAGAAGGTTTGCTAACATTACAAAGGGATCTTGACCAAATGGGTCAATGGTCTGAAAAATGACAGATGGAGTTCGGTCTGGATAAATGTGAGGTGTTGCATTTTGGTACAACAAACAAGGGTAGGACTTATACAGTTAATGGTAGGGCCTTGGGTAGTGTTGTAGAGCAGAGGGACCTCAGGTTGCAGGTACATAATCCTTTGAAGTATGTGTCACATATAGATAGGGTGGTTAAAAAGGTATTTGGCACGCTTGCCTTCATCGCTCAGCCCTTTGAGTATGGGAGTTTGGAAATTCATGTTGCGGTTGTACAGGACGCTGGTGAGGCCTCTTCTGGAATAATGTTTCCAGTTCTGATCATCCAGTTATAGGAAGGATATTATCAAACTGGGGAGGGTTCAGAAGCGATGTACCAGGATGTTGCTGGGTATGGAAGGTTTGAGTTCTAAAAAAAGGCTGGATAGGCTGGGACTTTTTTCAGTGGAGCATAAGAGGTTGCGAGTTGACCTGAGAGAAGTTTATAAAGTAATGAGAGGTATATACAGAGTTAATTGTAGTTGTCTTTTCAAGACTAGGGGGCACATTTTAAAGGTGAGAGGAGAGAGATTTAAAAAAGACATGAGGGGCAATTTTATTTTTATACAGAGGGTGGTTCGCATGTGGAATAAACTTCCTGACGAAGTGGTGGATGAAGGTATAGTTACAACATTTAAAAGACATTTGGATAGATACACAAACAAGAAAGGTTTGGATGGATATGGACCAGGAGCAGGCAGGTGGGGCTAGTTTAGTTTGGGATTATGTGGACTGGTTGGACTGAAGGGTCTGCTTCCATGTCGTATGACTCTGTGACTCTATGATCAATGCTGGGTCCACTCCTTTTTGTCATTGAAATAAATGATTTGGATATGAATATAGGAGGAATGGTTAGTAAGTTTGCAGATGACACTAATATTGGAGGTGCAGTGGACAGTGACAGAGCTTATCTCAGAGTACAACGGGACCTTGATCAGATGCGCTAATGGGCCAAAGAGTGGCAGGGCTAATGGTACGGTCCTGGGGAGTATTGCCGAACAAGGAGATCTTGGGGTGCATGAAGCTGGAGAAACAGGTGGACATGGTAGTGAAAAAGATGTTTGGTACACTTGCCTTTATTGGTCAGTGCATTGAGTGTGGGAGTTGGGATGTCATGTTGTGGCTGTATAGGACATTGATTAGGCCACATTTGGAATCTTGCGTTCAGTTCTGGTCTCCTTGCTATAGGAAAGCTGTCGTTAAACTTGAAAAAGTGCAGAAAAGATTTACAAGGATGCTGCCAGGTTTGGAGGGTTTGAGCTATAAGGAGAGGCTGAATAGACTAGGGTTATTTTCCCTGGAGCATCGGAGGTTGAGGGGCATGGATAGGGCATATAATCAAGATCTTTTCCCCAGGGTAGGGGAGTCCAAAACTAGAGGATATAGGTTTAAGGTAAGAGGGGAAAGATGTAAAAGGTCCCTAAGGGGCAATTTTTTCACACAGACGGTGGTGCATGTATGGAATGAGCTGCCAGAGGAAGTGGTGGAGGCTGGACAGTTACAACTTTTAAAAGGCAACTGGATGGGTACATGAATAGAAAGGATTTAGAGCGATATAGGCCAAGTGCTGGTGAAAGGGACAAGAATAATTTAGGATATGGACGAGTTAGACCAAAGCATCTGTTTCCATGCTGTACAACTCTATGACACCAGGTATAACACCGCTGTCCTTCTCCAAAATAGTGCCACTGATCCTTTACGTTCACCTGATAACATGGATGGTAACACTTTTTCTGGTGGAGGAGACCTGCTGACAATGCAGCACATGCTCAGTGCTGTACTGAGCTGTCAGCCTGAATAATATGCTCAAAATCTCTAGATTGGATCATGAACTCTTGATCTGCTGACTCAGAGGTGAAAGTAGAAACACTGAACTCAGGCTGCTATCCAATGTAGAGAAATAAAAACACTGTCAGGGCATATTAGCGTGAAGCATGGAGTACACTGCATAAAACACAAGCTCTCCTTCACATTGGAGTGTTTGACACTGTCGTTGGAAATGAAATGGAAAATGACGCTTTCCTTCAATTTGACATGAAATGCTGTTCATAAGCTAAATCAAATTGCTTTGTTACAAACTGAGAACATAAACAGCTTTATTTATGCATATATATATATATATATATATACATATAATATATATAAAACAGCTTCACTCCATGGAAGTTTTGAAAGACTGTTGATTATGCATCAGTTCCCAGCCATTGGGACAAGGGAGCTGGATACAGAAAAGCACGACTATAAAGAAAATGCAAATTGGGAATCCAAATTGTCAGCAGGATGTCAGCCGTGTGCAGGAAATGTAGCATTTTACTCTGCCAGTGAGAAATATTTGAAGTCACATCTCTCTCGCCCAAAAGGTGCGGGTGACAGAACTGAGTCAAGGTGACACACAAGAGCATAGAATAGTCAACACAGGAACAGGCCCTTCAGCCCACCATTTCTGTGTCAACCATGATGGCATTCTAAACTAATCCCACCTCCCTGCACATGGTCCATATCCCTCTATTCCCTGCCTGTTCATGTGTCTGTCTAAATGACTCTTAAACTACAAGAGAAAAGTAGAAATTTGACTCAGAGTTTCAGCCTTTCCAGAACAGGAACAGTGATTCAATGTTGAGTTGTCTTTCCTTTTCTATCCTTTGCCCTCCTGCTTCAGTGCAATTGGTGATTCAAACGAGGTTTCCACAGATGCTGGCAGAAGCACAGTCAGACGTAATCATGAGCTTTCCTCAACGTAGGTGAATAAAGCAGTATTGAGTTGTGTTCAAACAGACCTTCTGGCCACAATGCAAAATGCTTCTCGCCACTGAGGAAAGGTAATCACTGAGGTATCAGCCCAGATTATATGCCCGAGTCCTGCACTGGCTCATGTGCAGGTATACAAAGCTAGGTCACAGATCAGCCACGATCTCATTGAATGGCAGAACAGGCTGGATGGCCTCTTCCTGGGTCCAATCTTCCGTCAAATTTAACGTGGGGCACTGCTACTATGTTTAATGGCAGCAGCCAGAGGCTTTCAAAGATCAAGAAGGAATGTCATGAGACTCAGAGGGTCATCCAATTTCTCCCTTTTCAAGTCAAGTCAACCATATCCTTATTTAGGAAGCACATCCCTCCTGGCATAATGGTGCACTGTCAGAGGTGCTATCTTTCAGATGAATCCTTCAACCAAGACTCCACTGGGGAGGTGGTGAATATTTGACTGAATGTAAATGTTAGTGCTGATGTAATAAAGCAAAGAACTGCGGATGCTGGAAATCTGAAACATAAACAGAAATTGATGGAGAAACTCAGCAGGTCTGGCAGCAAACGTGGAGATAAATAAGAGTTAACATTTTGAGTCATGACCCTTCTGTTCTGAAGAAGGGTCACTGGACTCTGAGGTAATGTTGACGCAGTTTTACCCTCCACTTCAGATGATTTCACATCAAAAAAAAAGAAACCTCAATATATCACTCTGTGTTTACTGTTTAGGTTCAAACAGCTGAACAAATTATTAAATAGTTGATGGTGCAAGGATTGCCGAGACACCATTAAACTGCAATTCAGAATAACTTGATAAAGCTTTTTTTATAAATGCTTGTTCTCTCGATCATTGGATCAGCTATCATATTTCTTGGCAAAAGTAACAATCCATTTCTCATTAATTAACTGCAATTCCTGAGTCAGAGATGGAGATTGATGACAGTTACAGATTAAACATAGCCAGGCAGGAGATTTTTTTTCACCTTCAAAGCTGTTTTATTGAGCCCATCAAGTCACCATTCTCACTAATCAATTGAGCTTTGGAATTGTGACAACTGGTTTAATCCCTTCTTATAACCTTCTTCTTTCTGCTCTTTTACCAGAAGTGCTGGAATGAAGCAAGTTCAGTGGGTTATCTCCCTGCTACAGTAGCACATGGATAAATTTCATACCAAACATCAAGCCCTGACTAGTGATTGTGACTCTCTCCCAGTTTTGGTTACACGTAGTGCCTGTATATTCTCCACAATCGTACCACCAAAGTCACAACTTGTGCTTCCCGCTCAGTCACACACTGGTAGAGACAGTGCGTGCACTGCTCATTGCTGACTGCAGTGTAATTAAATTGTAATTCACTCCTGCAAGGCTATAGGAGTGGAGTGGGGTCTGTGCTCATGAGTGTCTGTAAATTGTCCACTTTGGACTCCATTTCTCAGCAGCCAGTGCCAACTGTTCTGAAAATGTGGCTGAGAGATGTCTCTTGTTTCTTGTGCATCCTACTGACTGGATATGTGCAGAACCACCTTGATGTTACACTGCAGTTACATTGCACTGACGACGAGTCATGGTATTGCGAACATAGTAACTAGTAGCTAGATTGCCCATAGTGTCTAGGGAAATGCAAGCTAGTTGGATTAGCCATAAAAGATGCAGTGTTACAAGGATAGGGTAGGGGGCTGAGTCTGGGTGGGATGCTTTTCAGAGCGTTAGTGTGGATACGGTGGAATGAATGACCTGCTTCCAAACTGTAGGGATTCTATGATTCGATGGTTCTAGGAGTCAGAGTAGGCAATTCAGCCCCTTAAACCTACACGGCCATTTAATATAGCAGGCCAAGCAGCATCATAGGAGCAGGAAAGCTTGACGTTTCATAGACCCTAGACCCTTCATAGGCCCGAAACGTCAAGCTTTCCTGCTCCTATGGTGCTGCTTGGCCTGTTGTGTTCATCCAGCTCTACACCTTGTTATCTCGGATTCTCCAGCATCTGCAGTTCATACTATCTCTGCCATTTAATATGATCATACATGATCTCATCTCAGTATCAATTCTACTCCCCTGCCTGCTCCCCATAACTCTTCAATATGTTACTAATTAAAAGTCTGTCTATCTCCTCCTTAAATTTACTTACCGGCTAGGAGTCCATGGCACTCTAGGGTAGTGAATTCACAACTCTTTAAGAGAAGTAATCTTCCTTATTTTTGTTTTAAATCTGATGTCCCTTATCCTAAAACTTTGATCTTTTGTTCTAGATCTCTCCCACAAGCTGGGTTCCCATTGCAGCATTCCACTTTCAGGTTGGCATCTGTCTCTTGGATTGATAGCATCAAATTGAGATGCCTTCACTATAAGACACAAGACGTAGGAGCAGAATTGGACCATTCAGCCCATCTAGTCTGCTCTGCAATTTGATGAAATCATGCCTTATCTGATAATCCTCAACTTGACTTTCCTACCTTTTCCCCGTATCTCTTAATTCTCTTGATTAAAAATCTGTCTACCTCAGCCTTGAATATTCTTGATGACTCAGTCTCGACAGCCCTCTGAGGTAAGGATTCACCATCCTTTGAGAGGCAAAAAAATCCTCCTCAAATAAAAGCAGAATACTGTGGATAATGAACATCTGAAACAAACAGAGAATGCTGGAGAAACTCAGCAGGTTTGGCAGCATCTGTGCAGAGAGAAACAGAGTTAATGTTTCAAATCTGATATGACTCTTCTTCAGAACTCAAAACCTTTCTCATCTCTGTCTTAAATGGGTTACACCTTATTCTGAGATTATGCCCTCTGGTCCTAGATCTCCCACAAGGCGAAACAGTCTCTCTACATCTACCCATCTGCTTGAGGTGGGACATTAAGGCATGTTCCAAATGTTCCAGAGTTCACTTCATTTGCAAACCCAGGCACCCAGAATGGTCCATGAGGCCTGCAATTGAACTTAGGAAATCTAAAGTCAAAGAAGATTGAGTCAGAAATTGTTGTCAGGTCAAGACTTACCTGTGGTCCTCTGATAACTTGCTTCTATTTCCCTGTCCTTAGCTCCACTTTCCCTTGCACCTACAAGAGGCCATGCCCTTCTTGCTACACATGCTCCCTTTATTCCCTGCTTCTTCCTGATGCAATAACATAATTTCTTTAATAACTCACCCAAGTGACTACTTTGTGAATCTAAACAGACTCTGTGTGCAGACTGGTTGAATAGTGAGTCGTCATAGCCAAGGCTAAATCTGCCCATCACATCCAAGAATTATGCCTATCTCTAAATGTGGCCTCTTACTATAGAACGCATACAGTGTGGAAACAGGCCATTCAGCCCAATAGGTCCACACTGACCATCTGAAGAACATCCCACCCAGACCTATCTCCCTACCCTTTCCCATGGCTAATGCACCTAACCTACACATCCCTAAACACTTTGGGTAATTTAACATGGCTGATCCACCTAGTCTGCACATCTTTGGACTCTGGGAGGAAACCAGAGACCTCAGAGGAAACCTGCACAGACACAGGGAGAATGTGCAAACTCCACACAGACAGTGACCCGAGGGTGGAATCAAACCCAGGTCCCTGGTGCCATGATGCAGTGTTGCTAACTACTGAGCCATCCTGCTGTTTTCTGTATACATAACTTCTCTTGCTCCAAAATTGGCACCATGCTTTCGACCTAGTCCAGGTCCCAAGCTTCGGAATTCTCTCCATAATCCTCTTGGCTTCTCACTTCTGCTAGAAGATTCTCATGCCCCAACCTTTTGGGTAAGCTTTTGGTCACTTTCCTGATATCTTCTGTTTTGGCTTGTTTTCCCCTCCCCCTTTATATCCCTGTGAAACCCATTCTCACTTTGGCTATGTTGGAGGTGCTACATATATTCAAATGGTTGTTGTGTCCATCGTCAGGATAACAAACAGAGATAAGGTGCAGAATCTATCATGCTCATAACTTTATTTCTTTAAGGTGTAAAAAACACTATAAGTTATGAAGCAGACACAACCGCAAACAGACTGTGTGCGCAACTTTTAGGCTCACAGCAGACAATCTGTCAAACAGAGTTACAATATTGTATACACACAGAACATAGAATCCTTAAATGTGAACACTCTTATGACTAAAGTACTTATATAACAGGATTCTGGCTGAATCATTGGAGTATAGAGACACCAAATCCCAATAATGCCCTCTACTCTACTGTCCTGTCTGAAATATGCTCACTGAACATTGAGCTTAGCTACTACAAAATGGATCACTTGCCAATGTTATTCCATCACTAATTATCCACTGGGTGAATGTAAGGATGTGACTTTGATACGGTCAGATAAAAATGGTCTTTGACCCCTCTAGTTTACAGCTTCGTAAAATGCTGTGACGTCTTTTGCAAACTGCCCATTAACTCCAGACTGTTTGCCACCAATTCCATGGGCAGGACCTGATCCAGGTATGGAGTGCTCAGTGTCGAGCTCACTGACCCGTAGCTGAATTTGCCTCCTTCTACCTCCTTTTTTCTTTTCCTTTTCCTCCTCACTGGCTCAGTGAGAGTACCTTCACATCAGGGACTGCAGCAGTTCAAGAAGACAGTTCAACACTGCCTTCTCGAAGAGCTTTTAAAGATTTAAACATAGTAAATGCTGTGACGCCCACATCCCACAAAAATATAAACATATATATTAAGTTGACAGTGGGTTGTTTCAATGTCATCAACTCAGTTAGAAAATGCTCTGATAAAAGTGACCCCTTTTAAAAAGCAACATTAAGAGGAAAACTATATCATGAAAAGCAAAGGAACTTGTATCAAATCAAATCAGATTATCTCTCTATAACTTAATCCCTCTGATGTCACATCTTATGATAGGCCTTCAGCTTATTAACAGGCTGTCTGTGCCCTTCTTAAGGTCTCTGAGAGGCAGGCAAGGTCATGAAGGGAGCCTACAGGCAGCTAGAACTGAACATCCCCACCAACTGACTCAGGGGTCAGTCTATAGATGGCCATACATACAAACAAAGCAGCAAGTGCTAGCCATTCAGCCCCTTGACCTTGCTCCAGCATTCAGCAAGTGCATGGCCAACCCAACTATGGCCTCAACCCTACATTTTTTTTCCTACACCTGATTAAAAAAACTTTCATTCTCTTGTTAGTCTAGAATCTATCTACCTCAGCCTTAAAAATATCCAATGGCTCTACCTCCATGGCAGAGAATTCCAAAAACCCATGACCCTCAGAGGAAAAAAATGCTCATTTCTGACTTAAGCGAGACAGTTTTATTTTTAAACCATGTCCCCAAGTTCTATTCTCCTCCACAAAGGGAAGCATCTTCTTAGCATCCTCCCCATTAGGTCTCCTCAGAGCATGTTTCAATAATGTCATTTATCTCAAAACTCCAATGGATATGAGCTCAACCCGTCAATTACCTCAATATCACAGACATCAGTCGAGTGAACATTTGCTGAACTGTTTCTGATGCATTTGTAGATATTTTTAAACAACTTAGTCAGATGTCTAATTATGATAATAATTATTTCGTGTACAAGGCTATGGGCCAAGAGCTGGAAGACGGGATTCAAATAGATGTGTTTGTTCTTAACTGGTGCAGACTGGATGGGGTGAAGGGGATTTTTCCCCGTTCTGTAGATTTTACATTTTATGATGTATCTCTGGAGCAGGTGGGTCTTTTGGTCCAGAGGTAGGGACACTACTGCTGCATCAGTTAATATATATATCAGTC
This sequence comes from Ginglymostoma cirratum, assembly GCA_024137785.1. NCBI lineage: Eukaryota > Metazoa > Chordata > Chondrichthyes > Orectolobiformes > Ginglymostomatidae > Ginglymostoma > Ginglymostoma cirratum. The sequence goes on from JAHRHZ010000071.1 coordinate 20,629,390, forward strand.
CTTAACTAAGGAGATTAAACAATATATGAGACCAATAGGCCACATTTGACCTTTTCCAGTTCATTGCCAAGTTAAAGTCTAAAGACAGTCAGGTCTAGCCCGAGATAAGTTTATTACTTGATCATAAACCTTAATGAAAAGCCAGCAACCTCAAAGCTAAACTGTGTACCTCTCTCAGAAGCTGCCAGACCTGCTGAATGTTGTCCAGCAAAATTCTGCTCTTATTTCAAAAAGCCAATCTATTGAGGGATGCTTTGACATTCCTCTAGAGCAGGCAGGCCTTGAACCCAGGCCTTCTAGCTTTGAGGTAGGCACGCTACTCCTGCACCACAAGAACCCTACAACTCTTAGATCATCAGAGCTCAGTTAAATCAAAGCCTGATTTGGCAGTCATTTGTTCCAAATCCAAACAATCTGTGCCCTTTTGATTAGATTGATACATCCCTGTGATGGTCTCGAGGAAACTTCTACACCATGATATGAATTGACCACCAACCTGAGGGCTCTTGTAGTGCAGTGGTAGTGTCCTAGCATCTGAGCTGAAGGCCAGGGTTCAAGTCCCACCTGCCCCAGAGGTATGTTATAACTCTGCTGAGCAGGTTGATTAGGAAAATGTCCATAATGATTGTTTGCCTATGCAGTCATCTCTTTTGGTGCAATGGTAATGTCCCTAGCTCTGAGTCAGGAGGCTGGGTTCAAATCCCACTGCTGCTGGAGGAAGGTCCAATGGACAGATGCCACTACAATCTCAAGCAACTGCAGCGGGGTGCAGTGGCACTGTCCCTATCTCTGAGCCAGGGGGCCAGGATTCACCTGCTCCATAGGTGTGTCACAACATCACTGAACAGGTCGATTAGGAAATATCTCAACGAAATGCTGTTCTTTCAATCATTGCACCTTGTGGTTATTTCTCTGATTCCTCCCCTGAACATGTACTGAATTCTATATTTAGCTTTATTTTTTAAAAAATGGTTTAGCAATAAGTGCTGGAGGCTAGTTAACATTTCTGGTATCATCTTTCTGCTTGGAAACGTAGCTCCAGCAGCGACTGGAATAAGCCGTTTAGCAACAATTTGACTGAAATGTTGTTTCTGCTTCTTCTGAGTGCGTGGGGGGCTCTTCGCTTTAACATTTGTAAAGACAGCAGTGTGTGTATGTGAGAGAGAGCGTCTCAGATGGTACAGTCCTTATTCCAGATTCACCCTCCCATGTCTGTTTAAATAGAGCCCTCCTCGTCTTGAACCGCGACCCCCTTCTCTCTGTGTCTGTGCAGAGCCCTCTTAAGAGAGTAGTGTCTCCGTCCCGGAATGGATCACCGGATCCCTCCGGTGTCAGCTAAGGGATCTCTCGGCGCCTAGCAACAGCTGCCACCGGACGGCAGACAGGTAAATGAGCTTAGCTTCTGCATTTCTGTTCCAGCCTGAGCTAGGGACAGCAATTCAGACACCGTGATAACGTGGCTTAAAGTACACAGTGAGTGAGTGAGAGAGTGTGAGTGGTCAAAGCGCAGAGATTCCCTTAACACTAAGCTTCCAAAATAGACACTAAAGGCTACTCATTGAGATGGGCTGTGGGGTGGATACAATCATTTCTACGCTCATTCAGAAATTCACCCGATCTGTACAGCGAGATAATGTTCCTCCCAGTTCTTCCTCTTTACTGATTCATGTTTTGATGTTTTTGTACTGCTTCCTCTGAATTTAAAGCTTTAAATATCTTAGTGGGAGTTGTCAAAGGCTTTACCCCGCTCATTAAAAAGGAACCAACCATATATATTCTACTGTTCCCTCCACAACAGCATCCACATCCCTAAACCACCCCCTCACCACCCCCACCACGAGACTATTCTTGCACAGTTCTCCCACTTCTCCATCTTCATAAAGGGCAAGACAGACTTACCTTTCATCACAGATGCAGGATGTGTCCCCAGGTGCCTCAGAGTCAAAATAAACACCTTTTGAAGTGGTCTCAGAGATAGTAGGAACTGCAGATGCTGGAGAATCTGAGATAACGAGGTGTAGAGCTGGATGAACACAGCAGGCCAAGCAGCATCAGAGGAGCAGGAAGGCTGACATAAGGGTCCAGACCCCAAACGTCAGCTTTCCTGCTCCTCTGATGCTGCTTGGCCTGCTGCGTTCATCCAGCTGTACACCTTGTTATCTCTTACCTTTGAAGTGGGGCCACTGTTATGGGAAATCATTTAGGTGTGGGCATTGTTTCTGACTGGTCAACAATGAGGGGATCCATTGGAAAGGATACACATATTTGGATGGTGGTGACCTGTAATGTCTTGGGGCTAGATTTTCAGCACTTTCCTCTCTCTCTTTCTTTCTCTCGCCCTCACCATGCTACTGGCCAGATTCATGCTGTGATTGGGAGGCAGGTCAGTAAAGAGAGAAGTGTGCAGCTCCCTAAAAACACACACTTTTGCAGTCACCCTGCCGCTGTCAGCGATGGTCAACATTGAATAAGACTAAGCATTTTCAGGTGAATATATTGAATGGTGGCAAAATGTCATCCAGGGTTTTTCCCATCATTGTGACTTCTGATTGTTGGGACTTCAACAGATTTTGATGAGATGGACAAAGAAAACTGTTCCCTTTGGTTGACTGTCAATGGGTGAGGGGACACAGATTTGGGATTTGGGCTAAGAGGGATGTCAAGAAGAATATGCTGTTATCATGTGAGTGCTTATGACCTGGAGTTCCTCATTTATGAAGGTGTTGGGGTGGAGAATATTCAGGCAGCAGTGTGGGCGGCCAGTGGCTTACAGGCCTAGTCAGACCACGTGTGGAAGCCCCCTGTGCTGATGAAATGTTTCTCTGTAGTCTGTTTATCTGCCTGTGAGGTTTATCCTCTTAAATTTATTTCTTGTTCTCTAACTTATACTATGAATCACCAAGGTAATGTATTTTATTTTTATTTCTCTATTTTGTATCTAAGAGTTGTACCTAGGTATTTTGTAACAAAGATTAAGTCATGAGGGCCTACCTTATGTAGGGGGGGGAGGTGGCCCAGTGGTATTATCACTGTGCTGTTAATCCAGCAAGACCCAGGTTCAAATCCCACCCTGGTGGATTGTGGAATCTAAATTTAACAAGAGTCTAGAATTAAGAGCCTAATGATAACTGCATGTTGTCAGGGGAATAAAGCCCCCTGGTTTGCTATATCCAAGATGGTGGTGGCAAAGTAGTAGTGTTCAGGCTCCTGTTCATCTGTTGTTTTAGGGTTGTACAGTGGCTCAGTGGTTAGCACTGTTGCCTTACAGCACCAGGGATCCAGGTTCAATTCCATCCTCAGGCGACTGTCTGTGTGGAGTTTGCACGTTCTCCCCGTGTCTGTGTGGGTTTCCTCCAGGTGCTCCGGTTCCCTCCCACAGTCCAAAGTTGTGCAGGCTAGGTGGATCAGCCATGCTAAATTGCCCAGTGTTCAAGGATGTGTACTTTAAGTGGGTTATAGGGGGATGGGTCTGGGTGGGATGGTCTGATGAGGATCAGCATGGACTTGTTGGGCTGAAGGGCTTGTTTCCACACTGTCGGGATTCTGTGACATTGTAAACTTTTAACCATACTTCTGTAACTGCATGCGCAGGACAGTAAATCTAATTCTAAACATCAATTATTTCAAAAGGGGATTGGATTGGCAATTTGTGGGAAATAAACTTGAAGGGATGCAGGAGGAGTGGGTCTGCCTGAATTGCTCCACAGAGAGCCAGTAGGGACTCCTTGGCCCCAAATAGCCTTCTGTTCTGTAAATACCTCATGGTCCTGGCAACATTTCTCCAGTCCTGGCAATGTTTGCTACATGACTGAAGTTAACTTTCAAATTTGAAGGGCTGCTATTGCCAACTGGCACTTGTTTTTGGTGCCATGGACTACACTCATTCTCTGTACCCATGCCTGTCCTTGATGAGTCAGCGTTCTATGGGGTTACATTTTGAGGCAGGATCCATAGTTGGGGGGAGGGCAGCACAATTTCAAAGATGTCAAAAGTAAAGTCACCTTGGTACAGGGGGGTGCTGTCTTAGAAAAGGCAATTGTTGGTGGTTTACCCTGAGGGTCACCATGCCTCAGGTGAGAGGAAAGGTTGAGGAGGAGAGTCCTTCATAATAACCTCACCCAGTGTGGAATTTGAAATCATACTTGTCGCATCATCCTGCACTGCAAACTAATCATCCAACCAACTGAGCTAACTGCGCCGTCTCCGAGATGTGAACCCATGTTGGGTCAGAAATTTAGTTCTGTTTGGTCATTTCACAAGACAGTTGGTCTCCTCTCCAGATGATAAAAGCTGCATTTGTATTGTGTGTTATGAATAAGTAAAACATCCCAAGGTGCTTTGTCATAGCTCACTTCAACAAATTTGAACCTCAGCCATGAAAGGAGATACCAGGGGCAGATGACTGAAAGCTTAGTCAAAGACGTAGTTTTTAAGCAATTAAAGAAAAGCCGAGGGGTTTAGGGAGGGATCTGTAAGTTCTGTAAGTGCTGCAGGAATATGTGGGTATGTTCAGTTCCTGATTGCTATATATTGGTAGGGGAAGGTTACGGTTCTACTTCTGCCCCTGCTTGGTCTCATTGCTGGTGTAGGTTAACCAGAGACACTGAACATGGTTCAGGATTACAAGAGATGAAGGGAATGGAGAAGCTGTCTGTCAGACGTCTTCAATTGTTGAATGTGCAGTAAATGTCAATGAAGCAATGTAGTCATCGGGAGTGACATTTTCGTTCTGCATGTGGTTAAAATCTGCATCTGGGGCAGATGGATACCTGAGCATACAATAACCAAGGCCAGGGCTCAGGATGGGGGGTGCGGGTGGTGAGGATTGTTGCTTTCCTCAGGTTGGGGGCTCAGTCCGGGAGCAGCATAGGAGTCAATGACTTATACCCCTGCTCCTCATCAACATCAGAAATGCACTGCCTGAGAGTGTGGTGGTGGCAGGTTTAATCGAAGCTTTTGGGAGAGAATTGGATTGCTACCTGTATCAGAAGAATGTGCAAGGTTACAGGGAGCAAGTGGACGAAAAGCGATGGATACAATGCTCATTTAGAATGCTGAAGGAAACACAATGGGCTGAATGGCCTCCTCCTGTGCTATAGCCATACTGTGATTCAGTCATGTACTTGCATCTTCAGGTATCATTTGACATTGTCCCACAGAAAACATTGATTAACGTAAAAATTCTTGGAACCTTGAAGAGTGTTTGCAATCTTGTTAGTTTCCTGGAAATTAACCATTGGGCTATGTAGCCAGCACACAGTGGTTTGGGTGGGTGGACTGCACCAGAGAACAAGATGAATTGAAAACGGGATTATGAAGCTTTAATGAATGATTAGAACAGCTTAAATTCAGAATCTGGAACTGGAAGATTCAATCAACTTTATTGTTGACTATGGAGCACTAAATCAGATTGATTAATGTGATTCCATACAATTCAGTCAATGTATTTTAGATCTGTTGGACTAGGATCTAACATTTATAATTTTTTTAAAAGCTTGCACTTCTAAAAGGCCTTTTGGGAACTGACTAGCTCAGTTGGCTGGACTCTGGTTTGCAATATTGAGAGATGCGAACAGTGTGGGTTCAATTCCTGTACTGGCAGATGTTACCTTGAAATACTCTTCATCTCAACTTCTCCCCTCATCTGAGGCATGGTGAGCCTCAAGTTAAACCACCACCCATTGACTCTCTGCCTCCCTCTCTTTTTCAGTGGGAGAGCAGTCCTAAAGATGTTGTCAAACTTGAATGGGTTCAGAAAAGATTTACAAGGATGTTGCCAGGGTTGGAGGGTTTGAGCTATCGGGAGAGGCTGAAATAGGCTGGGGCTATTTTCCCTGGAGCATCAGAGGTTGAAGGGTGACCTTATAGAGGTTTATAAAATCATGAGGTGCATGGAAAGGATGAATAGCCTTCTCTTTCTCTGAGAAAGTTCTCTTTCTCAGAGGTGGGGGAGTCCAAAGCTAGAGTGCATAGGTTCAAGGTGAGAGGGGAAAGATTTAAAAGGGACCAAAGGAGCAACGTTTACACACAGAGGGTGGTGCATATATGGAATGAGCTGCCAGAGGAAGTGGCGGAGGCTGGTACAACTACAATATTTAAAAGGCAACTGAATGGGTATATGGATAGGAAAGGTTTAGAGGGATATGGGCCAAATGCTGGCAAATGGGACTAGATTAATTTAGGATATCTGGTTGGCATTCATGAGTTGGACTGAAGGGTCTGTTTCTGTGCTGTACAATTCCACAACTTTGGCGATTTAACCTTCATGTAGTGCCTTTCACAACTTCTGGACACCCAGAACATTTTCACAGCCGATGAAGCACTTCTTGAAATGTATTAACTGTTATTGTGAGTGCATGTTGACTTCTCTGTTCCCCCACATCGGAACACTTCAATCTGAGGTTACGAAAGGTGCTAGACAAATGCAAGTTCTTTCTTTGTGACTTTCATTCTGGGTGGTGCCCTGAACAATCAGCCAAAAGATACCTTACAATGCAAAACAAAAATGTTACTTCAACGTCAAAATTCCCAGCTTTTGAACGCGCTAACAATTGAACAGGAATTTTTTTTAAAGCTACAGGACCCTGTGTTATCATAGAATCATCATAAAATCCCCACAGTGTGGAAACAGGCCATTCGACCCAACAAGCCCACACCGCCCCTCCGAAGAGCATCCCACCCAGACCCATTCCCCTACATTTTCCCTGTAACCCTGCATTTCCCATGTCTAATCCAATTTAATTTACACATCCCTGGACATTAAGGGCAATTTCCCATGGCCAATCCACCTACCCTGCACATCTTTGGACTGTGGGAGGAAACTGGAGCACCCAGAGGAAACCCACACAGACACGGGGAGAGCGTGCAAACTCCACACAGACAGTCGCTCGAGGGTGGAATCAAACCTGGTGATGGGTGAGATGTAGAAATTATGGGGCGTTATTATCAGACCGCCATGTGCAGCAAAGTCGAGGATGCTGCAGAGCAAAGTGACTCAAAGGTAGCTCCTCATGATGAGGGCTCTCAGGTGTTCGCTTTCACTGAGGGACACCTGTAGTAAACTGATGCCACAGCTGCTGCCTCCACCTGACACAGCAGATTGGGAGCAGCCATGTGGAATAATGAGATTATTCGCAACTCTGCTCTGTTTGTATCTCTCCCCCACCCCCAGTCCTTCCAAAGTATACTCTGCCCCTTGCCCCCTGTGTTTTAGCCTGCAGAACCTGTTCAGTGCCAAGATACTTTCTGAACTCCGCTGAGTTGCTTTTAAACCACTTGTTTTTTTATGGTTAAGCGTGTGGGTGGCATTGACAAAGCAGACAGAAAGTGACGCGGCCCAGAATGCTACCTGAAGCTGACATTTTTATCGAGCACTGTGGCCTGCGAAAGGGAGGCCCTTTTTGCAAAGCTGTAATCATCACTAGATTCCTTCTTCCTATTTAATTAGAGCCTTGCTCTTTTGAAGGAGCCTTGTGAACACTGATTGCACAGTGCATTATCATTTCCACTTGTGAGGTGGTTCAAATCAGCAGCAAGTGGTTTCTGAGTTGACGACCTTCATTAGGGGAAATATTCACTCAGGGCAGGAAGCTCCCCTAACACAGAGTCCCCATAAAAGCTGCCCCAGGTGTTTCACCATCGCATAAGTCATTTTTGCAATTGTTAATCTCCGTCACCAATCAGTAAAATCTCACAGCTCTCATAGGTTTATTGCTGGCCGTGGTAATTCCACTCATAATCCTTGAACGGCAGGCTAATGTTCTAGGGGCACGATGGTAGATGGTTAAAATTTGAATTCAATATAGACCTAGCCTAGTGATGCCCATGTAACTAGTATCAATTGTAACACCCCATCTGGTTCCATTATGTGAAGGAAATCTGCTCCTGGACCCTACGTGACTCCAGAATCGTAGCAATGTCTTTGATGCTTAACTGCCCTCTGAGAACTCGGGACTGGCATTAAATGTTGGCCCAGTCAGTGACACCCAGTGTGAAAGAATAAAAAAGTTATTTGAAAAAGAACTTGTTTTTATTCATTTATAGGATTTGGGCATCCCTTGCCCTTGCGAAGGTGATAGTTAGCTGTATCCTTGAACTGCTGCAGTACACACAGCGAAGGTTATTATCTTATGTTATGCTGTAGTAAATTGTGTATCTGAATTAATGCATTGTATTGTATAACATTGCACTCTGGCTATGTTATATTGCATGGTCTACATTGATCTAGAGTATTAAGCATTCAGCGTTTGTCATTCAGCATTTGGCATTTGCAATGATGAGGACAAATCTCTGGGTGTCTTGACTCAAAATGATTCTTGTTCCTTCATAAATCTAAAAGGGCTATTGGGTTGTGGAGTGCTACATTAAATACGGTATTGCTTTGGAGAGCGCTGTGAGGATCTCAGTCTGGGCTGTTGCTTTGACCAAAGTATTCCTAGCACATTAAACAGGTCCATGCTTGTTTTTCTGTTGCACGTGAGCTTTCTCCCACCCCATTTCATTTCACCCTATCACCTCATGGGGAGATAATATCCTAGTGGCATTATCACTGGGCTGTTAATCCAGAGACCCAGGTAATCATAGAATCATACAGTGTGGAAACAGGCCATTCGGCCCAACAAGTCCACACCGCCCCTCCGAAGAGCATCCCACCCAGACCCACTCCCCTATCCCTGCATTGCCCCATGTCTAACCCACCTTATCTAAACGTCCCTGGGCACTATGGGCAATTTAGCATGGCTAATTCACCCTAACCTGCATATCTTTGGACTGTGGCAGGAAACCAGAGCACCCGGAAGAAACCCATGCAGACGCAGGGAGAATGAGAAAACTCCACACAGACAGTCGCCCGAGGGTGGAATCGAACCCAGGTCCAGGGTGCTGTGAGGCAGTAGATGGTGGAATTTGAATTCAATAAAAAAAACTGGAAATAAGAGTCTAATGATGACCATGAAACCACAGATTGATTATCAGGGGGAAGACCCATCTGGTTCACTAATGTCCCTTAAGGAAGGAAACTGCCATTCTTATAGAATTTTATAGAACCCCTACAGTGTGGAAACAGGCTCTTTGGCCCAACAAGTCCACACCAACCATTGGAGCATCCCACCCAAACCCATCCCCCTATAACACACCTAAGCTAGGCATCCCTGAACACTATGGGCAATTTAGCATGGCCAATCCACCTAACCTGCACATCTTTAGGTATGTGGGAGGTTCTGTGGGTGGCTGTGACTTACATGTGACTCCAGACCCACAGCAATTTGGTTGACTGTTAACTGCCCTCTGAGTAATTAGGAATGGACAATAAATGCTGGCCTGGCCAGCAATGCCCTCGCCTTGTGAGTGAATTTAAAAAAAAAGACTTCTCCTCTTTTCACCCTCATGTGAGCATAAGAAATATGCCGGGCCATTTGACTCCTCACACCTCCTGGTTGATCTGATCATGGCTTCAGCTCCACTTTCCTGCCTGATCCATAACCCTTGACTTCCATGTAGATCCAAACAAGATATTTAAAGGTTGTTTAAAGCATGTAAGTGCCATTTGCCTTCCCCTTAATTACATTTATGTTCATTACATGGGAAGTCAGGGCAGCATTTATTACCCATTAGTAATTGCCCTGGAGAAGGTGGTGGTGAGCTGCTTTCTTGATCTGTTGCAGTCAATTGGTTGTAGGGACACCCACAGAGCCACTAGGAAGGATATTCCAAGATTTTGACCCAGTGACAGCAGAGGAATGGCAACTTAGTTCCAAGCTGAGATAGTGTGTGATCTGGAGGGAAACCAGGAGGAGGTGGTATTCACATGTATCTGCAGCCCTTGGATACTCTACCCATCTAGAAGAATGAGTTGCAAAGGACCCATTGAAGGAGTTTGGTGAGCTGCTGCAGTAGTGCATTTTGTGGGATCAAGTTCCATATTCTCCTGATTTCCCTATTGGATTTATTTGTGACTATCTTAAACATCTGCTTTCTGAATATGCTAAACACTGTCACACTGACATAGAACTGTGCGAGTTGTACAGTGCTTCCCTGATCAAGAGCCATATTAAGCGTTACAATCAATTCCTTGCTGTGGACATTGTGTTCTTTGTAACATCCAAATTATTTTTGAATGATCGTGTTTTCAGTCACACAGGTTTACCTGATATTTTTTATTTCAAAAAATACTTTATTCATAAAAATATCTTTATATACATTCATAGTCACTAAAGCAGTTCTGTACAGTAGTGTATGAAGATACAAACAAACATTGGAGTTTGACTTTATCCAACAAACTTACTAAACGCCTTTCTTACGTGTGCAAGATAGTATTTACATATATTTGAGGCATCAGGAGGATCTGATAACTGAACAGACTCCCACTTAATTTTGGCAGAAAGATCTTAAAAGGTGATCTTTTCCCCATGCGCCTTGGCAGCAGCTGCCCCAAGCTTTAGTGTGTCCCCCAGCGTGTAGTCCTGGACCTTGGAATGTGCCAGTCTGCAACACTTGGTCAGGGTCAGCTCCATTGTTGTACAGTAAAGGAATTGGGGCGACCTATCTTTGGGGTGAGAAGCAGAGGTTCATGTCCTGTGCCTGAGTCTCCCCCAGTTTTTGAGATGTGCTGATGACTTTAAATTCATCTCACCATAGGCTTCGTTGTCTCACAGTTGGGTGCAATCCAAATTTGTCCTTTGGCTAGAAATTGCCTGCGGAGCTAGTTTGTTCCATTATGCAATCTCCAGATTGCTGCAATGATACCAGCAGGCATTAACATATTAATATTCCTTTTAATTGCTCACCAATTATCATTGGTCGCAGCAGAAGTGCTTCCAGTAGAATCTGTCAGACTGTCAGTTTGTCACCTTGTTTACTCAGAAACAGCTTGTGAGAGATGCCCTGAGAAAAGTGACAGAAGTCCTGGTGTAAAACACCTCTTTTTGATGCACTTTTTTCTCAATCCAATCTTTTTAGAAAGTTTTTAAGCAAAAGGCTAGAAGACTTGGGGACAGATCCAAGTTGAAGCTGCATTGATGCTTTTCGATGGCAGCCTGAGCTGTTTAAGGGGTTGCCAACTCTGATTGGACATAACCGTGGAGATTTCATCCCGTGACTTCCTGATCCAACCCAGTCCCATCTCCTGTACTTTTTAAATCTAAAAAATAGAAATGTTCAAACAAACTGGAATGAACCACAGAATTTTTTTTATATCTTATTGTCTCTATACTTGCCCAAGTTGGTGGCAAATAGATTCCAGGACATTGCCATGCAGTCTCCAGAGCATCAAAGAGCAATGTTGGGGGGGATGGTGACACTAGACTTTCAGCTAATCTGTGAAGTAAATTTGTCGCCTCATCTTTCTGATTTCAGTTAGACAGGCCAATCAAGAAGCATCTTTTTAATTGCAAGACTTTGTGAGACTCCTCTCCATCCTTATCACTTGCAATGTCTTCCAAAATTTCCAATTCCTCACCTCTGTATTTAAATCCTGTGGTACTGTCATCACTCTCTCTTTCTCTATCCTGCATCAGCTCTTTAACTTGCAGCTGAGGAACTGCTTTCTTGCCTTAATACACTCCCCTCTTCCCCAATAACTTTGTACGGTCGTTCGTTATTTTGACTTCAGCCAGCTGGACTCCTTGCCTTGAAATTCTCCCCAAATTGCTTTGTCCCTGCCTGACACCTCCACCCCCTTTTCTTTGTTAAGACCTTCCTTAAGACCCACCTCTATTAGCAAATATTTGGCCTGGATCTGTTCCTACCACCCTCCCTGTACCATCTCCTAACTGCTTTTGGCTCAGTTTTGCTGTTACACAGAATTATACAGGACTTGCAGTTGAGCATTCTATCTGTAAAGATTGAACCTTTTTACTAACTGCATTTTTGATTGTGGACTGAAATGAGCAAAGGGCCAAGGATGGCGAAAGAGATCGCTTCGCCTATTAAAAGCAAGTTACTGAACCTCGTTGTAAGTGGTGTTTACACTGCTGCTTTGTTCAACCAAAATCGGAAGTCATACAACACTAGGTTATAGTCCAACAAGTTTGTTTAAATTCTGACCTGACAAAGGAGCAGTGCTATGAAAGCTTGTGTTTTCAAATAAACCTGTTGGACTATAACCTAGTATAGCGTGACTTCCAATTTTGCCCATCCCAGTCCAACACTGGCATCTCCTTGTTCAACCAATGGGGAGAATGGTTGCAGATGAGCTGGCACTACAGAGTGCGTACAAGGAACAATTACATGACTGGTTTGTGGAGTTGTGACCAGTTGCAATGACAAAAGCCATCTGCTTGCTGACAACTAGATCGTTTGTTCCCCTGCAGCTGAATAATAAGGCCAGAACTTTCTAGAAGGGGAGGTGGTGTTTCCCTGCAATAGAAACCACCTGCTCCCTGAAGAAAACCAAGTGTAGTAGTTGGAACCAGGTGGATCCATTGACTATGAGGTCCTTGATTCGGGTTATTAACCTGTGTCAACGAGGAAGCCCTAACTGACCAATATAAACAGGATGTTTAGAATGTCCTCAGTTCAGGGGACTGACTCTGAGTTGGTTGGCCACAGCCAGTGTACTATGCACAAGTAAATAAGAGTGACTTGATGATGGGATACTGACCTCTGTGCAGTTAATTCAGCAAGTTGTCTTACCCCACCAATTGCTGCAATCTGTTACTTTTAACCAATAAGGCAGAGGGCGTTATATTTTGTGAACCATCTTCTGCAGGAAAGTAAACAGTACCTGGAAAAGAGAGATTGAAGATCAGCAAGTCCTGGCAAACAATAGGATCATCTTAACAAACTCTGTGGACAAGGGCCATTGAACTATCTCCCCAGTTATTCTTCCCCTTGAGCCTTTGCACCAAGTTTTTTCTCTGTGTGTGTCTGTGCGTGTGTGTGTATTGCTCTGTATGTGAGTGTCTGTGTGTCTGTGAGAGGAGTTTTACATGGGAGTTAACATTTTAGCTAATAGAGTTATATGTCAACAGTTCATAGTTGTTAATGTCTTGTTGGCATTTCTTTGTAATAATTAGTTATTCTTGTTAAGAGTTGCTTTAAACAAATAAGTAAGTTGGGGAAATTTTGCATACTTTGATAAAAATTGTAACTTTTGTGATTACTCCGGGAATGATTGGGTTTGATTTTTCAGTGTGCTAGCCCAGTGAGTGCTGACAAGCCCAACCAGTCTATGCCACTGATGCTCATCATGAAGCAATTGTTTATCCAATGACAGCGCTGTGAAGTGCCATGAGATTACTTTCCTCTATTTAAGGTACAAAAGGAATGCAGGTTGTTGTTGTTGAATCTCTGGGCAATCCCTAGGCACCAGATCTCTAAACATGGACTGCAAACAAGTGGAAAATATAGCCATGCTTCGGCTTTGCTTCTGCAGCCCCTGCTGTCACTGGACTCTCCTCTCGCACCCTTTTCTCAACACGTGGCTGTAACACACATTAGCTCCATCTAATCTGTTCGTGTTACATGTAACCAGATAACATGATGAGCCAATTAGCTCCTTCCATTACCTGACCCCCATCTGGCTGAGATAAGGTTACAGCTTGCGAGAGATTCACAAATCCCCCTGGGCAAGGAAATGATCCATCTGTGGTGAACTCCTCCACATGCTGTCAGGAATATCTCTATGTCTGCTTCAAGATGTTTATCGGCAGGATTGTGTAAGGCATACACCTTCCCTCAATTGGTGTCACTTCCACTTTTTCAAACAAGAACGATTATTATATGTTCTCTTTGGGCCCCAAATCTGCAGGGAGTCAGTCACTGTATTAAATTGAACTCATAAATAATAACCACAGCCCAGCCCTTGAGTGCAGTGTGTCAGTGCAGGGTGGGCTGTGGACTGGGTGACAGGAAGTTAGAATATATTGTTAATAGCGCTCTGACTTTCTAGGACCCATGACCGAGGGACTGTCCTCTCAATGAGCTGTTAAACCGAGACAGTCTCCTAATTAATTTCCAGTGCTTGTCTCTTCTATTGATCGAAATCAGAAATTCTTCAATTCATCCACAAGCTTAAAGATACGATGCAGTTTGAGTCTTCTTTAAAATATGTGTGTCCAAGAGTGCATTTCCATAATGCAAAATATAGGAATAGGCTGGATGTCAGACACATGATAAAATTCCCCAGAGTGTCGTGAAGTCTTGCAGCTTCTGCTCATTTTTCTCTTGTGCACCTTCAGAGCTGAATCTGTTCTTGATCGGGGCACAGATCATGTCTTTTAAAAGCATTTGATCTCCTGAATTCCCTCTTCATGTCTGGTTGGGGGGAATTAGAGATGAATTTTCAAGATTTCTTGCCTCCCCTATCTGACCCTGGCTTACTGCTAGGTCTTGCCTGCCCTTGGGCATTATCACTTTGATCTAGAAGGAGGAGGATTCAAAGAGGTTGTTGAGGTTGATGGAGGGAAATAGAGACAAAGAGCATGACATTACTCCATATCATTTGCGTTGGATGTTTTCTCAAAGATTAGGTCTTTGACTATCTGCAGATTAATCACAAATGGCCACTTGAAATCAAATGAGTCCTTGATCTGGACAATAAACAATCAGGTGGTGCGTTGATTATGGGAGTTGGGAGGTCATGTTGCAGTTGTACAGGACATTGGTTAGGCCACTTTTGGAATACTACATTCAATTCTCGTCTCCCTGCTATAGGAAGGAATGTTGTGAAACTTAAAAGGGTTCAGAAAAGATTTACAAGGATGTTACCAGGGTTGGAGGGCTTCAGCTTCAGGGAGTTGAATAGGCTGGGGTTATTTTCCCCGGAGTATCGGAGGCTGAAGTGTGACCTTATACACATTTATAAAATCATGAGGGGCATGGATAGGGTGAATAGTCAAGGTCTTTTTCTCCAGGGTAGGGGAGTCCAAATCTGCAGGGCATGGGTTTAGGGTGCGAAGTGAAAGATTTAAAAGGGACCTAACAGGCAACCTTTTCACACAGGGAGTAGTGCATGTACAGAATGACCTGCCAGAGGAAGTGGTAGAGGCTGGTATAATTACAAGATTTAAAAGACATCGGGAGGGGTACATAGATAGGAAAGATTTAGAGGGATATGGGCCAAATGCTGGCAAATCGGACTAGATTAATTTAGGATATCTGGTCAGCATGGACAAGTTGGACTGAAAGGTCTGTTTCTGTACTGTACAATTCTATGACTCTAAAAGCTCATAGACCAAATTTCCCCAGATCTGATGGATGTTACAACTGAATTAAACATCGTAAATCTTGGGTGGACTTTAAACAAGGGGTGTTCGTTTTTTTTTACCTTTTTGCAAAGACCCTTGTCCTATCCTGTACCTTTTAAGACAGTTATCAGTCATGTGACATTCTGTTATAAAAGTGCAGACCTCACAATCAGCCACTCCCACTGCGTAATGAAATCCCTGTAGTCTGTTCATTCAGTCAGCTACACACATAATGTACAGTTACATCAGCGCAGAACCCATGCTTTGTGTAAATCTGAAATTGTTGCTATGTATTTTTATTTAATTCATTCATGGGATGTAGGCATTGCTGGCTAGGGCATCATTTATGACCCACCTGTAATTGCAGTTAAGAGTCAGCCGCATTGCTGTGGGTCTGGAGTCACATGTAGGCCAGACCAGGTAAGGGCAGCACTTTCCGTTGCTAAAGGACATTAATGAACCAGATGGGTTTTTCCTAACTATTGACAATGATTTCATGGTCATCATTAGACTCTTAATTCCAGAGTTTCTTTGTTGAATTCAAATTCCAGCATCTGCCAGGACAGGATTCAAACCTGGGTCTACGAATTAATAGTCTAGTGATGATGCCACGAGGCTGTTACCTCTCCAAAGTTAATTAAATACACTTTAAACAACTGTTTCAAGAAGAATCCTTCTTTGCTATCTCACTTCTTTTAAAGGTTTCAATGGAGAGCAGTGATTGTTTGGAAGGAATAATGTTGAATTCAGCAAAATTGCCCAAATACCTTTTTGGATGTGGTATCTTGAGGGGATTGGAGATAGTGGCCTGAGAATCAAGAGATCTCTGTCTGCTCCATCTTGTTCATGTCATGGAGCCACTGGAATGGGCAGTCACGGTTTAATACTTAAGACAGTAAGATATCGAATTAGGCCATTCGCCCCATCAAGTTTGCCCCACCATTCAATCATGGCTAGTATGTTTCTCAACCCCATTTTCCTGCCTTCTCCCTGCAAGCCTTGATCCGCTTACTAATCAATAACCTATCTATCTCTGTCTTAAATAACAGTGGAGAACAGTATGATGCTAGCGAACTTGGGGAAATAAATAGTGATGTCTTGAAGAATGTCCACATTATAGAAGAGGAGGTGATGGAAGTTTGAAAATGCATTAAGGTAAATAAATCCCTGAGACCTGATGAAGTGTATCCCAGGATGGAAATTGTGGGACCCTTAGCAGAGATATTTTAGTTTCATCGACAACGATGGGTGAAGTGCTTGAAGATTGAAGGGTGTCTAATGTTGTGCCATTATTTAAGAAAGGCTGCAGGGAAATGGCTGGGAACTACGGACTAGTGAGTCTAACGTCCATGATGGGTAAGTTGTTAGAAAGGATTCTGAGAGACAGGATCTGCAGGTATTTGAGATAGTCAGCATGGCTTTATGTGTGGGAAATGGTATCTCACAAATTGGATTGAGTTTTTTGAAGGGGTCATGAAGAAAATAGATGAGGGCAGTGCAGTAGGCATTGCCTACATGGACTTTTAAAAGGCCTTTGACAGGGTTTCACTTGGTAGATTGTTCAGTCAGATTAAATCTAATGGGATCCAGAGAGAGTTAGCCAATTGGATACAAAATTGGCTTGACGGTAGAAGACAGAGGATGGTGGTAGAGTGTTGCTTTTCAGACTAGAGGCTTGTGACCAGCGGTGTGCCACAAGGATTGGCGTGGTGACTACGGTTATTTGTCATTTATATAAATGATTATAGATGAGAATCTGGTAGGTATGGTTAGTAAGTTTGTGGATGACACCAAGATTGGTGTTATAGTGGATAATGCAGAAGGTTATCTGGCAATGCACTGAGATCTTGATCAACAGAGCCAGTGGGCTGAGGATTGGCAGAAGGAGTTTAATTCAAATAAATGTGAGGTGTTGCATTTTGGTAAGGCAAACCAGGGTAGGACTAACATAATCAATTGTAGGGCCCTGAGGAATGCTTCAAAACAAAGAGGTCTAGGATTACAGGTTCATAGCTCCTTGCAAATGGAGTCACAGATAGACAGGGCGGTGAAGAAGGCTTTTGGCATGCTGGCTTTCATTGATCAGAGCATTGAGTATTGGAGATGGGACGTCTTGTTGCAGCTGTACAAGACATTGGTGAGGCCATATTTGGTGTACTGCATGCAGTTCTGGTTGCCCTACTATAGAAAGGATATTATTAAACTAGAATGAGTGCAGTTTTACTAGGATGCTGCTGGACTGGAAGGTCTGAGTTAGAAGAAGAGGTTGGATAGGCTGGGACTTCTTTCCCTGGAGTGCAGGAGACTGAGGGGTGACCTTATAGAGGCATACAAAATCATGAGAGGCTTAGATAAGGTAGATAGTTGACATGTTTTCCCTATGGTAGGGGAATCTAAAACTAGAGGGCATGGGTTTAAGATTAGAAAGGAGAGATACAAAACGGTCCAGAGGTGCAATTTTTTCACACAGAGGGTGGTGAGTGTCTGGAACAGGCTGCCAGAGGCAGTGGAGGAGACGAGTACAATTTCTTCATTTAAGAAACATTTAGACACATACATGGATGGGATAGTCGGAGGGATAGCGATCAAACGCAAGCAAATGGGACTAGACTAATTGTGAAAACTGGTCAGCATGGGCAAGTTGGGTGAAGGACCTGTTTCCGTGCTTTAGACCTCTATGACTCCATGACTTGGCCTCCATGGCCCACTGCAACAATGCATTCCACAGATTCACCACCCTCTTGCTAAAGAAATTCCTCCTCATCTCAATTCTAAAGGGTCGTCCCTTCACTCTGAGACTGTGCCCACGGATCCTAGTCTCTTCTGCTAGTGGAAACATCTTCTCGGCATGCACTCTAACCGGGCCTCTCAGTATTCTGTAAGGTTCAATAAGACTCCCCCTTCATCCTTGTAAACTCCATTGGGCATAGACCCAGAGTCCTCAACCACTCATATGACAAGCCCTTCATCCCTTTGACCATGTTTGTAACCTCCTCTGCACCCTGTCTGACACCAGCGCATCCTTCCTTGGATACGGGGTCCAAAATTGCTCACTTGAAGGACGATATTTTTGTCACCAATGGCAACACCAACAAGCCCCATGGACAACTTCAGCTTTTCATGGAAGAGATTATGCAGGACACTTCACAAAACAGACGTCCATGAAAATAAAGATAAAAAGGTACTGCAGATGCTGGAGAATCCGAGATAACAAGCATGGGGCTGGATGAACACAGCAGGTCAAGCAGAGCATCATAGGAGCAGGAAAACTTGACGTTTCGGGCCTAAACCCTTCATCAGAAATTTCTGATGAAGGGTTTAGGCCTGAAACATCAAGTTTTCCTGCTCCTATAACGCTGCTTGACCTGCTGTGTTCATCCAGCCCCATGCTTATTATCTCGGATTCTCCAGCATCTGCAGTACCTTTTATCTCTGATCTTTTGGATGTTTGTTTAAAGGCTAAGGGAAGTTTCGGTCAGAAGCAGGTCAACGATCTGCCAGCAAAGAGGAATAAATTTATGCAGAAGCCTGGGGCCAGAGGAAATGAGTGTAAGAGAAGGGGATTTGAGGATAGAGAAATTCTGAGGTAACCCGGAGCAAGATTGTGAGGTGAGACCGAGAATTTTAAATATAACACATTTGGGCACGGTGCCAACCTAGATTTTTTTTCATTCAACCGAGGCCATGAATTGGGTTGAAGCCAATTTTGTTCTGACTCGGGTCAACAGTGTGATTGCCCAAATCGCAGAATTTTCAATCTCATCTAGTTAACCTTACTGCAACTGAGTTAACGTTTTGTCACTTTGCTTCTTCAGGTATCCTGAGGGCACTGAAGTTCATTTGTGTGCACAGTTTAGCATTGAATGTGAAATTGAGTTTCTAGTACTTGACTAGTTATATTGTAGTGATGTCCACTGGGCACAACAATATTGCTCCTCCAAGATTATAGCTAGGGCAGGCAAATATCTGTTTGTTAGGTTTATAAACACAGATCAAGACTGGTGACGGTGGGAGGAATCTGTTACCTTCCTTTTGCTGTTTGCCCTCACTGTAATAAACAAAGGAGCTCAGTGGAAATTGTAAAGGCTTGTGTCTATCATCTTTTGATTAAAACATTTCAGAGGGCCCAGGAGGAAGAAGCCTGACCAATACAGGTAGCATCCCAAATGCTGTTTCTGCCTCCTGACCAGGGTTTTATTTGCAGGTCACACCTGACCAGAAGCTGGTTAAAATGTGAAACTGTCCACCAGATGGACTGGTCCAGGTGAAGGTCAAAGATATATGTGAGCAGAAGCTGGATAAACACATGAGGTAAAACAGAATAGACGGGGCTACGTTCATGAACTCGAATGAGAGAAGGCTCACACGGAGCATAACCCCCAGAATAGACAAGTTGGGCCAGAACAGCATGTTTCTCTGCTGTATAATTCTATATCATAGTGAGCTCCAAGGGCTAGTGGATCAACAACATGTATCTTCAGCTGTTCGCAATGAGCAACGGGCTGACCATATCCAATCCGCACATTTCTTTTAAAGTTCTCTCCTGGGACATGGTTGTCACTGACTACACCAGCATTTATTGTCCATCCTTAGTAGGCCTGGAGAAGGTCAGACAGAGCTGCTGCCTTGAAGTGCTACAGTGTATGGAGGGTAGGGACACCCACAGTGCTGTTAAGGAAGGAGTTCCAAGATTTTGATCCAGCGACAGAAGATGATACATTTCTAAGTCGGGGTGATGTGTGCCTTGGAGGGGACCTTATTTGTTGTGGGCTGTCCAAGTATTTTTTGGTATATATTTTTAGGCAATAGAGGATGTGGGTTTGGGAGGTGCCGTTGTTGGATCCCTGGTGAATTTCTGCACTGCACCCTGTAGATGTTTCACACTGCTATCGGTGGTGGAAGGAGTGGACTTTGACAAGTGTGATGCCAATCAAGGAGGGTTCATTTCCTGGATGGTGTCAAACTTCTCGACTGTTGTTGGAGCTGCAGTCATCCAGGCAAGTAGGGAATAATCCAGGGATTGACCATGGACTCGATATTAACTCTACTTTCTCTCCACAGATGCTGCCAGACCTGCTGAGATTTCCCAGCAATTTCTGTTTGTGTTTCCGATTTCCAATATCCATAGTTCTTTGGAATTTTGTATTCCGTCATGCTCCTGACTTGTGTCTTGTAGATTGTGGACAGGCTCTGGGGAATCAAGAGATGTGTTACTTGCTGCAGTATTCATGGTCTCTGTCCTGGTCTTGTAGTCACTTTATTTATGTGGCTAGTCCAGTTCAGTTTCTAATCAATGCTAACACCCAGGATGTTGCTAGAGGGTAATTCAGTGACAGTAATACCACTGAATGTCAAGGGTCAATGATTAGATTCTCTTATTAGAATGGCTATAGCCTGGCATTTTTGAGGTGCAAATGTGCCACTTATTGGGCAAGCCTGAATGCTGCCTAGGTCTTGCTGCACTTGGATGTGGACTGCTTCAGTCTGAGGCATTGCAAATGGTGGTGAACATTATGTGATCAGCAAATATTCCCAATTCTGACCTAATAATGGAGAGAAGATCATTGATGAAGTAGCTGAAGATCGTTGGGCCTAGGACAGTAGGACACTACCCTGAGAAACTCCTGCAGAGGTATCATGGGGTTGAGATGATTGACCTCCAACAATGAAAACCATCTTCCTTTGTCCCAGGGATGTCTATAGCTAGAGGAGAGACTTCCTCCTATTTGCCATTGACTCCAGTTTTATTTGTGCTCTTTTGTTCATATTTTTGTAGCAAGCTTCTAATGTAGTCAGGAGCCAAATGGGCCTGGTAGAACCCAAACAGAGTGCCACTCCTTTGCTGAGTGTTATTCCTTTGCAAGTACAGCTTGGTAGCACTCTTGATAACCCCTTCCATCACTTTGTTGTTATTGGAAAGTAGACAGTTTGTAAAATGGAGCCCAGTGTCCAACGTTATATGTGATTCCATGATTGGACTACATTTGATAAATAATCCCAAGCATGCATTACACTGATGACCAATTTAGGATTGTCAATCAGGCTTACAATGTGACCCGTTTGCCTTTACTGGAAGCTATATATAAATACACAGGGGTTTTCTGAAGAAGGGTCCCAACCCGAAAACATCAACTTTTCTGCTCCGCTAGTGCTGCCTGGCCTGCTGTGCTCCTCCAGCTCCACACTATGTTATCTATGAATACACAGGGCCCCAGTTTTTGCTGATACACGCAACATGTACAAACACAGCACATGTTTCCACTCAACAAAATAAGTGACAGCTATCCACTGTTTCATTTCTGAGGGCAATGCATTGCTCTATCAGAGTCAACCTGGTTCATTTAAAATTTTAGCAAAGCTTGACAGTTAATTGTCAATCATAAGTAACTGGTGCATTATTTATGGCAACACCTCCGCCAATCAAAGTCCACTTCCTAGCCAGTCAACACTGTTGCAGCATAAATTTTGATTTTCCCCAAGACTGCTATTCTTGTGAATTGCCCTGATGAGTGCAACACAAAAGGCTTTAATAAAATAATTAATTTTCCACAAAACCCACATGTAACAATTGCCTAGATGGTATCAGGGGTCTTATTCCACTTCTAGTCCTGCCCCACAGGCTTCTAAAATGAGAAGCTGAGCTGGAGACAATTGAGAAAGAGCTTCCAGTTGTTCTTTCCCAGTAACAAAAGACGATGCACCCAAAACCCATCAAATATTCATTACACTGAATCTTCTTCAAAGGCTGGCATTTGGAGGCAATGTCAGAGTCACTATGACATGATGAATTGAGGTTGAGTGGGAAGGTATGTCCTCAGTAATTTGTGCTGAAAAGTGATTGTGGTTATGTTTTTAAATGAAGGCTAGCCAGTGTGTGACTCTCTTCACTATAAAGCTGTAACGGCTGTCTATCATGTACCAGTGGCCCAGGTGATGACACAAAGCTGGAGTTTGCAGCTTGTGTGGTTTGTTGTACGGTCATAAATATTGCATTAGCCAAACCAGCTGATTACCTCAGAACTTGTAATTCTTCTGTAAGCTTTCCCACTGTCAACTGGAAGTCAGGCTGTTTTATATTAGTGTTAATATTTTCCCGAGAAGCAGGGCCCATAGGAAGCTCAGAGAGGTCTCAGACCATTGTCCTGGTTCGCAAGTGAGATCAAAAAGATCAGAAATATCACAACATGAGGCATTTAGCTCTACGAGCCTGCTTTGTAATTCAGCAAGATCAAGGCTGATTTTCTATCTTAACTCCATCTTCCTCATGATCCTCTCATCCTTTAATACCCCAGTGTTATTGACCTGTGTCTTTTTTTTAATATTCATCCATGGGATAAGGGCTTCGCTGGTTAGGTCAGCATTTATCGCCCGTCCAGAGAGCAGTTAAGAGTCAACCACATTGCTGTGGGTCTGGAGTCACATCTAGGCCAGACCAGGTAAGGATGGCAGTTTCCTTCCCTAAAGGAATTAGCAAACCAGATGGGTTTTTCCTGACAATTGACACATGGTCATCATTAGACTCTTAATTCCAGTTATTTATTGAATTCAAATTCCACCATCTGCTATGGCAGGATTTGAACCCAGCTCCCCAGAACATTACCTGGGTCTCTGGATTGACAGACTAGCAATAATTCCACCAGGCCATCACCTCCCCTAAATATGGGGATTTTGAGTCTTGAATATATTCATTGAGTATTATTAACTTTTCAGAAGATTCATTTCCCTTTGAACAAGGAAAATTCTCCTCTGTCCTAAATGACCAATGTCTTTATTTTGAGGGTGACCTTTTTGTTCTAGATACCGCAGCTAGGGGAAAGATTTTCTTGGCATTTCTCTGTATATGAGTCTGAAGCACTACCCACTATGATGATATCACATAGACTTATGGACCGAAAAGCCTAAGATCAAAAAGGTTTGAGATCCAGCATCCAGTCCTCCTCAAAGTCCCTGCAGCAGTGTTTGTAAAATTAATCTAACCTGGAACTAGTTGCCAACATGCAATAAACTATATCCTGTTTAAAAGAGACTCTTCTGATTGGACCAGTAAATGCTTTTCCTCTACCATACCAGACCAAACAGGTCTCGTTGTCTCCTACACCTTGCTGTAGGAGCTCTTATCATCTTCAGGGTGAGCTGCATGCCTAAACAACACTACCCTACGGAAAGAAACCAAGGAACTGCAGATGTTGGAAATTGGAAACAAAAAACAAAAATTCCGGGAGAAACTCAGCAGGTCTGGCAATATCTTTGGAGAGAAAGCAGAGCTAACTTTTTAAATCCAGTGACCCTTATGAAGATGCTACCAGACGTGCTGAGTTTCTCCAGCAATTTCTGTTTTTGTTTCACCAGCCTATTAAATCCTTTCCAAAACCAAAACAAAATCAAATAGATTTGTTCTGGTTACATGGGCATCGTCTGTTCTCTTCGTAGAATGTAGAGATGAAGTGGACCTAGGAGCTTGTCTAAGGGCAGAATATTCATGGACATGAGATAAGGACCCACTTTGGTCTCAGCTTTTTGATTGCCTCTTGTTCCAGTCCAAGATCCTGCTGGTAACATTGGCTAGCGCCAGTCTCAAGATCTATTTTGTGACCACTTTTCCCCCCCACCCCACTGAGACTGACATCATTGATTCTGGAAGCACCAGCCTGCTCAGATGTTCGGACAAAACAGATTGCACTTGGTGTTCACAACCAATTGGCAACAAAGGCATTTTATCTTGGTGGGGCTCCTAATCTGTCACTAATTCAGACTTTTATGTTGGAAGATGATGAATCAGAGAAGAGGAGAGTAACTGGTCTGTAGAGCTTAGACCACAGCTCGCTTCCTGTTCTTGGGCAGCCAGCCATCATCTGGAAGAGGGAGAGAAATCCAGCACCAGGACAACAACCTGAAAACCTTCTCCATGACACCCTTTCAGATGGCTGTTGGAAAGATGCATGATTGACAAAGGGGTCACGGATTATGGGGAACAGACTGAAAAGTGGACTTAAAGCTATATCAGGTTGGCCATCATCTCTACAAACCTCCCTCGTGCCCTCTTTCATCTGTTCTGAAACTATTGTGGGATTGTGTCTAAAAATATTATTCAGTTTGTCTGGATGTGATATAACGCACCTCCGTGACCATCCCACACTGCACGGGGATCTGAACTCAGATCTTCGAGTTAGGTACCATCTGTATGTGGTGATCAGCAGGTTTCCTTGCCCGCGTTTGACCTGATGCCATTCAACCTAATGGGGTTCAGAGCAAATGTTGAGGATTGCTCACGCAACTCTGTCCCAACTGCATGTCCCTGTGCTGCCAACACTTCTGCTTGGTCTATCCTGCTGGTGGGTCAGTTGATACCCAGGGACAGTGGTAGTGTTCTCTGGGGTATTGTCTGAGAGGTATAATTCCATGACTAGTTTTTCCAATCTGTGTGACAGCTCTCCCAACTTTGACACTAGCCCCCAAATGTTGGTAAGCAGGACTTTGCAGGATTGCACAGGGCTGAGTTGTCACTATCAATGCCGGTTGTCCGGTGACCCTTCCTCAGAACCTGACCCAAAACATTAACTCTGACTTTTTTTTCTTCACACATGCTGTCAGACCTGCTGAGCTTTTCCAGCAACCTCAGTTTTTGTTCCTGATTTACAGCATCCGCAGTTCTTTCGGCATTTGCTTATTTAATTGGTTTCTTGTATCCTTATTGTAACTTAAAATGGTGCCGGATTTTGGTGAGAAAACACTTTTCACACCAGATATATGTGGCAATAAATTATTTATTCATTCACTCAAACAAATCCAGGTCCCCAGGACATTACCGTGTCTCCTGGACTACTAGTCCAGCAACAGGCCACTACGCCATCACCTCTCTGTGCCTACTTTTATTCCCACTGAGAGTAGGCCTTTACTGACTAGTATAGCCAGAGGCTGGATCATGTCTGTGTTGCCCGTTCCTGGAAATCCAATGGCCAATTTCTGAAGCAATTGTCTCTATTTGCAGGATTTACCCACAGGGTGCCAGCGCAGATGGGATGCCAGGTGTCACAGCAAATGGCAGAACTCTGATCCTGCAAGTGGAAGTGACCCTTTGGACCCATGAGTTCCTAGGTGAGAGTGTAGGTTGCTGCTGCATAATGAAGGCATTTATACAGCACTGGAGCACGCCTATTGGGATGCCACGATGAGGCTGATGCCTTTATAGGTCTCCCCTATTGCTGCAAGACCCTCCTGCATGGGACACACCAGTCTACAGCAAAATAGACGCTGCTGCAAAGGTGCCTTTGGTTAGGTTACAGGAGGAACATTCTTTCAACAATAATAATTTGCATTTGTGCAGTGCCTTTAACATAGCAAAATGCCCGAAAGCTTTTCACACAAATCTTGTTGAATAAAATTGGACAGCAAGCCACTTAAGGAGATACCAGAACAAGTGAGCAAAAAATTGGACCAAAGACGTAGGCCTTAGGAAGCAACCAAGCAGGACGAGAGAGATTTAAGGAGGGTATTCAACACCTTGGGCCAAAAATGGCGGAGCGATGGGAAGCGCAGCTCATTAGGCTGGGTATTTTGATTGCTTTGTTTCACCTGTCCCGGGAGATCACATGGGTCTGGATGAGATTGGGGTGGGGAGAGGGACATCTATATTCCATCAGGCAGGGCATCATCTCAGTCGGATGGGGACTGAAGCCTTTTCTTAACTCTACATTCTTGATCTGAGGTGTATAAACAAGACTCCAACAGTAAATAATGTAGTGTGAATTCAGTCTATTTATGAAGCAAATTATGACAAATCTACGTTTATGAAGGTGAAAATAGGCTCATTAATCTCTTGTTTAAGAGCGCAGAGAGAGCCAAGCTAAGCATTTGAACTGAAATTCCAATCATTATGAGGTATTAGTGGCTGCTACAGTACAGAAGTATTTTTCTTAAATTCAACACTTACTCACTTGTTTGACATACGCCTGACATAAGTAGAACAAGATGCTCATCATAGTCGAATTGGCACTTGACTCTAAGAAAATTACACACCCCAGAATAATTGAGTGTTGTTACCACCCTCTCCGAGCTAATCACCACCAAGCTAACGTGATGTCAATATTATCTCCTGAAGGTGGCAACTCTCAATGTCACAGGCGCCCGTTGTCAGTCCCTGTAGACAATACTGCCAACACTTTCGGGATTAAAGGTTATTCTCCCGATCACTGATCCAAGTGAGACCAAATGAATATATTTTCTAATCAACCTCTTCAGGGATGTTATTGACACACCTCAGGAGCAGGTGCGATTTGAACCAAGGCCTCCTGGTCCAGAGGTGGGGATGCTACCACTGTGCCTGGAGACCTGGAAGACCCATTGGGTGTCAATTAATTAATTGGATCAGAATGGTGGTGCAGGCTTGAGGGGCTGGAAGACCTTTTTTCTGGCCCTAGGTCTTCAGGTCTAATTATAAACATGTGTAGGTAGGTGGGTGTGGGTACTCCAGGTAACATCTGGCATGAGTTGGCAATCATGAAGATGGTCCTGGTTGGGCAGAGGCGCTTTGGAAGTGAGGAGGAAAGGGTTGAAATGAGAGGGGCAGGAGTTCTTAAGACAAAAGCGGTTTTCAAGGTGTTAAGACGGTGAGGAACGAGTGAATAAAAACCGTAAGAACCACGGATGCTGTAAATCAGGAGCAACAGCAGAAGTTGCTGGAAAAGCTCAGCAGGTATGGCAGCATCTGTGAAGAAAACAATCCGAGTTAACATTTCGGATCGCGTGACCCTTCCTCAGAACTGGGACACCGAACCGGAAACATTAACTCTGATTTTTTCGTCACAGATGCTGCCAGACCTGCTGAGCTTTTCCAGCAACTTCTGCTGTTGTTGTGTGAGGAATGAGTGCATGGGGAAAGGAACGGTACCAGTAGCCCAAGGGCTTGCAGGGTACAGGAAGGTCAGGGGGCAGGAGGGGGGTGTGGAATAGCAATGGAGTAGAAAATGTGGGGAAGAGGGAGGGGAAGAGTTGCCAGGAACCATCCAACAGCAGGCAATGTCCACAACCAGAGCCAAGGAACCAGAACCAAAATCAGGTTGGACAGAGACTCAGTAAATGGTGTGACTGTTTAACAAACAGGTGTGGAGAGTGAGTGAGTGTGTGTGTGTGTGTGTGTGTGTGTGTGTGAATTGATCACAGCCAGTTCCTGCTAGCAATCACCTCTCTCAAAGTCCCACTTTATTCACACTCTATTCATCCACGTGAGCACAGGAATAGCAGCGAGGGTGTTTGACTATATTTAGGATTTTCTCTTCAGCTGACGCTGTGTACCTAGCAGGGAGTTGGGGTGCTGTACTCTTCTGTAATGTCGAGTTTAAACTGATCAGATGCCCACTGATGTGAGAGATGGGAAGAAGTGAATGTTCCACTAAGTCATCTGCACATGGGAATGTTTAGGACAAACTCCAAGCTGATTAAGCACAAACCCTGGGTTCCATTATCTCTCCTGAGGAATTCTGAGTTTAGCTAGTTAGAGCAGGAAGATTCTAAGTTGATAGGAATAGGAGAGAACTAAACAATTTCTCTTCTATCTGCTGACTGCAGCAGATGCAATTTTTTTGTGTTTGTCGGACCTCTCCCTTTTCCTGTCAAAAAGCTCAGAGACTGAGAGTCTGTCCGTTGGGAGTCTGGCCACTCGTGCCTATGTTTTCAGCTCTGAAGGCATTGCTCCAACTAAGTCTCAATCGGGATCCTCTTGTTTCCATGCTAACCAGCCTCTTGTTGTCAGGCAGAATTTGAAACAGAACGATCACCTGATACTCTTCACTCCTGCATTTTACAATGAATTAAAGCAACAGTTACAAAAACATTGTCATCTTACAGGACCACATAAACAAAATAGAGGAAGGTTTTAAAGGGCATTTGAGAGGAAGAGGGGAAGGCGGAGAGATTTAAAGAAAGAATCCCAGAGTTCTGACAGCCTAAGACATCACCACTAACAGTGGAGTTCTGAAAATTGAAGATGTGCAAGAGGCCAGCATTGGATGAGCATAAAAATCTTGGAGAGTTGTACGAGCAGTGAGACTACATTGGACTTTTGGCTTGAAGCAGAACTTTGAAATGGAGGCACTACCAAACTCGGAATCAAGACAGGCCGGCCAGTTCAGGGTGATGAGTGAACAGGACTTGGCGTAAGTTAGGATTAAGAGCAGTGGAATTTTGGATGAGCTCATGTTTCCAGAGGATGGAGTTTGGCAGGCCAGTCAGGGGAGCTCTTCAATAGCCAGGTCTAAAGGAAACAAAATGTATGCATTCTTTAGCAGCAAATGAGTTGCAGTGAGGTAGAAGGAGAGGATTTGAGGCAGAATGCTAAATTCTTGTACTTGGATACAGCACCTAATGGAGTTGTCCAGCTTGATTGTTTTGTTGAAATCCAAATTTCTTCTAAATCTGGAATGTCAAAGGAAATGAAGGAAAATATTTTCATGTTGTTTGAACACAACCTCTTTCATAATCAAGTCGGCCTTTGCAAGGCACAATGTCCATTGAGCTCATCATTTGCAGTTTAATATTATTCAGGGCAAAAGCAGAAGTTGCTGGAAAAGCTCAGCAGGTCTGGCAGCATCCGTGAATTAAAAATCAGAGTCAACGTTTCAGGTCCAGTGACCCCTCCTCAGAACAGTTCTCTAATGCATACCTTCTACAAGATGCACTGCAGAAATTCACCAAGGCCCCTTAAACCACTGTGCTAGGGGAGGATACGCCTAGTGGCATTATCACTGGACTGTTAGTCCACACACCCAGGTACTGTTCTGGCGACCTGGGTTCAAATCCCACCATGTGGAATTTGAATTCAATATAAGTAAGAATCTTACTGATGACTATGAAACCATTGCTGATTGTTGGGAAAATCCCATCTAGTTTACTAATGCCCTTTAGGGACCGAAACAGCCATCCCTACCTACATGAGAGTCCAGACTCTCAACAATGTGGTTGACAGGGATAGGCAATAAATATTGGGCTAGCCAATGATGCCATTCTGACAAATGAATAAAAAACCTTCCAAACGCACAATCTCTACTACCACAAAGGACAAAGGGAGTAGATATATGGGAACACCATCTGTAAGATTACCTCCAAGCCACCTATCATCCTGATTTAGAACTATACTACCCCCCTTTCACTGTTGCTAGGTGAACTTGTTGAAATTCCTTTTCTTAACAGCCCGATAGATGTATCTACACCACATGGATTGCAACAGTTCATGAAGGCTGCTCTCCATCACCTTCTCCAGGACAGCCAGGGATGGCAATAAATGCTGGCTCAGGCAGTGGTGCCCACATCCCATGGCAAACAACCATCTTAGGAGGACAATAAATTCAACTTTCCTAGTGTTGACCAAAGCTGGAGAACTATTCTTTTTAAAAGTTGCTCACTGGAGTCCCAGAACGTTCTCATTAATTCTCACCCCAGTTACAGTGATGTGACTGAACAGTTTGGTTCCTGACCATAAACATGATTAATTTAAGGGCTTGTGGACAACAATTGGTCAAATGTTTCAATTTACAACTCAATGCTATATGCTAACTAGTGGGAGTGCAGGTCCATTAAGAGAGCGCTGGGAATTCTGGAATATTCTTGTTTAAATCACTGTGCATCTAACTCGACAGCTATACAATAAAGATTTGCTTCTTTGTTTGAGATCGCTGCGATATAGACTGTTCCACTCTCTAATGCCTCTTGTAATGAACTGTAGCGGTACAGTAATTACCCTGAGAGTATCACTGCACTCGTGACATTGTGGAAGATCCTTTGAATTTGCAATTGACATCCGCGGGGATTTTGGCATCTTTACAATATTAAAGGTTAAGGGGCAGGTATTCACATTGTCTGGTTTACAGTCACATACTGAGTGGTTTGGTAGTGATTATATGCCAGGAGCAATGTGTTATAACTATGAAAAGTGCAAATATTGTTATATTTAGCACCTTTTATTGCAATATTGAAATGTTGCCAAAGTTCCTGAGATAGTCAAATGAGGTTCCTGTTCCTCTGAAGGAAATGTGGTAGCCTGTGTACACCAGTGCCATCTGAAAGTTGGTGGTGAAGTGAAGAATGTTTCTGTGTGTCCGAATGAGTTGAAAGCCCAGACAAATAGGACAAATAACTGCCCTGCTGTATGTGGTTCTACAGCTACGAGATACACTGCAGCAACTTACCAAAGCGCCTTCGATAGTACTTTACAAATTCTCGCACTCTGCACCTCGAAGAACATAGAGTCATAGAGGTGTACAGCATGAAAACAGACCCTTCGGTCCAACTCGTCCATGCCAACCAAACATGCTAAATAGATCTAGTCCCATTTGCCTGCTTTTGGCCCACATCCCTCTAAACCCTTCCTATTCATATACCCATGCAGATATCTTTTAAATGTTGTAATTGTACCCACTTCCACCACTTCTTCTAGCAGCTCATTCCACACACGCACCACCCTCTGTGTGAAAATATTGCCCCTTAGGTCCCTTTTAAATCTTTCCCCTCTCACCTTAAACCTATGCCCTCTAGTTTTGGACTCCCCCACCCCGGGGAAAAGACTTTGCCTATTAACGCTATCTGTGCCCCTCACAATTTTACAAACCTGTATAAGGTCAGCCCTCAGCCTTCAACACTGCAGGGAAAATAGACCCAGCCTTTTCACCTTCTCCCTACAGCTCAAACCCTCCAACCCTGGCAACATCCTTGTAAATCTTTTCTGAACCCATTCAAGTTTTACAACATCCCTGCATGGGAGCAAAAACAGAAACTGCTGGAGAAACTCAGCAGTTTTGGCAGCATCTACGGTGAGAAAGGAGAGTCAACATTTTGGGTCCAGTGGACTGGACCTCTGAACCCAAAACATTAAATCTGCTTACTCTCCGCAGATGCTGCCAGACCTTCTGAGTTTCTCCGGCAGTTTCTGTTTTTGTTTCAGATTTCCAATGGCCACAGTTCTTTCTTTTATTTTGAGCACCTCATTATTGCTGCCCACAATGTGTGCTACTTATGTCCAGAGGTGCTCTGTTCATCATGAAGTTGCACCAGGGTTCTAAAGCCCTTTATGGAACAGCAAGGATAATGGACATGTTGGATTCATTGCAAATTAGGACTTATTCAGCAGACTTTAACTTAAGGTTTTATCCCAACATTTCTGCTCTGGGACAAACACAAAATCTTCACTCTGAGGTAATCTAGTTCATTATCTATCCAACCCTTCTCAGGAGTATTTTTGTACGCAGCCATCCTATTCCAAGGACTTCACAGGACTTTCCCACTCAAAGTCAAATTGGTATGAAAAGTAACTCTCTCTCTCTCTTAACTATGGGCTTTCTCCTTAAGTTTAAATAAAAACCAAGCTCCATAAATCTCTAACAAACTTTGAGACCTCATTGATTTGTAACACAAGATAAATAATCTAAATAAACAGAAGTCCAGTAGCAGTGTACAAAAGCCATTCACTCTAAGGCCAGGCATCAAAAACTGTTTTTAAAAGAAATTACTATGGCAACAAAAATGCTTTACAAGTTAATTATTAACTTAAGACACAGAAAGCCATTGGTAATTAATGCAAAAACCAGGGACCCAACTCACCAATAAAAACATTAAAAATTAAATTTATCAGTCCTACAGTTTATCACGCTGCACATAATTCTGTGAATGCTGAAAGCATCCTAGGGGAAACATCAAAACTTCCAAGTGTTGATAATAAAAAATTTTCTTTGAACACTATTGGAAATGTGGGGGTGGGGGATAGGTGTGTTCACTGAGACTATTTGGATGGAGGCATTAGAGAAGTGAGAGCATGTGATGAAACCTCCAGCAGAACATCCAGAGTTGGCAACTGTATTTCCAATGGGAATGACCTCTGCCAAATTCTGCCTGCCGTCTGGTTTCTGCCCAAGGAACTCCACTTGGGGGACATAGGGATTAAAGATCATTTCAATGGCCTCGGCTTCTTCCCAAAGACTCCTGAGCTCTCTGGTGTTAACCCTTCACGTGGAACACTAACATGGACTAAATGGATGTAGAAAGCTTTTCATTTCGGAAACTTTCTTAGCGACTGTGCCGAGCAACAAGGAGCTGGATGGAGAAGAGGTCGAATTGATATAACACCTTCAATATGCTTTATATGCAAGGTTTAAGTTGCAGATGAGAAAGGCAGCCATTCTACACACAGCAAGATCCCATTAAACCGCTATGAAATGAGTCACCAGATGATGTGTTGCTCGTGCCATTGGTTGAGGAGGGAGCATTGGCTCAGACTCAGCATCAACATGCTCTTCCTCTTGGAAAGAAAATGCATGAACAGTAGCCAGTCCTATAAAGATTTGATCAGTCACACGGGGTTTCAAGAAGGAAAAGGTCTTTTTTTAAAAAAAAGCACTCAAAAATTGACTTAAACTGCTCGAAGACTTGTGAGGTCCTGAAGGCCATCTTGTGTGTGGTTATGATTTCCTGGTCAGTATCAAGTGGCAGGAAATGGAGGCTTTTGCATATGACGAGAATAGGTTGGGCTTGTGCTCGTTAGAATGAGAGGTGGCCATGTTGAAATGTACAGAATTCGTAGGGGGCCTGACAGGTTAGATGTGGAGAGGTTGTTTCCCCTTGTGGGAGAAACTAAGCCCAGAGGGCAAAATCTCAGTAAGGGGGCACCCATTTAAGGTAGGGGTGAGGAGTTTTTTTTTCTCTGAGGGTGGTGAATTTGTGAAATTCCTTACTACAAAGAGCTGCAGAGGTAGGTAAGTATATTCAAGGCTGAGATAGACTGATAATTTTCATCAGTAAGGAAATCGAAGGTTATGGGGAAAGGAGGAAAAACGTGGAGTTAACGATTATCAGATCAGCCATCATCTCATTGTATGGTGGAGCAGACTTGATGGGCTGAATGGCTTACTTTGGGTCCTGTGGCTCCTTTGTCTTATGGTCTTATAGCAGAAAGTGTCATCACTAAGCTTGTGGGCAGCATAGTGGCTCAGTGGTTAGCACTGCTGCCTTACAGCCCCACAGATTCAGGTTCAATTCCAGTCCTGGGTGACTCTCTGTGTGGAGTTTGCCTGTTTCTGCTGGGTGCTCTGGTTTCCTCTCACAATCCAGAAATGTGCCACTTAGCTGGATTGGTCACAGTAAGTATGGAGTGATGGGGTAAGAACATGACTCTGGATGGGATGCTCTTTGGAGAGTTGGAGTGGGCCAAATGGCCTCTTTCTATGATGTTGCTAGTTATTTTCTAACCAACCTGTTGAGAAATGCAATAACACAGCTCTGGAGCAGGTGGGAGTTGAACCCAGGCCTTCTGGCTCAGAGGTAGGGACACTACCAGAGCCCTCCAATGTTGCTACACAGAACACTGGAAAAGGAAACCCCTCCCCATTCAGTACTGACCTCATTTGAACAAGTACTGAATAATTACCTTTAATAATCACATGTTTGAGCTGTTTAAAACATAAGGCATTAATTAACTGCTTGTCCCCCAGGTTCAGGATCAGCACCATGAATGATACCTGTGTTAGTACATTTACTTTCATTGGTATTCCATAACTAACAATGTAATGCTTATCAAATAATTACTTATTGATTGTAATTTATATGGTAATCCTATTGCTATTGCTGTTGGTGCAGTGTAGTGCCAGACCTGAAGATGTCATTGCACATTAATAACTTTGCAATTACATCCACATGACATGTAACCAATTCTAATGCAGTGTTGACAAATTGCTAGCGTTGTTCTCCATGATTGTTCCCAGTTTCTACTTTGTTTTGTGCAGTCAGCACTGCTAGTTCTCTAAATTCTCAGTCAGTGGCATGAGATGGGGAGCTCTGCCCCTGTCATGTGCTTATGATGGCATGGAGTTGGTTCAAGTGCCTACCTGTTCACTTAAAAGTTGCTCTCAAACCCCCAAAGGTCCGTGAGGTTTGTATTGAACTGAATAGAGCCAACCAGAATCGCTGAGACGTGTTGAAATGTGACAGAAAGTATACTGCCCGCTCATCAGAGCTCAACCTGAGATTAATAGCATATTATGGTCTGGAAGGAGGCCTTTCAAGTCTATCACCCTTCGACATCCGGCACATCACCCTGTTTTTTTAAAAAAATTATTAATTCACGGGACATGAACATCACGAGTGAGGCCAATTTTTTTTTTAACCCGTCCTCTTTGCATTTGAGCTTTCTGACTTGCTGACACGTATTGGAGAGCAGTTTGTTTTTGATTCATTTATGGAATGTAGGTGTAACTGCTGTGAGGGAATTTGAACCCTTGTGCCCAAGACGTGGGCCTTTGGATTAAAGGGAAGACCTTTTAGAATGGAGATAAGGAGAAACTTCTTCAGCCAGAGAGTGGTGAATCTATGGAATTCACTGCCACAGAAGGCTGTGGAGGCCAGGTCATTGAGTACATTTAAGACTGAGATAGACTGGTTCTTGATTATCAAGGAGATCAAGGGTTACAGGGAGAAAGCAGGAGAATTGGGTTGAGGAACTGATCAGCTATGATTGAATGGCAGAGCAGACTCGATGGGTCGAATGGCCTAATTTCTGCTCCTATGTCTTGTGGTCTTATGATCATTGTCTCCAATTAAGAATGAGAAGCCTCTTTAAATTACTTTGATTTGTAGTCTCTGATTATTGTATGTGACTTTCCACAGGCATTAGGTTAGACAGCATTTGTTATTTACCTGTTAGACCCAAGAAATTTGAAAAATAATTTTACAAAAATACATTGTCCTTTATTTAATATAAGTTTGAAGCTTCCCTACCCTTCCTCAGCTTTCCAATTTGATATTGTCATTGGCTTTCACCTTTTATGTTTCTGGTCTCAGTCTGGCCGTTGGGTCGATGACTGGTAACTCAATACATTGGGAAATCACAGTCACAGAAACGGTACATCCTGCACTTTGGTAATGAACAGGCAACCAAAAATATGTTGAGGTTGTACGGGACATTGATGAGGCTTCTTCTGGAATACTGTGTCCAGTTCTGGTCGCCCTGTTACAGGAAGGATATATATTAAGCTGGAGAGGGGTCAGAAGAGATTTACCATGATATTGCCGAGTATGGAAGGTTTGATTTATGATGAAAGGCTGGATATGCTGGGACTTCTTTCACTTAAACATAGGAGGTTGAGAGGTGACTTTACAGATGTTTATAAAATCATGAGGGGTATAGATAGGGTTAACCGTAGTTGCCTTTTCCCTAGGATGGGGGATTTCAAGACTAGGGGACATATTTTTAAGGTGAGAGGAAGGAGATTTAAAAAAGACATGAGGGGCAATTTTTTTTTTACACAGAGAGTGGTTTGTGTGTGGAATGAACTTCCAGAGGAAGTGGTGGATGCAGGTACAGTTACAATGTTTAAGAGATATTTGGATAAGTAGCTGAATAGGAAAGATTTGGAGGGATAAGGGCCAGGAGCAGGCAGGTGGGACTAGTTTAGTTTGGGATAATGTTCGGCATGGACTGGTTGGACTGAAGTGTCTGTTTCCGTGCTGTATGACTCTATGACTCTGAAGGTTTAATCAACTGTTGCCCATTTCTTAGGGCTTCCCATGTTCCTCCTATGATCATCCCTGTGCTCGGTGACATACTGATCAAATTCCTTCAGTTCTCGTCTTTCCCTATTTCTGTAAACTTCTCCAGGTCTACAACCCTCACTGTAGCAGCTCATCCAATTTCTACCTCTTGTGCATCACCTACATTCTTCGCCCAGTCAGTGTGGGCTGGATCTTCAGGTCCGTTCTCGGAATTTGGGAGCATTGTGACATGGGCAGCAGTTGGTTAAACTGCTGAAGAGGTGTGTCTACAGTTGCCTGTTGATTACCAAAGTTCAGGATGTGGCTTTTCAGTTTTGCAATATGGATGGCATGACGGTGTGGTCACGGGGCTAGGAATTCAGAAATACAATTAATATTCAGGGGACTCAGGTTCAAATCCCACTGCAGCACACGGTGGAATTTGAAATCAAAAATAAAATCTGCAGTTAATCTAATGGTGGGTGTGAAACCATTGTTGATTGTCATAAAAACATGGGTGGTTCACCAATGCCCTTCAGCGAGGGAAATCTGATGCCCTTATTTAGCCTGGCCTACATGTATCTCCAGACTCACAGCAATTTGGTTGACTCTTAGTTGTACCTAGCCTTTTCTTCAAAAGGAATTAAATTGAACAGTACACCAAAATCAGAAACAATATGGCAAACTGAACTCTGTCAACCTTACAAAGTTCTCTCTCCCAACATCTGGAGGCAACTCCCAAAATAGGAAGAAGTGTCTCACAAACTACTCAAGTAAGAGCCTGACGTGATATTTTCATGGAAACGTATCTTGCAGACATAGTCCCAGACATCAGCATCACCATTCTTGAATAGGTCCTGTCCCTTCAGCAAGACAGACCCAGCAGATGTGACAGCATAGTGGTATACAGACAGGAGGATGTTGCCAGGCAGTCTACAACACTGACTCTGGATCCCACAAAGTATCATGGCATCAAATCAAACATGGGCAAAATGTTTTCTTTGGTGACTACATATTGCAATGCCCTCAGCTAATGAAACTACTCTTCCATGTTGAATTGTACTCCAGAACTTAGAATAGAATCCCTACACTGTGGAAACAGGTCCTTTGGCCCAACAAATCCACACTGAACCTCAGAGCATCCCACCCAGACCCATCCCCATATAATGCACCTAATCTACACCTCTCTGAACACTACAGGCAATTTAGTGTGACCAATCCACCTAACCTGCGCATCTTTGGACTGTGGGGAGAAACCAGAGCACCTGGAGGAAACCCACACAGACATGGGGAGAATGTGCAAACTCCACACAGACAGCTGCCCGAGGGTGGAATTGAACCCAGGTCCCTAGCACTGTGAGGCAGCAGTGCTAACCACTGTGCCACCATGCCACCCTCTTGCCATACCCTGAGTCAAGTTGCTCCAGCACACTTACAACACTGACATCTACCCAGTATGGAAAATTGCCCAGTTATGTCCTATACACGAAAAACAGGATCAACGTAACATGGCCAATTACCACCCCATAAATCTACTCTCAGTTTATCAGCAGAGTGATGGAAGGGTCATCAGTAGTGCTATCAAGCAGCCCCTGGTTAGCAGTAACCTGTGCATTGATGTTCAGTTTGTCTTCCATCAAGGACACTCAGCTCCTGGTCTCATTACTGCTTTGGTTCAAATGTAGAAAAAAAAGATTCCAGAGGTTTAGTGAGAGTCCCTTGACATCAAGGCCACACTTGACTGAATGTGGCATCAAGGAGCCTTGGCAAAGCTGGAGTCCGTGAGAATCTGGGAGAAAACTCTCTACTGGTTGAAGTCACACCTAGCGCAAAGGAAGATGGTTGTGGTTGTTGAAGGTTAGATCTCAGTTCGATGACATCTCTGCAGAAGTTTCTCAGTGTAGTGTCCTAGGCTCAACCATCTTCCACTGCTTCATCAATGACCTTCCCTCCATCATAATGTTAGATGTTGGGGTATTTGCAAATGACTGTACAATGGACAGCATCATTTGTGATTCCTTATCCTAAAGCAGCCCATGTTCAAATGCAGCAAAACTTGGGGCAGTATCTAGGTTTGGGCTGAGAAGTGGCAAGTAATATTTGTGCCACACCTGCTCAAAAATGATCATTTGCAAGAGGGAACAATTTAACCATTGTTCCTTGATATTCAATGACATTACCCTCACTGAAGCATCGACTATCAACATCCTGAGTGTTACCATTAACCAGAAACTGCTGCGGTCTAGTTATTTAAATACTGGCTACAAGAACATGCCACAGGCTAGGAATCCTGTCATGAATAATTGACCTCCTGACTCCTCAAAGCCTGTCTACCATCTGTAAGACATAAGACAGGAGTGCGATGGAATACTTCCCACTTGCGTGGATGAGTGCAGCTCCAAAACTGTCAAGAAGCTTGACACCATCCAAGACAAAGCAGCCCGCTTGATTGGCACCACATCCACAAACACCCACTCCTTCCACCACCAAGGTGGAGTAGCAGCAGTGTGTACTATCTACAAAATGCACTGCAGAAATTCACCAAAGATCCTTAGACAGCACCTTCCAAACCTATGACCTCTCTCATCTAGAAGGGCAAGGGTGGCAGATACACAGAAACACCATACCTGCAGGTTCCCCTCTCCAAGCCACCCACCATACTGACTTGGAAATGTATTGCTGTTATTTCAAAGTCACAAAATCCTGGAAATCCCTCCCCATCAAGCATTTTGGGGGTACCTACAGCACATTGACTGCAACAGTTCAAGAAGGCAGCTCACATCACCAACTAGGAATGGACGATATATGCTAACCATAAAAACCAGCAACGCCCACATTCCATGAATGTTTTTTATAAAACAAATCCTTCTCTAAACATTCTTGTCATTAGTCATGATTGGAACTAGGCAGAAAATCTTTGACTATGAGATCCTTCATTGGGGTTGTTAACCTGGGCCAATCAGGAAGCCCTAACTGACAAATATAAACAGGAGATTTAGAATCTCCTCAGTTCAGGGGATGGGGCCCGAGCAGTACTGTGCACAAGTAAATAAAGAGTGACTTGGTAATGGGATACCAGCCTCTTTGCAGTTATTTCAGCCTTACAACCTATCCTTTCATCTAGGCTTTTGATCACCAGCCCTAATGTCTCCTTCTTCTGCTCCTTGTCACTTTTTGACTGATTACACTGTTTCTTAGAATGTTTTATCCCATTAAGTCTATTGTTGTATTGTACATAGGTATTCCTGACACGTTATGAGAAACCTTGTGAGCACTCAATTTGTTTTTAAACGATCGTTTATTCATTAATGTCAGCACTGCTCGCTATTTAGAGGCACAAACCCTGGTCCAGCGGTGGACCTTTGGCTCAGAATCTGCTGAGTTAGAAGTGTGTGTGTTACAATGGAGTTGGCTGATACTTAACAAAGTGTGGTGTAGAAATTCATCATGTAGTTAACAATGGTGCAGGGCAGTTCACTCTTTGAACCAAAATAAATATCTCAATCCAACTCTGCAAATGTAATTGTAACAAATCCTTAAAATGAAACAATGTTGGGCCTCTCGAATTTCATTAAAATGGAGGTGGGTAGGGAGGCTGTCACCACCTGAAATAAACTGATAGACTGCGGAGGGTAAAAGCAGAAACATGAGCAAGCCGTTATCTTGTCACATGCTCATTAGCATCACAGAAGCTTCTTATTGGAACTTGTCCCCTAAGTCACTGCATATGCTTGAACTTAAACTGGGCAGACTACAAGAGTCTTGACAACCCTTGATTTTCTAGTCAGTGAGGCTCAGTTAGCTCAGAACTGCCAAGGGGATTGAAGTATTGAAGAGCGTTTAATTCTACCACTATATATGAGTGTTTGTGTTTATGAAAAGGGCTGGGGAGGAGTCAAAAATTAATTTCCTTTTTTTTGTATTGCGATATTTTTAGGAAGACATGACAAATTTGTGGGATGCAGCTTCATTGGCTTTTACTGTTACAGCTTGCTTTGGCAATAGCTATTGAGTAAATTTATTTGCAGATGTTTCTTGGAGAAACAACGGAAGTTGAATGAAAGGGGTGGTCACGTGAGGTGAGCTAGCTTGAGGGAGGGGTGTCAGAGAAGCTTCTCAGTTGGTCTGGTTCTCGGATAAACCATTGTTGACTGTACTGCGGGCTGATATAACTAGGTTTCTGATCGCTGACGGATTTGAGGATATGGAGAGCGGGCAGGAAGATAGAGTTGGGGCAGAAGATCAGCCTTGATCTTACTGAATGGTGGAGCAAGCATGAGAGACCATATGATCTCCCTCAAATGTGTTAATTGGAATTCTCTCTGAAAAAGTATAAGGTTATTTATTTGGGGAGGACAATAAAAGTAGGGAATTCATTCATTAATTCATTCATCGGTGGTCCCTCACAGATGAGGATGACTCTCTTCCACTCTCAGGGTGAGTCTGTAGGTGGCTGTACAGACCGATCCGGCTACTGCAGGCTCTTGGGGCAGGAGATGGTCACAGGAAGGGGTAGGTGGGGCATTGGTATGGCAGCGCGCTCTTTGTGGTGTTTTTGCCTGGCTTCTGCTGCTACCCGACGGCAAAATGAAGTGTTCGACATGCTTCTCCTCCACTTTGGGCCAGTGATTGCCAGGTGTCTGTGGGAATGTCGCACTTCCCCAGTGAGGCCTTGAGGGTATCACTGAAAAGCTTCCTCTGTCCACCTGGGGTTGCTGTTTCAAAGCTGGGAGTAGAGGACCTGCTTGGGGAGTCTCGTGTTGGTCATGCAGATGAGTACCCAGCTCATCGTAGCTGATCAAGCGTGGTTGGTGCCTCGATACTGGGGACGTTGTCCTGGTTGAGGACGCTGGTGTTGG
The DNA here is from genome assembly GCA_024137785.1 of Ginglymostoma cirratum. Taxonomy (NCBI): domain Eukaryota; kingdom Metazoa; phylum Chordata; class Chondrichthyes; order Orectolobiformes; family Ginglymostomatidae; genus Ginglymostoma; species Ginglymostoma cirratum. Next base: position 20,669,939 of record JAHRHZ010000071.1, read on the forward strand.
GGCATATTTCTGCTCAGCGGATTTGCAGGATCTTGCAGAGGCAGCCTTGGTGGTACTAAATACACAATAAGTAAGAGGCTATTGAGAAGGTTAGAGGGATGCGTGTTCACAGGCCTCTGAAGTCAGCAGGGCAGTCTGGTACGGTGGTAATGAAGGCATAAGGGTGTTTTCCTTCATTGGGTGAAATATTGAATACAAAAGCAGGGATGTACTACTGAAACTGGGTAGACCACAGCTGGGGTTTTGTGTACAGTTCTGGTCACTTTACAGGAAGGACAATATTGCTCTGGAGAGAACGCAAGGGAGATTTAAGAGAATGTTGTCGGGACTTGAAATTTGCAGCTTTGATGAAAGATTGGATATGGAGTTGTTTTTCTTACAACAGAGACATTGAGGGTTGACTTTATCAAGGTAATGAGGGGTGTGGATAGAGTCGACAGGTAAGACTGACTTTCCCTGATGAAGACATTAATTACCAGGGGGCATGGTTTTAGGTAGTTGGCAAAAGGATTAGAGAGGGCATGAGGAAAGCCTTTTCACGTAGAGGATGGTGGGAACCTGAAATTCACTGCCCAGTTTGTTGGTTGAGGCAGAAACTAATTTAAAAGGAATCTGAATCTGGACTTGAAGGGCTGTAACCGACCAGAAAGTGAGATTAGAGCAAAAGTTGATCTTGTTCAGGGTGTTGGTAAAAGCACCACAAATAGTTTAGATGCTTTGGGGTAGGTACAGGTATAGGTTCCTACTAGTTGTAGCTATCAGTAGTGGAACTAGAAATTCACATGTGTGGAAGCTCAGGCTCAGGTCAGTGCTGTATCCTCCATTCTGTCCTGTAATGTTAACAGCAGCAGCATTGCATGCAGCTTGTGTGAGGGTATCTGTGGAATGTGTGGACTTAATTCAGTCACAGGTTGATGGGAAAAAGAAAATAATTGTCAAGAAAAATGAAGAACAATGTTGACTATTCTGTGCTTGACAGAAAGATATTTGCTTACTGCAGGTTTATGGAATAGGATTGTAATACGAATCAAAAGGTGAGAAATAGCGTGGGGTGAAGTGTACACAAAGTGAATAAAAGTCAATGAGTTTTGAAATCTGCATCTTAAAGTGCACTCATTGACCTAAAGCACACACACTTTTAAATTTGAGCTCCATTAACAAGCTGAACAGACGCATTTGAGTTTCATTTTAAATCAACCTTGAGCCAGCAGGTTGCCTCCCTGAACACTTGCACCTGTTTTCTCAAGTGAAGCCAAGTTGCCTCTCAGTTTCTTAAGTCTGTTTGATTTTCTTTCAGTGAATCTTCGTGCTACTCTAGTTAATTTGCCAGCCAGTTGCATTTGGAGCAGATGTGGGGTTAGGGGGAGAACACGTTTAGATTGGAAAACGTTTAAAGAGAGTGGAAACATCAAACTGCAGTCAAGAATCCTCGACAGGTCCAAATTTCTGTCTCATGTTCATGAATAATTTAACCTGGTGTTGGTGAACCCTTGCCATGCATATCCCATCCGCACATTGTAATTGGACAATATTTCGGACTTGTTTGTGCTGATGCATTAACTAACAACATTGTGTTATGATTCCATTGATGTTTTTACTGGACAAATCAAATTCCATTCTGAAATCTAGCTTAAAAGGTTGTATTTTGTTCTTTTTAAGGAGGTAGTCTTTTGTTGAATGCGCTGGTTTTAACAATACAACAAAAGTTTATTACACAAAGGAAGATAAAATAGAATAAACTAAATTACTTACATAATATGCATGATTAAAAATGTCGATGTTCCCAGTAAAATACAATCCCATTAATCCCAACAGCACTCCTTAACAGTATTCACAGCAGGAATTGTCATCTATATCACATCTATAGGGCTTCACCTAACTCTAGCTTGAATCCTGCAGCTTGAAAATCTCTTCCAAGAGTCTTCATACACCTGAGTTTGAACTTTCTCAGATTCAAACACCTCCATCAGAGTTTAACTAAACCTTCTGGCCCAGAACTTTTAAACTTACACTGAAGTAACCTGTTTCTTAGCAGCTCTACCTTCTTTCCTCGAGCAACTGTCTCACACGCTTCAGACGAGACTTCTGTAAAACCTATCAAACTGAAAGTAAACCTTTACAAGTTAATGATGATTCATCTAAACTGAAGAAAAACGCAAATTCCATAATTTCTAACCAAAGCTTAATGCATTACACTGCTAATTCTGTGCTTCTGAAACTCACCTAATGTAAACAAAACCCAAAATAATAGCTCTAATTTCTCTCCACTGTTGCTGTCAGACCTGCGATACTTTTCCAGCAATTTTTGCTTCGGTTTTTGATTTACTGCATCCACAGTTCTTTTGGTTTTTATTTGATCAATAAAATCCTGTTAGCTTCCAAGAATGAACTCGCTCATACTGGTTTTTAAAACAAATCATGATGGCTACAGAAATACTTGCAAATTGATAATTAAACCTCTTCTCTCACACACAAACTCATGTGCCATTAATTCAAATTGTAAAATAAAAAAATCACGTAACTTGTATCGCAATTGTAGGAGCACCTTCGCTGCATAAACATTTTTTAAAAATTCAATCATAGGATGTGAGCATTGCTAGATGGGTCAGCATTTATTGCCCATCCCCAGTCAATAGTCAATCACATTGCTGTGTGTCTAGAGTCACAACAGATTTTCTGCCTTCCCTAAAGAGCATTAGTGAGCCAGATGGGATTTTACAACAATTGGCTATGGTTAGATGGTTGTCACTAGGCTAGTTTTTCTTTAAAACTCATTCCTTTTTTTTAATCATCAGTGGGATATGAACACGTGATCCCAGAACATTAGCTGTTCTGATTTACTAGCCCAGTGACATTCCCATTACAATGGCATTGTCCCAAAGCAGTAGCAGAAGAAGAAAACTATAGTCTCATAGGCAATTAGAGATGGCCAGTAAATGTTAGTCTTGCTAGTGATATACATAGCCAGGAGCAGCATCAAAATAGACTGTACATCTTGTTTTATCTTGTATTCAGTAGAGTGAAATTGTCGATTTCTGTGCTGTAAGCACCTACAATTCTAGGGCTGTTCTGGTACAAGCCCCCAGAGATGCTGTTGCTGTAGACCACATTTTGCAGTGTTAGCAGTCATCTGTTTGTCAACCAGACATTCATTCTTGAAGCAACTAGTTGGTTACAGATCTGCCATGATTTCATTAAATGACTGTGTAGCAGGCTTTAAGAACATGGGAAATAGGAGCTGGATCAGGCCATTCAGCCCCTTAAATCAGAGCTGATCTCCATCAGGCCTCAATTCCTCCAACTCTTCATAGCCCTCAACTTCCTGAAATCGCAAAGATCTATTTACCTCCTCTTTAAATACTTCATGAGCTGGTCTCCACAACTCTCTCCAGACATTCACTACCCTCTGGGAGAAGAAAAGAATTTCCTTCACAATGGCCCTCTTCTGCTCCCATGTTAAAAGCTTTAAAAGTCTTCGACAAATCAGGGATAGCAGCTCCCGATCTTTGACATAAGTGCAAAGGCAAAAACTGCACCTTGGAGGTGAGAGAGACAAACCAATGCATTGAATTCACTAAAAACCAACAGGGTTGGTAACCCAGGTCAAACTGGAGCATCTTATTTTGTTTTTATAGAATCTCTACAGTATGGAAATAGGCCCTTTGGCCCACACCAAACCTCAGAGCATCCCACCCAGACCCATCTCCCTATAAACCCACCTAGCGTGTACGTCCCTGAACACTACAGGCTATTTAGCATGGCCAATCCACTTAGCCTGCACATCTTTAGACTGTGAGAGGAAACTGGAGCACCCGGAGGAAACCCACACAGACACGGGGAGAATGTGCAAACTCCGCACAGACAGTCACCTGAGGGTGGAATTGAACCCAGGTCCCTGGCACTGTGAGGCAGCAATGCTAAAGACTGAGCCACTGTGCCACCCCTAAGTTGGTTTGTGTCCCATCTTGGCCCGGGGGCGGGGGTAATAATTTAAGTCACAAACCCCATTACAGAACGTATAAACACATCAATCATGATCGGCTCTCAGTTCAACACCATGGAACTCAGCCTGTTGACTGAGGCGTGGTTATTCAGACTTGGATTACACTTAAGGGCTATCTGTGTGGGTAAACACCAGAAATCTGACAGCACCACTTCAATGAAAAGCAAACTTTCTTAGCTGGCCAATATTTATGAGAAGCCTTAGCTTGGGTTGGAGTGAGGGGTGTTGGAGGGAGGCTGCGTCGTATCGTGTTTTTTATTAGTGAACCCACCAGCAAATTAGCTAACTACAACAACTAAACAGAAACAATTAATGTGCTCTGCCAATCGGGGATAGTGTAACGATTACACACGAATAGATTGGGAAAGAGGGAGGGGGTGTTAAATCAAAATGGAGTTGGACGGAGAAGTAATCCTTTTACCCCCCAGTGCTGCCCACCTCTTTCGAAAGGCTTTGCTGGGATCCCTGTCTAAGGACACCAAGATACAAACAGAGCCATGGAAGAGAGGCAGCCAACCAGGAAACATGACACCCTCCGCAGCCTGCTACCTGGACCTGTTGATGGTTATTTTAATGTGGACTCGATAGGCCGAATGGCATTACTTCCACTCTTATGTCTTACGGTCTTATGGTCTTAATGTCTTATGTTAATTAAGCTTTGGGCAATCAATTTGATTGATTAAGTTTGAGGTGGGTGATAAAGTCAAAAGCATTGAAGTGCTTCATCTTGTGCTTTCAGCCAATTCTGCTTCCATCCATGAGATACGGGTTTGGAGTATCTCTGGGATGTGGGTCTCTACACTCATACTGTTCCTGAGGTTGCTAACTCTTTATCTCTAAAGCTGTTCAACTCCTTATATATTGTAGCATTTATTTACGTCTGCGTACAGCAGGTTATTAAGTACAGCTCTGTAGGGCAGCATCTAAGGCCTTTCTCTTCATATGCTCATTCTACACTGTGTTCTCTCTTCACAGCTTTCAGGGTCATATGATTGATTACAGCTAAATGTAGATGAGTCACATTGTACCTCATGGAGATCCTAAAGAGGCTTGAAATTGTTGGGAGAGATAGAGAGCGGGATGGCAGTAATGTCACTGGACTGTGAATAGAAATGCCCAGGTAATGGTTTCAGATCCTAGCAAGGCAGATGATGGAATTTGAATACAATTAATTAAATCACGAATTGAAAACCATACTCAGCAAACATAAAAACAATCATCGATCGCTATAAAAATTTGTCTGGTTCACTGATGTCCTTTTAGTGAAAGAAATCTGCCATCCTTACCCAGTCTGGCCTACTTGTGACTCCAAACCCGCAGCAATGTGTTTAAATCTTAGTCCTCCTCTGAAGTGACTCCAGCAAAACACCCATTTCAAGGACATTTAAAGATGCACTACAAATTTAGGACTTACAAAAAACAAGGTACTTAGTGCATGCCAGTGTTAATGTTAATGGCTATCATTGCTAAATCTGCCTTATTGACAAGGAATTTTCAAACTGAAAAACATTAGAGACAGGAAAAAGATTACAGCTGAAACTTGACTTGTAACCAGGGTTGTGGGATGAGTTGGAGATTAACAGTACAGAGCGAAGCAGTCCATCAATGACCATCTTTAACTCCAGTGCACTGGGCTGCGAGCCAACACCTTCCGATCGCAAACTACTTCAACTCCCCCTCCCAGTCCTTGGATGACATGCTCATCCTGGGCCTCCTCCAGTGCCACAACAATACCACCGGAAAACTGGAGGAACAACACATCATATTCCACCTGGGAACCCTACAACCCAATGGTCTCAATGTGGACTTTACAAGCTTCAAAATCTCCTCGCCCTTGACCTCATCCCAAGACCAGCACCCCCTCACGTCCCCGCCTCCTTGACCTGTCCATCTTTTCTCCCACCCACCTGCTCATCCCACTTCACTGACCAACCCCCACCCCTACTTCCTAACTACACTCACCTCACCTCTACCAGCCTCATCCCCGCCTCCTCGACCTGTCGGACTTCCCTCCCACCTACCCATTCCTTCCTCCTCACTGACCAACTCCCATCCCAACTCCCTAACTACATTTACCTTTACTGGCTTCATCCCCGCTTCCTTGACCTCTCCGTTCTGTCTCCACCTATGTGCCCCACTATCTACCTTCTTTCACCACCTCCCCCTCTCTATTTATTTCAGAGCCCCCTTCCCCTCGCCCATTCCAGACCCAAAACGTCAGCTTTCCTGCTCCTCTGATGCTGCCTGGCCTGCTGTGATCCTCCAGCTCTACACCTTGTTATCTCAGACTCCAGCATCGGCAGTTCCTACTATCTCTCAGGACAGTCCTGTTGTCAATCTCAGAACATGTAGTGTTCCATTACAGCAACATCAACAGGGTACTTGCAATTTAACTGTGGGCCCATAGGCCACTGAGTCATAGAATCGCTACAGTGTGGAAGCAGGCCATTCAGCCCATCCAGTCTGCGCTGACCCTCCAAAGAGCATTCCCCCCCAGACCCAACCCCCTATCCTATCCCTGCATTTCCCATGCAGCTGTCTTTGTAAGAGGCCATCTCCCTTTCTAACATTCTCCCTCAGGTTCTGAGCACCCTTCTCATGTAAGCAGTGAAAGAACAGAGCCGATAAGTGAGAGGGATGATCCATGCTGAGTGAATGGTTGGACAACATTTGCTAAGAGAGGAATCACATTGCATGATGATGATAGTGAGTGTCAGTGGTGTCTGGGAAGATGAGGATGTGAGTAATAATGGGTGGACTTGCAAGATATGTTTGTGCAGGGACTGATGTGGTGAAAAAGACTTCAGATGGCAGAGTGATGGGGTTTGGAGCCATCAAGAAGCAGGTAAATGAATTGCTGTACATTTTTGGCCCTTTCCCTGTTTTAATCATTAAACCCCAGTATAACATTCAAGGAGACGTTATCAAAATAAAGAGGAGCAGTTTTGAACATGTGCCGTCTCTTTGCTCCGTATGTTCCGCCTTTCCCCCAACTCCAACATCAACCATTTTCACAGTAGCTCTGTTGCTTTAAAACTGGAGTGAAAATTACAGGAAACTAACCAAAACCACTTTGCTCATTGATGTGTTGCTGCTGATTATAGCTACTTCCAGGAGGAGACCTGCTGTGTGGTATGTCACATGCTTCCAGGGTGAATATCTCACAGGGGAAAGACAAAAGAGACATTTTAGCACAGGAGAATCTGACAACTGAATAGAGAAAGTGAGGGTGAAGCTGCCCAGACTGCAGTAGCAGGGTGGGTAGTGGGTGCTAATATATTTACAGGAGTGTGTATAAATACCAGAAGATAGCAAGAACTGCAGATGCTGGAGTCAGAGTCAATACAATATGGAGCTGGATGAACACAGCAGGTCAGGCAGCATCAGAAGAGCAGGAAAGGCAACATTTCTGGTTAACACCCTCCATCAGTCTTGATGAAGGGTCCCGACCCGAAACGTCGACTTTCCTGCTCCTCTGATGCTGCCTGACCTGCTGTGTTCATCCAGCTCCATGCTGTATTGACTATAAATACAAGACTACTGGACAGTACCTGGCAGCCAACACTTCAAGGTGGATGCCTCAGAATCATAGAAGTCTTACAGCACAGATGGAGGCCATTCAGCCCATCATGCCTGCACCATTTCATCAAAGGAGCATCAATACCCAGCGCCAACCTCCTGTTTCCTTTTCCACAATGCCCTTCAACATTCTTTTAATCAAAAGAATCATCCAAAACCCTCCTGAATGCCTCAACTGAACCTACCTCCCCACATTTGCAGGCAGTGCGTTCCAGACCCTGCTTGCTGGGTGACAAAGTTTTTCCTCATTACACCCTTGCTTCTTTTGTACATCACTGTAAGTCTATGCTGTGTTGTTCTTTTTTCAACAAATGGAACCAGTTTCTCGTTGCCTACTTTCTCCAGCCTGCACAGTATTTTAAAACCTCAATTAAATCTTCTCTTAGCTGCCTCCTCTCCAAGCCGTCTCTCTTCAATCTGTCCTCATCTCTGAAAGATACAGGATGGTTCAGGGCAGTTGGCCACCCTGCATGCTCTCATCCTTTCACGCCCACTCTGTCCAGAACTAGGGGGGTCACAGTCTAAGAATAAGGGGTAAGCTATTCAGGATTGAGATGAGGAAGAATTTCTTCACTCAGAGAGTTGGGAACTCTCTCCCACAGGAAGCTGTTGGGGCCAGTTTGTTAGATACATTCAAGAAAGAGCTGGACGTGGCCCTTGCAGCTAAAGAGATCAAGGGGTATGGAGAGAAAGCAGGAAGGGGATACTGAGATTGTGTGGTCAGCCATGATCATATTGAATGGTGCAGGCTCAAAGGGCCGAATGGCCTACTCCTGCACCAATTTCTATGTTTCTATGTAACCACTTAATGTCTATCATTCAACTACGCCCAGCTGACTCCTCGTACTACTGCCCCTCTCTTTACCCTCCAGAAGAGATCAGCTCTAAGCAGCTGACCCAGATACTGACTGTTTCTTTTCAAGATATCACCATACTAGAGTTTTTTTCTTTTCCGTTTTGTTTTTGCATTTCCAAGAACCCCTTCATTTGTCTAATGGAAATTTAAACCCACCAACATTTCACAGGCGTCTGTTTTATTCCACAAATCTTTACTAATTGATCAGGAAGCCAAAGCTAATACGGTAGGGAAGTGGCTAGTTTAAAAAAAAATCACTGGCACTGATAATGCTGCATTTATCTGCATATTTCTGTGGGCTCCTCACACTCCGGACCTTGCCCCTGCTCTCAGCACAATGGGAACTTAGGGTGAGAGTTTATCTGATTTTTTTTGGTTTTTTAAAAACTGTTTCCATTATTATTTGTGAGATGATTGCCTGTGTCACTGAGTGGGTGAGTTTGAGATGGTGATACCTCCAGGAATACATCCAATCAGAGTTGGTTATCCTAGTTTGGGTGGTTGAAGCTTAAAGTTCAGTCCTCTGGCCCATATCTGAGGTTGACCATGAAATGAGGTGTGCTTATTGGTAGAAAGCAGGGGGAGGTGATGGCCTGGAGGTATTACTGCTGGACTGTTAATCCAGAGATCCAGGTAATGCTCTGGGGACCCAGGTTCGAATCCTGCCATGGCAGATGGTAGAATTTGAATTCAATAAATATCTGGAATTAAGAATCTAATGATAACCATGAAACCGTTGCCAAATGTCAGGGGAAAAACGCTTCTGGTTCACTAATGCCCTTTAGGGAAGGAAACTACCATCCTCACCTGGTCTAGCCTACATGTGACTTTAGACCCACAGCAACATGGCTGACTCATAACTGCCCTCTGGGCAACCAGGGATGGACAATAAATGCTGCCTAGCCAGTGACACCCTCATCCTGTGAATGAATAAAGGAAGAAAAAATTGACTTGATTCTCCCTCAGTTACCTTCACCATCCCTGTGGCACTCACTGTGACTCAAGAGTGGTGGACCTGCATAATCTCATTGTTATATGAACTGTCACAGGACTGAAAATAAATTACCCAATGTTCTAGCTTCTTTAGTGGAACCAGTTGAGTTTATCGAAGAAATTTTGTCTCTGAATCATTTTCATCGCGAACCACCCTCATTCTGTGTACCATTTTTGGAAGACCATAAACTTGAATAAAATCAAATCATTGTATAAATTATTCAGAAGTTGGAATACATAATCAATCTTTTATTGCCTGTATCCCTTCATGGATTCGTAAACTGGGTCACTCACTGCCTTCATTTTCAAAAGTCAACTTGTTTACGGAAATATTAGTTTGTTTGGTACAGTGTCACCCATTGCAGTCATTTCTCACATAACTTTGTAAAAGTCTCTTCCCATCATTATTTGCCATAGAATCATAGAATAACAGCAGCAACTTGAATTTACATAGCACCTTAAAATGTCCCAAAGCACTCCACAGAAATGCTAGAACTTCGAGCAAGTCTAACTTATAAAGGCAACTGAACACAGTGAACCCACATGCTGAGGTAATCAGATGAAGTGCGGGGATGGATTCCCTCACTATATCTAACAGAATGAGGGTTGGTTTAGCTTAGTTAGCTGGATGGCTGATTTACAATGCATGATTAAAACCAACATCATTGGTTTAATTCCCACACCAGCTGAGCTTACTATTGAAAAGGGTTCTCCTTCTCAATATTTTCCCTTAAAATCAGGGGCCTTCCATTTAAGGAAGAGATGAAGGAAGTTTTTTTTTAATCAGAGATGGCATCCCTCAAAAGGCAGTAGGAGAAGAGTGTGAACATTTTGAAGACAGATGTGATTAGAGTCTTGATAAGCAAAAAGGGTGAAAGGTCATCAGAAGTGTAGGCAGGAATATGGAGAAATCAGATCAGCTATGTTTTTATTAAATGCTAGAGCAGAAGCAAAGGACCAAAATGCCTAGTCCTGCTCCCATCTTAACACATTTCTATCGGACAAAACTTGACACTTGAGTCACATTAGGAGATTTTAAGAAAGGAGAAGTTTGCGGAGCTCAGTTTGAGGAAGTATTTTAAAGGACAGAAAAAAATCAGTTCAGAAGGAATGATTTGGATAACCATACCCATGATGACTTGTTTAAAGAGCTACCAAATTAGTCTTGTCACACCCCTGCCTTGTCTCCAAGCTGGCGTTGACATTGTAGACCAAATAATATCTGTCATTGCTTACCCTCTGTTCTCCTTTAAGATGCTGCTTCAAACATAGCTGGGCCACTAAGGTACAAAAACAAAATTGCTGAAAAAGCTCAGCAGGTTCAGCAGCATCTGTGAAGGGAAAAAACAGAGTTAATGTTTCGGGTCCGGTGACGCTCCCTCAGAACAGGGCCACTAAGATATTAATCAAAAAAACAGAAATTGCTGGAGAAGCTCAGCAGGTCTGGCAGCATCTGTGGAGAGAAATTAGAGTTAATGTTTCTGGTCGAGTGAGCCTTCCTCAGAACAGGACGGTCTTGGTCGGCTTTCCTCACATCATCAGGTAGACACAATTATCTTTTAACAGTTACAAATGTATCAGCTTACTCCAACCTCTCAGTCAGTGTTTTCCAAATGGTAACACAGTGTGTGTGTGTATATAAGAAACAAATTTCCTGATTGCCCTTCGACTTGTTCATTAATGACTTTAGCCTGCAGCTTTGGATTACCGATCTTCTCACAGTGTTCAATAGTTTAAATGTCTTGCTTTTCATTGTGAGGCAGTGACTCTTGTAACTTAGCCAAATGTGCTGTACTGGATTGGTTAAGCCTGGGTGTGGACTCTGAGCAAAGTAAACAGCACCACAGAAGCTGTTAGAATCAAAGATGTAACATGTGCAGGCACTTTGTGATTGAAATCATAGTAAATAAACCTCTTGCACACTTAGAAACTAGTGCCAACTCTATAGTACTCTGAGACAGTCAAACATATAAAAGATACAAATGGGAGGCTGGAAGATCTCAGTAAGCCAGGCAGCATCTGGAGGAAAGGGGCAGTCAATGTTTCAGGACTGAAGAAGGGTAATACCTGAAATATTGACTGCTACTTTCCTCCAGATGTTGCCTGGCTTGCTGTGTTCTTCTAGCCTCCTGTTTGTCTACCTTGGATTCCAGCATCTGCAGTTTTTATGTCTCTGTAGAAAAGATAAAACACCTGCTGCAGGTAACAACATTTTTAGCCACCTTTTCTATCAAATGCTCTGTTATATTCAAATATTTCTGTAAATACTGTATTATGAATGGATCGGTCATTCATGTCTGGGCTTTGGTAAAAGAGGATCTGCTCCTATGATGCTGCTTGGCCTGCTGTGTTCATCCAGCTCCACACCTTGTTAATTCTGAAGCTGGCTTTCTGCCAGGAGAGGCAATGGGGGTAGCGCAATTCAAAAAAAATTGAAGAGTGTTTTGCTTCCAGCCAGTTTAATGGTATAAATGTAGCTGAGCAGAATAAATCACACATCAAAACAGTCAGACAGAGGTGTGGGGATGGACTCCTTCCACTGTACCCAATAGAATGGGGGTCTCTTCAGCTCGCTTGTTGTCTCTTCAGCTCAGTTGGCTGCACAGCTGGTTAGAAATGCAGAATGACCCCAACAGCTTGGGTTACCGTGAAAGATCCTCCTTCTCAATCTGTCTCCTCACCTGAGGCATGGTGACCCTCAGATTAAAGTGCCACCAGTCGTCTCTCTGTAATGAGAGAGCAGCCCTACGGTCCAGCAAGACTGTGGTGACTTTTACCCAACAGAGTCAATGAAGTAAAAACAAAAGGTGTGACCTCAGTTAATCACCTTCTATTTCAATGTTTCCTCTCTCATGACCTCCTGGCGTTTCCACAGCTACAGTACAGAAAGAATGTTGCACTGTCAGAGCTGCGCCTTTCAGATGAGACGTCAAAACCGAGGCAAAATCAACTGCTTCATCATTCTTCCAAGAACAAGGGAATTTTATTCTTTTTCTCTATTGAAATCAATTATGGGAGATGTTCAACACCCTGTCCACTCGCTAATCGCTGCGTTAGTCTATAACCCAAAATCAACATAATCCACAAGGTGCCTGATTAATTGGCAGCACTGAGCCAAGAGGCAGCATGGTGGGTCAGTGGTCAGAACTGCTGGCTGACAGCACCAGGGACCTGGGTTAGATTCCACCCTCTGGCAATATCTGTGTTACGTTTGCACATTCTCCCTGTGTCTGTGTGGGTTGCTGCTGGGTGCTCTGGTCTCCTCCCCCAGTCCAAAGATGTGTAAATTAGGTGGATTAGCCGTGGTGAAAGTCAGGTTATGGGTTTAGGGTACGGAATGAGTCTGGGTGGGATGCTCTTCAGAGGGTTGGAGTGGACTAAATGGGCCAAATGGTCTGCTTCCACAGTGTATGGATTCTAAGAGTTTGTAAAACCTGCAACCCAATCATTCCAAAAGTTTATTCTTTGCAAAGACAAAAAAAGAACAAACTCACATCATCAGAGAAATATATTTTTTGTGACAAGGCAATGTGAGGGAGAGTAGGCTTTTTGCAGATAAGCAATCTTCTCAAACCAGGCAGCGTCTAAATATTGCAACAGTGTCAGCCTTGCAGCAACTCAAGTGGCCTTTAGTTTGATCTTAACTTAGTGCATTGATGTTTTGTGAATTTTTGATTGAAGATCAAACACAGCTCAGTCTTCCAGAGATCTGGATAATTAAAATGATCTGAGGAAGTGTTCCATTTAGACAATGCGTTTTGAATTGCAGATTTTTATTTTGTTTCCATAACGGTGCACTATACAATCTGTTCAATCTGTCCTTTCAGCACAGGGACGTGGGTTTGATCTCCTGCCCATATCTACCCCATGCTTGGTGATGATTGGCACCAGTGCAGCAAACTCATCCTCCAAGGGAACTGGAACATCAATCTGGAGTTTCAAGGTAAGCCTTTGCATGTCAAAAGACTTCAGTTGACTAATTGTAGATATGCTAGATTTTATATTTTCTGCTTATTTTAAACTATTAAAGCTGAAACAATTGGGTTAATGGTTCCAGCTTCTGATATTCAAAGTCCTGGTTAGGTCACACCTGAAGCACTCAGCACTCAGGCACCTCTTCTTAGGAAACACATATTGGTTTTAGAGGGAGCACGGCAATAGTATTCTAGAATAACACTTGGACCTTAATGGTTAAATTACAGGGAGCGATTTATACAAAGTGTTTCCCAATATTCCCAACTGAATATATTCAGAATTGTTACGTCTTTGAGTTTTGCCAAACTCTGAAAAATGTTCTGCTTTGTTTTTTGGGTCTCTTTCAAAATCCTTGGGCCAGACATCAACAGCATATCTGACAGTCTATCTGTGACAATTCTGTTGCAATAGAAAATTTGTTGAGAAAACCTTGAAATCTGGAAGTTATTTTTTGTTATGTGGGATTTAGGATTCCTCTTTATTACACAGGAGCCGAGAGTATTCTCTTGTGTACCCGCGCTTGATGTTCAAATTCAGTCTCCTGAAGACTTGACACAAACTCTTTTACCAGGCGTTTAAGAAGTTCACAAGGTGTCTAATTATTGGAAGGTTCCAGAGGAGGAGACAGACCCCAATAAATAGGCATTGATGTTAGAAGTGACAATCATTGTGTATTTAGGGAGTATTTAAACCTGGAGTGAGTCAATAATGAGTAGAGATACATGCTTATAAGATGGTACAAGTACACATGAACATGAAAATTACAGGCAAAAGTAGGTCAGTTATTCCTTTGAGACCACTCTGCCATTCAATAACATTATGGCTGATCTGTTTGTGTCTGGAATTGTGCATTCCCATCTACCGCTAATAATTTTTGATTCCATTGCCTAACAAGTATCAATCTACGTCCCTCTTAAAAATATCCAATATCCCATCTCCATTGCCTTTCTGAAGCAAGTCACATGGCCTACTGAGGAAAAGAAAATTCCTCTCAACTCCATCCAAAGAGTGTGACCTTTAATTTTTAAACAGAGCCTCCCAGTTCTGGGTACACTCACATCATTCCCACATGTACCTTGTCAGGACCATTTTGTACATTTCAACTCAGGAGCAAGAACATGGCTAACTAGTCACAGAACTTTATCCCAATGCCTAAATCAACAACATTGGGCCTTGCTCACATATATCTAGCCAGTTGTTGGTTGTCCCATTTCCCAATTACCTGGCTTGATAGTCTCAGGATCATAACACAAAGAATGATGACGGAAGCAAAAAAAAACCTTTATCATAGAATCCCTACAGTATGGAAACAGGCCATTTGGCCCAAAAAGTCCACACTGCCTCTCCAAACAGCATCCCACCCAGACCCATTCCCCTAATTTCCCCATGTCTAACTCACCTAACCTAAACATCCCTGAACACTATGGGGCAATTTACCATGGCCAATCCATCTAGCCTGCACATCTTTGGACTGTGGGAGGAAACCCATGCAGACGCGGGAAGAATGTACAAGTTCCACATAGACACAGTTACCCAAGGGTGGAATCAAACCCGGGTCCCTGGCACTGTGAGACAGCAGTGCTAACCACTGAGCCACCGTGCTGCCATCGGTTAGGGCTGAAAATAGACCCAGAACTCAGAAATAACGAGACAATGATCCAGGCAACTATCTCACCTAGTTCCCCCTGACAAAGCTTAAAAGATTTTTCACAACCTTCTCTGTCAGCAGCTTTCACTAATGGATTTTGAAGAACATTCTTTACATTTCAAGTCATATTTTGCAATCTATTTCAGTCGTAAATTACACAGCTCTGCTTATTCCTGACGATTTTATTAACACTTAAAGATAATTTATGGAAAGTTTAACCTAGTGGCTTTTTTTTCCTGGATTTAATCTGCATAACGTTAAGCTTTTTAATTTTTGAACGTACAAGTGATATAAAGTGGAATGCCTCTCCTGCACAAACCGGAACAAATGACCATTGTTAATGGTGTGAATTAATGTGATGGGATATTAAATACGAAAAGAATTATACATCAGGTATACCATTGTGGTTGCAGCAAAGAATGAACGATCTACACACGTCACTGGCGCAAGTGGTTTACAATTCCACTCAGAAACTAGTAATTTTACAACCTCAGGGATCTCTTTGATGCAAAAAAATACTGAAGTATTTGGACCAGAAAACCAGACTCAGTTATTGCTACAGTTCTGAATAATAGCAAAATTCCCAGCATCTGTATGAAAAAAAACATTGCAATCAGAGACCCCTTCTGAGTATTGGAAATTGTTCTGGAAAGGGTCCCATAATGCGATGTGCTGCGATGAATCATTTTTTCATCAGCCTTAGCGTGACTGAATCCTGCTGAAAAACACAGGCAGCCAACGCTGCAGTGATTAGTACAGTAATTTTATTAGGCTCAATTTAAAAAAATAGCACCAATCTACAAAGCCTTTCGCTTCACAAGCCATTTAACCCACCATTCATCTGGTGACTGTACATGAAAATATTTCATAGA
The DNA here is from genome assembly GCA_024137785.1 of Ginglymostoma cirratum. Lineage (NCBI taxonomy): Eukaryota > Metazoa > Chordata > Chondrichthyes > Orectolobiformes > Ginglymostomatidae > Ginglymostoma > Ginglymostoma cirratum. The sequence continues at coordinate 20,685,865 of JAHRHZ010000071.1, forward strand.
ATATCTTATTTTACATGGCCTTTATTTAGCTGAAATATATCAATGGTAATGATTCGTTTCTCTGGGTTATTTGTCAAGATATTCCTGCAATCCTCACCAACCAGCCCTCACCTCCGGCTTCCAACCACCCCCACACAAACATTTATTGAGTCATACAGCATGAAGATAGACCCTTCTGTCCATCTAGTCTATGCTGTCCATGTTCCCAAACTGAACTAGCCCCACTTACGTTTGTTTGACCCAAATTTAAAGTCTTGCTTCGGCAATCAGCACCTCACTTGCTGCTTGGCGTCAGTTTTGGTTTGTACCAGTCTGCTCTTAGTGTCTGATCTCGCCATCGTACAGAGTTAGGTACTTCCCCTGAGGAGGTACCGAGTTATCCTCCCTGCAATGAAAAAGCCTCGCAGTCAGCATGCCTTTATCAGGTCAGGGTAGTGGTGTGCATGGCTGCCTGACACAGCTCTTGAATGGAAATTTAGGAAATGCATCCACAGCTGATAACCCATCTACATAATCTGCCATACGTTGCTGGAGATCAAGGAGTGAAAGGACACAATCAAAAGCTATCCTCACAATCACCCGGTGCTCCCAAATGCAAAGTCAGGCTGCCCGCTTGCTTCTGCTAAGCAGGAGGTGTGTGCCACTGATGTAGTGGTAAGTCCCAATAGCCAATGTACCTGAGGTCAGAAAACTTACCATTGTCTAATTCTTTGGTTTCATTCATTCGATTCCCTTGGGTCACTGTATCCATGTTTCACATGACTGGCTTTATGCAGCTCTTAAAACATTATCAACTGTGTGGTTCTGTTTTGGTGAAGTTTCACCAACTCATTTCTGCATGAGCATGCCACAATGTGATGTTTTTGGTGGGTGAAATAGTTCAAATGCACACTCTATCTGTTTTGCGCTCCTTGCAAACAATAATTCTCAGAGGTTAGACGATATACAGCTCAGAATGTTGTATACACTTTCTGAAGAATTCAATACAAGGGAAATGACTGGTCCATATGAATTCAAAGTTTATCAGGCATTGAGTACAATATATGTACATCGTGTATGGGTTGTGTTCAGGCGTGGAATTCTGAAACAATTTTGAGTTAAAATATATCTATGATTAGCTAATAGTCAAACATTTAGCCTGAGTAATAATGTGCTAATTCACAAATGCTATTGTAATAACTCAGGAAGCCTGACTGAAAAGGAACATTGTTTTTTGTCGAGTACCAATTTAGAGCCACAACTCATGGCGTACATAACTGGTCCCAGCCTGGGACGACAGTTCTGCAGACACATGCCTGGGTCTGCTTTATGAATTTTTTTTAAATCCGAAAGAACTGCGGATGCTGGAAATCTGAAACAAAAACAAAAACAGAAATTGCTGGAAAAGCTCAGCAGGTCTGGCATTATCTGTGGAGAGAAACCAGAGTTAATGTTTCAGGTCCAGTGACTCTTCTTCAGAACTGTTCTGAAGTTCTGCAATTTCTGCTTTTGCTTTATTAATTTTCTTTTTATTTATCCTATTTTTTTCTAGTCAACCTGTTCAGAGATGTTCTTGTGTATTTCTGGAATAGATGGAACTTGAACACAGGCCTCCTGGTCCAGGGGTAAGGACACTATCACTATGCCACAAGTACCTTTGGGTCTGCTTTACAAAGGGCTTGGGTGACAAGTTCTAGCTGGGCAGGCCATTGCCTATTACCAAAGGAAGTCATACACATTGAGCTCACATGTCTGGTGGAAATCGTCACATCTGTCTGCGGCAGAGACAAGGTTTCTGCTACCTATGGCTTTAAAAGTCCTGAACCCTGTTTACTTCTCACATCTTGATTCCTACCTCCCAAAATAATCCTTCCAAATCATTCTTCTAGGCCAGAAATCTTCCACTGGCCCAAGGCCGCCCCCACCCACCCCCGTGGTATCACTGCAACACGCTCTCTCAGTTGACATCCTCCAACCTTCCGAAATGAGTTTACTGTACATTTAACCATCCTGCCAACCTCCCACACACCCACCCTTTCCAACAGGGCTAGAGAGTTTTGCGTCTGTGGTAGCTGTATTGTTTCTTTGTGAATCTTTTCCTTGTGGCTGCCTCTCTTCTGTATCTTCATACAGAGTGTCTTCAAAAACTGCTGGAGTATATTCAGTCACCTGCCTCCAACTTTTCCAAATGTCATCTGCTTCTGTGTCCCCACTCACCACTTGTGAAGTGCCTTAGAATTTCTTGCAACAAGGCAGGAGGTAACTTTACAAATAAAAGATACTGTTTTTTTTCACTTAGATTCTGACTTTCCAACCCAGGTTAGGATGTTGCTGTGCAGTGAGGCAATCAGTTAGATTCCTAAGAGTGATCTATTCTGCCACACATGGTACACATCGGATTGAAAGGATAGAAAAGGGGTTACTTGGAGAAAGTTTACAATACTTTACAGGGCCCATTCCTTTATTGTAATACAAATAGCAACTAGAATATTCTTTGCCTTGTTATGCTGCTACGACAAATTTACAGAGTATCATGTGGTAAAGAAACCAGTGTTACAAAGATACTTTATATTTAATATGATTCGAAGGACCTGAGTTTTAAAGGTTTGCAGAAAAGGAATTTATTTCAAGTTTTCAGGGCATACCTGGAGTGATTTGTATAAAAGAGGTCACTGAAAGTTCCCTGTGGACATTGGAGAGTATGTTAAGTGACTGGTGATAATTGCTTGTTTTGCGGTAGACTCTGCTGCAGCTGTCTTGAGCGATGACTGGAGAGCTGCTTGTTTTATCTAGTTTTGTTGGAGGAAAACCTGCTAAGGACAAGCTGATTTGAAGGAACATGTGCTATGAACAAGCTGAGCTGATCTCTTACATTTCTGAACAGAAAACCCTCTCCATTGGTTCAGAGAGCAAACTATTTGTTCTTTTGAATGGAAGTTGCACGATTGTATCTCCTGGGCAAGCTGTAACTGTGAGATGCAGAGATACCTGTCCATGATTAGTGACTTCACCACATGTGCCAGAGAATCGGAGCAACTGACTCCAGAACATCCTGTGCCTTATCCTTTAGCTTTGAAGAAGAAGACACACTGGCCAAAGTGACTTATTTTTTAGAAAGCCAGGTCTATTGAAGAAATCTCCTTCTTTGTCTGTTTTCCTGAAGAACGAGAGCAAGCGAGAGAGAGAGAGTGTCTGTGTCTGTGTCTGTGTCTGTGTATCTGTATGTTTGTGAGTGTGTGTGTGTGTGTGTGTACACGCATGCATTTTGGGAAATGTTAACAGCGATCAGCATTTATACCTCTTTTCAAAATAAAAACTGAAAGAACTGCGGATGCTGTTTTGTTTCGATGCTTCTTTCTAATTCAGTTATGGGATGTGGGTGTCACAGGCTGGGCAGCATTTATTAACCATTCCTAGTTGCCCTTGAGAAGGTGTCAGTGTGCTATCTTCTTAACTGCTGCAGTCTGTTTGCTGAAGGGACACCCACAATGCTGTTAGGGAGGGGGTTCCAGGTTTTGACCCAGTGACGCTGAAGAAACGGTGATATATTTCCAAGTCAGGGATTGCTCATAACTTGGAGAGGTGTTCCCATGTATCTGCTGCACTTGCCCTTCTGGGTGGTAGTGGCTGTGGGGTTTGGAAGTTGCTAATTAGGTAGCCTTGGTGAATTTCTGAAGTGCATCTTGGAGATGGTAAACACTGCTGTGACTGAGCATTGGTGGTGGAGGGAGCGGGTGGCTCTCATGGCTGATGTCAGGTTTCTTGACTTTCTAGAGGGTTGTTGGAGCTGCACTCATCCAGGCACGTGGAAAGTATCCCATCAAACTCCTAACTTGTACCTTGTAGACGGTGGACCAGCTCTGGAGAGTCAGGAGTTAACCGCTGCAGGATTCCTAGCCTCTGATCTATATTGTTGCATTTTTGAATAAGTTTCATTTGTTAATAAACCCATAGTTGTGTCTATTACACAGCCTGGTTGTTAGATTCTTTGGTTTTTATTTGATTTGATTTGTTATTGCCACATTAATCTGGGTACAATGAAAAGTTTTGTTTTGTGTGCAGTACAGGCAGATGATGCCATACAAAGTGCATTAGGGTAATAGAATAGAGTGAGGAATACAATGTTACAGCTGCAGAGAAGGTGCACAAAGGGCGAGGTCAACATTAAATTTAAAATTTGACAGATCCATTCCGAAGTCTGATAACAGCGGGGATGAAGCTGTTCTTAAATCTGTTGTATTTAAGCTTTATTTTATCTGCTGGCTGACAGAAGAGGTTAGAAGAGATTGTAACTGGCGATGGGAGGGGTCTTTAATTATGTTGGCTGCACCCACTGCCCCAAGTCAGCAAGCAGTAAAGATGGAGCAAATGGATAGAGGGTTGGCTTGTGTGATGCAGTGGGCTGTGTTCACAACTCTCTGTAGTTTCTTACAGTCCTGGGCAGAGCAGTTGCCACATCAAGCCGTGATGTATCTGGGCAGAACACTTTTTATGATGCATCTATAAAAATTGGTAAAATCCAAAGTATTGAATTGTCTTAGTAAGTGGAAAAGCTATTTTTATTTTATACTGTGACCCATGGAGTAATGGGTCTGGAGTAATAGTGCACTCCAGCCTATTTCGTAACAGCATTAATGTTCTTTGAAAAACACCTTCATGTCTCATCATCTTACCATGAGGCTGCAAGAGAAAGCAAGATCCTATGACAAAGCATGACTTCCTACCATGATGTGTAATGTGCCTCATTATGTGATGTGCTAATCAGACCTAACCCCGTTCAACTGTACTAACCTGTTCCAGGTGCCATAAACACATGACTGTTAGGAGTAGACAACTCAGGAGGAACCGCTTCACCTGAAAAGTGGTTAGAATGTAGAACTCACAACTGCAAGGAGTAGTGCAGGTAAGTAGAGCCAAGAAGAATTTAAGTGGAAATGAGATAGGTTTGCAATGGAAGATGGAAGCCTCCGTGCTACTGAAGTTGGATGGAGTGGGATCGGAGGAGGCTGTTCTGGAATATAAGCACTGCCTTGGTTCATTTAGGCTGAAAGGCCTGTTTCCAGAGCTGTGAATATTGTGCACCTGTAATACTGTGTAAAGCAATAACTGAAGTGAGTTCACCTGTGCTCATTTACTCACTGCATGTCCTTGCATCAATTCTGAGCCACTCTGGTGCTACCTATTTCCTTAGCAAGATATGTTTACCGTGCACTGAATTTCAAAGCTACTGCAGGGAAACCTGAGAGTTGAAAGCATCAATAAATATGATCTATGGACAATTAAAATTGGGCAATTATTCTGCCCAAGAAACATATTTCATGCCAGTTTTGTAATCTCTCTCTATCTGTGTCTTTACACGCAGTGGCTGGATTACCTTGCTCTGCTGGAAGCTGTTAACCCTTTACTCTCCCTCTTTTCAGTGACACTGGGCACCCTGATTGTAGACCAGGTTTGTTTGAAATAATTATAACCATTGGAAAATGACTGTCATATGTGAAATTTTCTTACAATCCGCCCTCACAAGCTCCCCAGCATATTGCATTAAATGTAGGATTGTTGAAAAATAGACTTGCATTTATATAGTCCCTCCCATGACCACTGGACATCTGAAAGTGCCTTGCAGCCAGTAAAATACTTCCGAAATGTGGATCACATTGCACTGGCTCAATGATGGGATCTCGCTGAGCATTCAAGGTGTGGTAGCTCAGTGGTTAGCACTGTTGGCTCACAGCACCGGGGACCCAAGTTCAATCCTGGCCTCAGGCAACTGTCTGTGTGGAGTTTACACATTCTCCATGTGTCTGTGTGGGTTTCCTCTGCATGCTCCACTTTCCTCCTACATTCCAGAGACGTGCAGGTTAGGGTGGATTGGCCTTGGGAAATTGCCCCATAGTGCCCAGGAACGTGCATATTAGGTGGGTTAGCCATGGGAAATGTGGGGTCTAGGTGGGATGCTCTTCAGAGGGTTGATGCAGACTTGATGGGCTGAATGGCCTCTTTCCGCACCATAGGGATTCTATGATTCACAGTCTTATGCATGAGGGATGCTCGATGAGGAACCCTAATTGATATTGGATGATTGCATGTTCCTGGACAATGGGAATTATTTATTTCCAGGGTGTAGCCGATGAGTGACATTAATTCACTCACTGGGTTTAGACTTCCAATCAATGGTCTCAGATGGTATGGTCAGAAAAATAAATGAGGTCAAGAGGGTTCACTAATTTATTATAGCCCCAACCATCTCCTTGAGACTGTTTTCTTTATGCAATGGCCTTTTATCTTTGTAGAATATTTCTCCATAAGCAGCCCTCTCCTTCTCTCCATTTCTCCCTGTCCTGTGCTTTTTAACTCACTTTCCCACTTTTCCCTATATCTCCAAGTTACTCCCTTTTTTCCCTACTATCCAGCGAAAGAGGGAGAAAAAACTATAGAATGCAATTGACAAGCAACATTGGATGTCCAATGACAAACTCGAAAGTGATTTAGAGCTTCCGAAAAGGATCATCATTGACCAGAATCTGGTAGCAAGACAAGCCACGCATGGAGTCCTGTGGATTAGCGGATCCATCAGTAATGGTCAGACTCTCTTAATCCTCACATTAATTCATTTTGCTGCTGTGTGAAACCTTTTATCCCATTTATAGATGGAAACAGACGACAAAAATCTCATTGAATGACTGATCGTCTGATTGTTGTGAGTGTTTGGAATCTTCTCAAGATAAGAGCAAACACATGCAAGATCGTGTTTTCACCTAGCCCATAGCATGGACTGTATGTGAGCCCATAGGGGGCAGGCTGTGTGTCGCACTCGCTGCTGTAAACAACAGATAACAGAAATTCCACCGCGTATGGACGGTTGCATTTCAAGAAGGCAATCCACCAGCACCTGCTCCGAGGCAATGAGGGACAGCCAAATAATGCCAGTAATGCACACACCTTTACCAAACAATGGGCTCTTGCCTTTGATTGGGGATTAAAAAAATGGCGACTCCAAATGAAAGACAGTCTCTGGAACAGTGGAGTGCAAGAAGACACACAACTGTTTACATGGAGTGTTCCAAGATGTCCTTTGGCCCATCAAACCTGAACAGCTGTTTATCACAGCATTGAAAATGTCTTCCCTTTTGACATTTATATCCAATTTCTCTTTAAAGGTTGCTATTGAGTTTGGTTCCAGCTCCCCAAGTGTCTTTCAAACCAGAACCACCCTTTTGTTTTAGAAGCTCCTCTCTTACTGTTCTGCCAGTTATCTTAAATCTGTGTCATCCTGTCAGTCAAATGGTTTTTCTTTATTTACTCTATTGAGGAGTGGATGTGTTGGTATAGTGGTAATATCACAGGGCTAGTAGGTCAAAGTCTCTGGCTTATAGTCTATAGAAGTGAACCCACTTTTAGAATACTGTGTATAGTTCAAAATCAGAAACAAAAACAGAAATTGCTGATAAAGCTCAACAGGTCTGGCAGCATCTAGGGAGAGAAATCAGAGTTAACGCTTCAGTTCTAAGGATGGGTCACAGCAATTTCTGTTTATGTTCCTGAACTAGAAGACATAGGTTTAAGGTGAGAGGGGAAAGATTTAAAAAGGACCTGAGGGGTACTTTTTTCATACAGAGGGTGGTACGTGTATGGAATGAGCTGCCAGAGGAAGTGGTGGAGGCTGGTACAATTACAACGTTTAAAAGGCATCTGGATGGGCACGTGAGTAGGAAAGGTTTAGAGGGATATGGGTCAAATGCTGGCAAATGGGACTAGGTCAGATTGGGATGTCTGGTCAGTGCAGACGAGTTGGACCAATGCTGTATGACTCTATGACTCTAATTGCGTTGACTCCTGCTATGTGAATCCTCTAAATCAGTTAGTTTGGTTCAACAGCAATTAGAAATGGGCAATATGCAGTGCCTAGGAACCTTTTTCCAAACAAAACATACTAACTATGGAACAGAAGACTAGCATTCTGTCTGAGAGGCTCACTTAAATAACCCCTTTATGATCCCAGTTTCTCTGGTTCCTCTACATCACTGGATTTCCTCATCCTAGATATCATTCTGATAATATCTCCTCTGCATGTTTTTTTTTTCAAATTCATTCATGGAATGAGGGCATCATTGGCTAGGCCAGCATTTGTTGTCCATCCCTAATTGCCTAGAAGGTGGACAAGAGTTGACCACATTGCTATGGGTCTGCAGTCATATGTGGGCCATTCCAGGTAAGGATGGCAGAAACAAAAACAGAAGTTGTTGAAAAAGCTCAGCAGGTCTGGCAGCATCTGTGGAGAGAAATCAGAGTGAAAGTTTTGGGTCCAGTGACCCTTCTTCAATTCTGAGTTTTTCGAGCAATTTCTGTTTTGATTGGTTGAACATTAGTGAACCAGATGGGGTTCAGATGATCAGATCAGAACAGATCAGATCAAATTATCTTTAAGGGCCTGCCATTATTTCTGACAATGCAGACTCTGTCACTTTAAAATGTTAACCAAGACACCAAAGATGATGGTGTAGTAGCTCTGTGACTAGTCTAATAATCCAAAGACCTATACAGATTTTCAATGGACGTGGGTTCATGGCAACTGGTAGAATGGAAATTCAATTAATAAATGTGGAGCATAAGTTTAGTCTCAGTAATGATGACCATGTAACCAAGGTCAATTGTTGGAAAATCCATATTGTTGAGAGTTGGAGATCTTCTGTCCTTACATGTCTTAGAGTCATAGAGTCATACAGCACAGAAACAGACCCTTCAGTCCAACCAGTCCATGCTGATCATAATCCCAAATGAAACTAGTCCCATCTGCCTGCCCCTGGTCCATATCCCTCCAAACCTTTCTTCTCATGTACTTATCCAAATGTCTTTTACGCGTTGTAACTGTACCCACATCCACCTCTTCCTCAGGATGTTCACTCCACATGCGAATGGTGCTCTGCGTAAAAAATTTGCCCCTTCATGTCATTTATAAATCTCTCTCCTCTCACCTTAAAAATGCATCCCCTGGTTTTGAAATTCCCCCATTCCTAGTAAAAGACAACTACCATTCACTCTATCTATACCCCTCATTATTTTATAAACTTTTATAAGGTTGGAACCTCCTATGCTCCAGTGAAAATGGTCCCTGCCTATCCAGCCTTTCTTCATAACTCAAACCTTGACCCCTCCCACAGCGATACCCTCTGAGCTGGCCTCAGCAAGCACACCCCCCACCCCCCACCAGTTCAAGTGCAATTAGAAAGGACCAATACATGCTGACTTTGCCAGCGTTGCCCATACCCCATGGAAGGGCGGAAACGAGAGAAGGCCACTCAGCCTGCCGAGTCCACTCCACCATTCAGTAAGATCCCAGCTGATCTGATTTTAACCTCATCACTGCATTGCCTCATATCCTTGAAGGAAGAGATTGTCCTGCCCAGTTCTACTTCAATATAGCACCATGAAATCCCATATCTGGCCAGGCAGGTAGATGGGGCCTTGTTTCCACATACCATCCGCTGTACTGATTTTTGTGCTGAAGCCCTGGAGGGGCTTGACCCCAGAACCTTGTGACTCAGCAGTAAGTGTGCTACCAACTGAACCACAGCTAATATTGCAAGGCAGTTGAAGAATAAGGTCTGAAGAGACTTGATGGATGAATGGCCTCTGTTTGCACCATGATTTCTCTTGGATCTATGATCTCACTGAAGGTTTGTGGGATTTAACTGTGTGTTCTGTGCTTACCTAGCTCTGTACTTCAAGACTATAGCCTGTGAAGCATTGGAGAGTTGTGATGAGGCATTATTAAAGAGCAGGTCTTATGTCTGAAGGAAAGAAACACTTGCTAAACATGAGCACTGCAAATTCAATTATACTTGATCACTTCACATCCCAGTAATTGGTTACTCCAGAGATCTCAATTTTCCACCGATGAGCAAGTTGTTTGGGCGGGGAGGTGGGGAAACAGGATTTTGTCCATAGAAGATGCGCTCTCCATAATGCACACACATCTAAGTTATCGAAGAATGCTTCAGGCTGCTCAGCAAGGCGTGCGTGAAATTGTAACGACATTAGTGGTGCCTTTTAGATTTTTTTTAAATTTGCTGTTACATTGAATGAAACTTTAAGAGCAAGAGTCTGAAAATCACTATCTCTCCGCATTCTTTCTGACTTTGGCAATTTGTCTCCACTCCCATTGCTGCTCAGACCTGCCCAAGAAAATGTCAGTACCGAAATATTTTGGAACAGAAAGAGCTCTGCATTCATGTGGCACCTTTTAGTCCCTCAGGTACTCCTGAAAAGGGTCACACAATCAATTAGAATTATAAAATCCCTACAATGTGGATGCAGGCCATTCAGTCCACATCAATCCTCCGAAGAGCATCCCATCCCTACTCTGCATGTCCCATGTGTAATCCACCTAACCTACACATCATGGGACAACTTAGCACAGCCAGTCCATCTAACCTGCACACCTTTGGGTTGTGGGAGGAAACCACGGCACCCAGAGGAAACTCAGGCAGACACGAGCAGAATGGGCAAACTCCAGACAGACAGTCACCCGAGGGCAGAATTGAACCTGGGTCCCTGGTGCTGTGAGACAGCAGTGCTAACCACTGAGCCACTGTGCCACCCAATTACACTTTAAATAAAATGGAAACCAGAAATACCCAGCAGGTCCGGTTGTAATCTGCAGATAGACAGCACCAAAGTTAACATTTCAGTTTCTGATGCCCTATTGTCAGATTCTTTCATCAATTCTCACTGAATGTCACTGACTTGAAACATTATCTCTGATTCTGACTCCACTGGTGCTGCACTGAGCATTTGCACCTGATTTCAGATTACCAATATTTACAGTATTTTGCTTTCTCCTTGCATTAGAGTCACTGATGTAATGTAGAAACAAATCTTTTGATTTGTTTGGAGAAGGTGGGTCTTGTTTGCTGAGCAAACAGCCATCGCCCATCCCTAACTGGCCTGGAGAAGATGGTGAGATAACAAGGTGTAGAGCTGGATGACCACAGCAGGCCCAGCAGCATCAGAGGATCAGGAAAGCTGACGTTTCGGGCCTAGACCCCTCAGTCCATCTACTATAGATAGACTCACAGTGCTCTTTGGAAGGGAGTTCCAGGACTTTGACCCAGCGACACTGAAGGGGGACAGCGATACATTTCCAAGTCAGGAGAGTGAGAGGCTTGGAGAGGAGCTTGCAGACGGTGGAGAGGTGTCCCCATGTGTCAGCTGCCCTTGTCCTTCCAGATGGTAGTCATCGTGGGTGAGGAAGGTGTTGTCTTGGTGAATTACTGCAGTGCATCTTGTAGATAGTACACACTGCTGCTGTGGAACGTTGGTGGTGGAAGAAGTGAATTTTGATGGACTCTACATACTGCAAGTCCCATTGGCAGCATAATGAGCAGATAATGTATTGTTTTAGAGATGTTGATTGAAACCAAAGCAAACAATGTGACATAGGAGAGAATTTCCTGTCCTCATCTGAAGTAGTGCAATGGATCCATTGAATTCATTTGAGAGGGCTGTTGGGAATCTTGGTTTTAATGACTGACCTGGAAGACAGTGCCTCTGACATTTCAGCACTCCCTCAGTTCTGCATTTTGTTTTTTTAATCCACAGGATGTCGCTAGCTAGGACTCCATTCATTACCTATCTGTAATTTCCCAGGGAGCAGTTAAGGCTAAACCATATTGCTGTGGGTCTGGAGTCATTAAGTACCCAGACGAGGTAAGGATAGCAGTTTCCCTTGCTAAGGGGCACTACTGAACCTGATGGGTTTTTCCCCAACAATCGACAATGGATTCATGGTCATCGCTAGACTCTTTTAATTCTAGATTTTTATTGGATTGAATTCTACCATTTGCCATGGCAGGATTTGAACTGGGGGGCCCCTGAAAGTTTCCTGGGCCTCTGGAGTAACAGTCCAGTGATAATACCACTGTTGCAATCTTCCCATTGCAATCTTAACATGAGATTTGAGCTCAAGCCTCTGGACTGGGACATAGGGATAGGAGTATGAACCACAAAAGTAAGGGTGTCACTTTAATATTCTTCAGGAAGCAGAGTTAAATGAGAATGGAGATGGTGAATAGTATCACGGCAGGTGGCTAAGAACAACAGGGTAGAACAACAGCTCACTAACCTTTAATCTATTCACCTTATATCCTCATCAATGAAGCTCAATATGCTGTGCTTGATTTTTGACTTTGTGCTCATGTGAAAACCTGGAGTTAAATATTATTGCATTGTTTCTTACGTAGTCCTGTGCCTGAAGACAGGTCCCACAGACAACACTGTGATGTCCAACATGAGTAGGGCAAAGGGAGCAGGTCCCAAATCCAAGCCAGTGAGAATAGGGACTGAACTCCCATGCTGTTAGTACCACTCTGATCCACGCTACCTGCCCATTCAACTGAGGTGGTCAATCCAGGCAGTGTCTGGGAGATTAAGGTCTAACTCATGGAGACTCCATCATGGATGGCAGTGTACAAGACAAAGGTTGTACCAAGGTACAAACAACATCTTTAAGGATTGAAGGCTCTGAGTGAAAGGTATAAAAACGAAAAGAACTGCGGATGCTGTAAATCAGGAACAAAAACATAGTTGCTGGAAAAGCTCAGTAGGTGTGGCAGCATCTGTGGAGGAGAAAACAGAGTGAACGTTTCGGGTCCGGTGACCCTTCCTCAGAACTATGTGAGAGGTGAAAATTGAGTGAAAGTTATAAACTGATTATGACATGTCGTGGAACTTAGAATCTATGCAAACCCATTCACATGTGTACTGGTGTAAAATTGACATTGGGAAGACCAATGACATTCAGCTTTCTAAAATAACAGGAAAACTTGCAATTATCCAATGTCCTTCATAACCTCTGAAAATTTCAAGCCACTTGACAGCCAGTTCAGTATTTTCGAATTGTTAGTGTCACATAGTAAATTTGTGTTAGTCAACTTGCACACAGCAAGATCCCAAGAACAGCTATTTGGTAATAACCAGATAATCTGATTTCAGTTATTGAGGACTTAATATTGACGTGTTACTAAGAATGAATCCCTCCCCTTTCTTGCAAATAATGCCATGGGATTTGTACATCTGTCAAAGAAAGGAGATAGGGCATTGATTTAACGTCTCATTCGAAAAATGGCACTCCTGACCAACGCTAAAAGTTGATTAAGCAGAGTCCTGGCAAATACTTTGCTAGTCCAAGTCCACAACATTTCAACATTACTTTTTCCCAGTCTTCACCAAATTACCCCATAATTGATATATAACCGTCAGTGTTTCCTGTGTCCATTTGGTCTGAGGCATCCCCCAGACCGAAACATACTGGATGATAATGTCTCCAACAGTGCACCACTCCCTCAGCACCATTTTAGTAATTTCTAGTGCTGAGATCCTGGTGTTTAGGCCCTAAGCTCAGTAAAACGCTCTGTCTTTCTAGCTCCCTGTCCTTTGAAGAATAAAAAGTTAATACTGAAATATGTTACTAGTTGGCTATGTCAGTAGTGATGGAAGAGATCACATGGCAGAGAGAGATGACACAGTGTGGAACCTTGTTCTTAGTCTAAGAGTGTACAAAGTTCAAAGAACAGTTAATGAAAGGTCATCTCAGACTCAAGTCATATCTCTTTAGTTTTGTCCAGTACCCAACCTCTTCCAAGACACATACTATTGTAACAGATCTCCCTTCAAGGTGATTCTTAAAACCCAACTCTTTATACAAGCTTCTATGTTTTTTTCCTTTATTCATTAACAGGATGAGGATGTCGCTGGCTGGTCAGCATTTATTGTCCATCCCTAATTGCCCAGAAGGCAGTTCAGAGACAATAACCCTGCTGTGGGCCTGGAGTCACATGTAGGCCAGACCAGGTAAGGATGGCAGTTTCCTTCCCGAAAGGACATGAATGAACCATGTGTGTTTTTCCTGACAATCGACAATGGGTTCATGGTCATCATTAGATACTTGATTCTAGATGTTTTATTGAATTCAAATTCCGCCTTCTGCCATGGCGGGATTCAAACCCAGGTCCCCAGAATGTTACCTGGGTCTCTGGATTAACAGTACAGCGATAATACCACTCGGCCATTGCTTGCCCTATCTCTACGTGGCTCAGTGTTATTCCTCCTGTAGTGTGGCTACAGAGTTAGAAGATGTCATGTAAATGCAATTTCTTGTTTCATTTGATGGGGAGGATTGGCCAGGACTGATGGAACCTTGAAGGTACAGTCACCGCATGGTGTCACAGTGTTGTCTCGCTGCGTCATTGTGAGGGCAAGGTAAGAGCACAGCATCGGAAAGTGCCGTACTTGCATATTCTGGAAAAGATTGAGCTCCAAAGCAGGGACTTGTCAGATGTGGGTTCACCTTGTGGCAGATAAAGACAAACCTTCCGACTGTTGAGCGGAGATGGTGTTGCAGCCCGTGAGGAGTTAGCGCCCACTGAGTGAGACAGTGGGGCGGCCTTTACTTTCTATTTCCATTTCACACTCCACCAACCCATCGAGAAAGTGGCAAAACAAGAGCCCCTGCGAAAGGGCTTTCTCACGCGTTGTCATGGAGACTGGGCCAAACCCACATTCACATCTCTCACTGCACACTTCCTGCAGGTGCCGCCCTCAATTCTCTGCATTGGGTTTTCGTTTAAGCCACAGCGCAGGGTGATGTCACACTTTCTGTCACTTTTATGTTGCAAAGACGGAAGTGCAGTCATCAGCAACAGCCTTCAATTCTTCCAATGCATCACGGGTTTATTCCACTCCAGTTACCATGTCACTTCCTTCCGGCTTTGTAACACCACTTGAATTTGCTCACTGAGAAAAACATCTTCTTGACAAACACAGAGAATGCTAGAGAGAGAAGCTCAGCATCGAGACATATAGTACAGAAGAGGCCATGCAGCCCATCAGGTCTGCACCAAAAAATACTGCTCTAAGTCTTTATGAGTCCCACTTTCCAGTGCTTGGCCCATAGCCTTTACAAGTGCTCATCCAAGTACTTTTTAAAGGTGGTGAGGTTTCTCACTTCAACGACCATCCCGGGCAGTATATTCCAGAGCCTCACCACCCTCTGGATGAAAACACTCTTCTTAATTCCCCTCTAAGCCTCCTGCCTTTCAAATTAAAATGATGTCCCTTTGTTCATTGAACAGAATCATAGAATCCCTACAATATGGAAACAGGCCATTTGGCCCAACCAGTCCACACTGCCTCTCTGAAGAGCATCCCATGCAGACCCATTTCCCCTACCCCTGCATTTCCCATGTCTAACCCAAACATCCCTGGGCACTATAGCGCAGCCAATCCACCCTAACCTGTACATCTTTGGACTGTGGGAGGAAACCGGAGCACCCGAAGGAAACCCACACAGACACTGGGAGAACATGCACACTCCGCACAGACGGCCACCTGAGACTGGAATTGAACCCAGGTCCCTGATGCTGTGAGACAGCAGAGCTAAGCACTGAGCCACCGTGCTGCCCCTTGATCCTTCAACTGAGGATGAACAGCAGCTTTCTATCCACCCTGTCCATGCTGTTCATAATGTCATAACACTTCAATCACGTCTTATCTCAGCCTTCTCTGCTCTAAAGGAAACAACCTGAACTGATCCAGCCTCTCTTCATTGCTAAACAGCTCCATCCCAGGCAACATCCTGGTAAATCTCCTCTGCAGCTCAATCATATCTGAGGAGAGAATGTTGATGTATCGAGTCTGGTATGGCTCCTCCCCAGAACCTCTTGTGGTTGGGACAGCAGCATATGGTTTAGGCCAACAGTAAATTCTTGGCATTGCCACTCTCAGACCATTACCATCCCCGTGGCACACCCACAACCAAGCCTTAAATAGTCGCCAGTCACATACGAGACAACATGTCCCAGAAGAGTGCTCAGGAGCACGCTAGATGTTTATGGTTATTTTGAGGCCAGGGTTAATCCGTGACGTTCCGAGGTAGCACACAAGAGTGTTGCTGCTGTTGCCATGACAAAGGCTGGGAAAAGCCTTGTGGGATTTTCTGAGCTCAGGTGGACTGCGATCGAGTCAGGTGATGGGGTCGAGGTCCCTCACACCCCTCACCTCCCCCACCCCACCCCGGTGTGGTAGACTGCCACCGTGAAGCTGGGTGGGCCGTGCCAATGTCCCAACACAGTGTGAACAATGGGAAGTTTACGTGGCGGGGGAGCGATCTCATTTTTCGATCCCTTCACAGCCCTGTCCCCTCCCCATCTCTATAACAATGCCCTCCCCCAATTTTTCCACTTTTCTACCTCCAACCTCCTGCATTCACACTTTCCCCTCCTAAGCCCTGTGACTGTACCATCACCTCCCTGGGTCCCACAGTCTGCTATTCCCTCCTCTCCTTCTTTAAGACCCACGTCCCCTCCGAAAACCTGCCTCTGAGTCACAAAATCCCAGTTCTAACACCCTCTCAAGGACCTGAGTGCGAGAACAATGCTGGTGCAGTACTGAGGGAGGTACTGCTCCATCAGAGGTGCCATCTTTCAGGTGAGATGTTAAAGTGAAGCCTCAGCTGTCCTGCTTGAGTGGGTGTAAAAGACTCCATGGTATCAGAAGAAGAAAAGAGAGTTAACCCCCTGCCCAGTGCACTGGCCATAATATTTATCCCTCAATCAACATCATTGCATAAAAAAGATTATCTGGTCATTATCCCATTGCTAGTTTTGGGACCACCACAAATTGGTTGGCCTAAAACTGTGACAGTGACTGCACTTCAATTGGTTATAAAGCACTTTGAGGCATCTTATGGTTGTGAAAGATGTTATATAAATGCAAGACTGGCTTTCTTTTATACTACCTCCATGAAACAATTCAAGAATTTCTTCCATATGAAAGGGGCTACGTATGTGCAACCTGCTATTGTACAGCCTGAGTCAATGGTCCACTCGAAATCTTCCTTTCCCCACTTCACCCTTCACCCCTTCGAATTGACCTCCTCAATTGCTCTGAAGTTCAGACAACTCAGAAATGTGAGGCATTTTCTCAGTAACCCTGAGTATGCTAAAAGCTGCACTAATGGCAATGCGATGGCCTAGTGGTATTATCAGTGGACTGTTAATCCAGCGACTCAAGTGGAATTTAAATTCAGTAAACATCTGGAATTAAGAGTCTAATGGTGACCATGAATCCATTGTCAATTGTTGGAAAAACCCATTTGGTTCACAAGTGTCCTTTAGGGAAGAAATCTGCCATCCTTACCTTAGATGGTACACACTGTCAAGCCACGGAGGGAGTGGATGTTTGTGGATGTGGTGCCAAACAAATGGGCTGTTTTTGTCCTGGAAGGTATCAAACTTCTTGTGTGTTGTTGGTGCTGCACTCATCCAGGCAAGTGGGGAGTATTCCATCACACTCCTGACTTGTGCCTTGTAGACGGTGAACAGACTTCGGGGAGTCAACGGGTGAGTTACTTGCTGTAGGACTCCTAACCTCTGACTTGTTCTTGCACCCATAGTATTTATATGGCTTGTCCAGTTTAGTTTCTGGTCAATGGTGACACCCAGGAAGTTGATAGAAGGGAATAGTGGTACCTAAAGAATGTTGACAAGGTTGAGGTAGGTCAGTGGTTAGCACTGCTGCCTCATGGCACCAGGGCCCAGGTTCGATTCCACTCTCAGGTAACTGTCTACTTGGTGTTTGGACGTTCTCCCCCTTTCTGTGCAGGTTTCCTTTGGGTGCTCTGGTTTCTTCCCATAGCCCAAAGATGTGCAGATTAGGGTGGATTGGCCATGCTAAATGCCCATAGTGTCTAAGGATGTGCAAACTAGGTGGATTAACCATGGCAAATGCAAGGTTATAGGGATAGGATGGGGTGGTGGGTGTTGGCAGGATGCTCTTCGGTGGGTTGATGTGGACTCAATGGGGCAAATGGCCTGCTTCCACAATGTAGGGATTCTGTGTGGAAAGTATGTTTCCTTTTATGAGTGAACATGGAACTAAAGATCATAGTTTAAAAATAAAGATTCACCCACTTAAGGTAAACATAAGAAGTATTTATTTTACTTTCTGAAGATTGTGAGTCATCAAGATGTGCAGCACTTTGAACTCTATTCTCTGAAAAGCAGTGGAAGTGGAGCCTTTGAATATTTTTAAGGCAGAGGTAGATGGATTCCTGGTAAACAAAGGGGGTGAAAAGTTATCAGAGGGGGCCAGCAATGTGGTGTAAACAAATCAGCCACAATCTTATTGAATAATGGAACAGGTTCCGAGGGCTAAGTGACCTATTCCTGCTTCTAATTTGTGCATTCACGTGAATTCACACCCATTTGACGCCAAATTGGGTCAAAATCCTTGAATTCCCTCCCTAAGGGCATTGCGGGTCAATCTACAGCATGTGGACTGCAGCGGTTCAAGAAGGCAGCTCACCATCACCTTCTCAAGGGCAATCAGGGACGGACAATAAAAGTGCTGGTCCAGTCAGTGATGGCTACATCTCGCAAGTGAATAAAACAATCCACAGACCTCCAGGGCCTCATATTAACCCTGTGCAGCTGAATGGATGTTGCATGAATTAAAATCTGGTCCCCATGTGTTTTTTATGTTATGTGGAGGGGGCACTGGAGGCAAGCTAGTTTTCAGGCTCTCCTCCAAGTGAGTTTGGGGAGTTTTAGCAATTCCAGGCCACATAAAGCTTACCCACCAGGAAGACCTGAAGTGAAACCCATTCATTAAATCCACCCTGGGAACAGAGGAAGTTTTTTTATTATTCATTCACAGGATGAGGGCATCACTGGCAAGGCAGCATTCATTGCTCATCCCTAATTGCCTAGAGGGCAGTTAGGAGTCAACCACATTGCTGTGGGCCCGGAGTCATATGTAGGCCAGACCAGGTAAGGATGGCAGCTTCCTTCCCTAACGGACATTAGTAAACCAGATGGGTTTTTCCGACAAATCGACAATGGTTTCACGTTCATCATTAGATTCTTAATTCCAGATATTCATTGAATTCAAATTCCACCATCTGCCATGGCGGGATTGAAACCCGGGTCCCCAGAATGTTATCAGGGTTCTCTGGATTAACAGTACAGTGATAATACCACTAGGCCGTCACCTCCCCAAAGCAAAAATTCCTCCAGCACCGAATGCACAGTCAGATCACAGTGAGATCACAGCCTTGACGCTAGTGTGAGGGGGCGTTCGGTGGGCGTTTGGTGGGCACGGGGACTGGTGACATCAGATTGAGGTCAGTCACTGGTGGTAACCGTGGGGATGCTTGCAGGAGTCTCCGCTCCGTGGGCTTAAGTTGAATCACAAGAGTCACTGGGTGTCGGCACATCAACTGTGTCACCACAGCTTGTAGGAATCCTTATAGTCAATTCTCAGAGTTTTGTGGTCATCAACCTTCAAACTTTCAATCTGAGTGTCAGCTGTATGCATTTAATACTTCATACAAGCAAAACGAAACTGATTCATTTTGATCTGTGTACGATTTTGTTCAGTTTGGAACATTTTAACATGTCAAAGGTGCTACATCAACGTAAGCTGAGCCGATTCCTGCTCCTAATTTGTACATTTGTATGTGCGCACGGACCTCCAATATTAACCCTACGCATAGTATAGGAGTTTGAGTAAATTCATGCTGCTATGATGTTAATGATAGCGTTCTAATGATCAGTCGCTCATCGGGGATTCATAAACTCGGTTGGTTAGTTACTTTAAAACAATAAAACACATTGTGCATTATGAAACATTGCAGCTGACTAAATGATTTCTATGTGTGCAATTCACACACTCACAGCAGACTAACTGATCAACAGAGTCGCACAGTCATTGAGCTTGGTCAAGATAGAAATTGAAAGATTTCTGGCTATTCGTCCAACAAGAGATATGGAAATAGTGCAGGTAAAATGGTAGGGAGGTAGATAGGCCATGAATGGCAGAGCAGGATCTATGAACGGCCATCTCTTGGTCCATTGTTCCTATTGGAATCATAGAATCCCTACAATGCGTCTGCACCGACCCTCCAAAGTGCATCACACCCAGACCCAGCCCCTACCTTATCCGCATGGCTAGCCTCATATCCCTGGCACTACAGACAGTCTAGCATGGCCAATCCACCTAAGCTGTACATCTTTGGACTGTGGGAGGAAACTGGAGCACCCAGGGAAAACTCATGCAGACGCAGGGAGAACATGCAAATCCCCCACAGACAGCCACCGACAGATGGAATCAAACCCGGGTCCCTGGTGCTGTGAGGCAGCAGTGCTAACCACTGAGCCACCGTGCCACCCGCAGTGTGTGGAGTCTTTAAAGGTAAGCTCTCAGCTAAAAAAGGTTATGTGGAAAATGTGTGTAATAGCGTTTGATCAGCCATGATCAAATTAAATGAGGGAGCAGATTCAATGGGCTGAATCCTATTCCTGTGTTCCACTTCAGGAACTGAAACAGCCGATAACATGTCTGTACACTTAACTCTGATTGTCCACTTCATTTACAAGGCTATAGACTGATTTTCCCAAATCCGCAGTTCCCCAATGGGAATTTCATGGAAAGATCCTCAGCGAGGATCAATATTTATCATCAGCATCATGGTTGCCAACCTTCTAGGGTTTTCCTGGGATTGAGGATTAATTTCCCAGACACTGCTGTGAGCAGTACCCCTGCAGGAAACCTCAAGCGGGGTTATACAGAGTTGGCTTTGAGACAGGGCAGTCTGAAACCTTCATGGCTACACTAACCCAGAAGTGCAGCAACCCTAACATGCAGCGATCTTGACAAAAAAAAGACAGGAGTCACAAGACACCAGGCTATAGTCCAACAGGTTTATTTGAAATTGCAAGCTTTTGGAGCTTTGCTCCTACGTCAGGTGAAGTCCACTTCGTCTGGTGAAGGAGCAGCGCTCTGAAAGCTTGCGATTTCAAATAATTTTGTTGGGCTATAACCTGGTGTCATGTGACTTCTGACCTCGTCCACCCCAGTCCAACACTGGCACCTCCACATCATGACAAAAAAAAAGTGAGATGGAGAACGTCTCATTGCCCTGGTTCTGACAATTTCCGTGAACAGATGCAGGACTGTCACAAATATGAATGCAGGCCAAACTTTGCTGACCTAGTGAATCCTGTTTTACTCACTCAGGGAATGTGGACTTCATTGGCTGAGCCAGCATTTATCGCCTATCCCTAAGTGCGAATTCAGAAGGCAATGGCTAGCTGAGCGAAGCCAATATTGTCCACCAAACCGCAACACCTGGGAACAAGAGGCAGCTACTCCTTCCTGGAATCTGCCTGGTCAGTCAATCAGTTAGGTCACAGCTGACCTGTATTTTAACTCTGACCACCTGCCTTGCATCCACAACTCTTATATTTAGCCCAAAAATCCGTTAATCTCACTTACGAGACTTCCAGTTCATTCCCGACATGGAGAGGTACTATCACTTGGCTGCTAATCCAGAGACCCGGCTAATGTTCTAGGGACCCAGGTTTGAATCCTATCACGGCAGATGTGGAATTTGAATTCAATAAAAATCTGGAATTAAAGAGTCTAATGGTGACCATGAATCCATTGTCGATCATCAGGAAAACCCATTTGGTTCACTAATGTCCTTTAGGGAAGGAAACTGCCATCCTTGCCTGGTCTGGCCTACATATGACTTTAGGCCCACAGCAATGTGGTTAGCCCTTAACTGACCTCTGGGCAACTAGGGATGAGCAATAAATGTTGGCCTAGCCCACAATGCTCTCATCCTGTGAATGAATGAATAAAACATCATTTCTGGGGAAAAGAGTCCAGGATTTTCACTGATTTTTAGGCGAAGAAGTGTTTCTTAATGAGCATGTTTGAATTGGCTTTGAATTTTAAGGTGATGTCCTCTTGTTCAGGACTGTGCCACGGGAAGAAATATTTGTCCATCTCTTGACCTATCAATTGCGTTAGGTTCTTGAGTAGATTTGTAACTCAGGTTGTGGATGTTGAGGTTGGTTGGCTTGCCGAACTGGTTCATTGTTCCGCAGATGTTTCATTACCCTGCTGAGTAACATCATCAGTGCAACCTCCAGTGAAATGCTGTTGTGTTTCCCCACCTGGTATTTAAACTCTGGGATCCATTGGAATTGGTTACCGTAAACCGACTCCAACAGACCCCAGAGTTTAAATATCAGGCAGCAAAACATAACAACGCTTCATAGGAGGCTGCACTGATGACGTTACCCAGTAGGGTAATGAAACGTCTGCAAACTAATGAACCAGCTTGGTGAGAGAACCAACCACAGTATCAATTGCATTAATCTTCCCAAATACCTTGTGGTAGATGGTATCCAGATGTTATCTGTCATGTTACTGTGATAAAACGCACAGAAACAACGCTCGTCCTGAACTATAAAATTCTAACAGGGCTAGCCAGGGTAGATGCAGGAAGGATGTTCCCAATGGCAGGAGAGTCAAGAACCTGAGGTCACAGTCTAAGGGTAAGGTAAACTATGTAGTACTGGGATGTGAAGAAATTCCTTCGCCCAGAGTGTGGTGAGCCTGTGGAATTCACTTCCACAGAAAGCTGTTGAGGCCAAAACATTGTATGATTTCAGAAAGTTGGGTACAACACTTGGGGATAAAGAGATCAAAGAATATGGGGGGAAACAAGCTATTGAGTTGGATGCTCAGCCATGATCATATTGAATGGTGGTGCATGTTTGAAGGGCTGAATGGCCTACTCCTGCTGCTATTTTCTATAATTTGATGTTTCTATAACAGCACTGTTGAGTAAAGGAACCAGACCACATCACAAATGCTGTGATGATTGAACTAGGAGTGAGGTAGGGGCGCAGGTTCCCCTGGCATAACATAATATCGAAAAGATCCTCAAAGTCACCTTTCCAATCTCTATGGCCCATAACACAATGAAACTGCGTAAGATAGCCAGTCAGGTTCCTCAATCAGATTTGGTCGACCTGTTTACAGTTTGTTCACCTGTCCCACCTCACAGACCCCATCAGAATAAGGGATCACAAATCAGCCTTGAAATTAAGGTGACTGATTTCATTGTGGGTTGTGGTGAGCCACTCTGGGAATGGGCACTGGAGGGAACATTTGTAAAAGCAGGCTACGACACAGAATCCAATTCAAGTGCTTTTCAAAAGGGATCTCTTGAAGAGACTGCAAAAACACAGCAAAAAAAAGCGTGGAAAATAAATAACATGAAAAGTAGTGGGGGTGTTTGGAGGGGGTGGTGAGGAAATTCATCAGAGACACATTAATAAGATGTCATGAATCATTTGGACAGAGGACAAGCGAGTTCAGATGTATTTACCCAGTGCAGAACAATTTCACAGTAAGATTTTCTTCTGGCAAGTCATATGTTTTACTGTAAACCACTTCCCAACTGTGCTTTTAGAAAATAAAAGAAGCAAAATCTTGCCTGTTTCAGAAAGAGGAACACATGTTTGTGTTCCATGCCTGCTACCTCATTGTGGAACACAAACAAGGAATGCTGTGAGCAGGAATGATTGATTGATGTGTGAACTAAACAAGGTGGCTAGCTTTCTAACATCCTGGTAGTCTGTTTATTTGTAACAACTCCCTCAGCTACCAACAACGCAGCCCTACCAAAAGCCCCTCCACCATCACCTCTAAGTCACATCATTGGGGAATGTCAGTGTGTCTCACAAAGGGGGATAATACTTGGACAAACACAATGCCGTTGTGTGTTTGCCTGCTTCTTGAAATTTCCAGATGTCTCTGTGGCAACTGAATCTTGATCAAAATAAAAGACAAGGAGTTTCCAATTTGGGAAACTCAAAACCTCATTTACAGATACATTGCTGCATGAATCATGGTTTTCTGCAAAAAGCTGGGGCACTTTCTACCACATGTCCCATGAAACCTTTTATTTGGCAGTTTGAACGGAAGCAAAATACTCAGGCATCCAGCTGTTATTCCTTCAGTTGAAATTGTATTTTATTCTTCTCTTGCTCTCTCATTAGAAGGTCTCTGGTTTGACAGAATCACAACAACACCGCCACTTGCCCTTTACCGAATGTCTAAAAGTTGTGTTTCCAAACTCTCGTAACCAGTATTCCTGGAGTTTTAGTCATCTGAACACCTGCCCAGTCATACTACCTTTCATTCTCAATCACCAAATTGTTACATGAAAATTAAAAATAGACATGGTTCCTGAAATAATTCCACGAAGAATGGCATCCTATCACCAAGTCACTCTTTATTCACATGTGCATAGCACATGACACTGACCCAGCTAGCCTAGAATGAACAGAACCTATCCATTGAATGCCTGTTTGTTTTTCATTGAATCACTACAGTGTGGAAGCAGGCCATTCAGCCCATGCTGACCTGCTAAGGAAATCCCACCTAAACCCAGCTCCCCCTATCCTATAACCCTGTATTTACTACGGCTAATCCACCCAGCCTGCACATCAGTGGGCCCTATAGCGTGGCCATTCCACCTAACCTGCACTTCTTTGGACTGTGGGAGGAAACCAGAGCACCCAGAGGAAACCCACGCAGACATGGGGAGAATGTGCAAACTCTGCACAGTCACCGTGAATTGAACCAAGGTCCTTGGCACTGTGAGGCTGCAGTGTTAACCACTGAGCCATTTTACCAACACTTCTGTTTATACCTGTCAGCCAGCACTCCCTGATTGGACCAGATTAACAGCCCCAATCAGGGAACTCATTGTATGAAGTCCACCTGGCTGAGCTCATTCCAATCACTCCAGTTCCTTTCCTCTAAATTTTCCTCTGGATATTAATTCCAATTCCAGGAGGCATCAGGGCACTCCTGGATGGTTGAGAACCACACCTACTGGACTCTACAGAATACAGAGCAAGACACAGACTAGGAGCAGGCGATAATTAATGCAAAGATAAAATAAGGGGTAAGGAGACATTTTGTTCACTCAGAGGGTGTTGAGTCTTTGGAACTCTCTTCTGAAAAGGTAGTGGAAGCAGAATCTTTGAATATTTTCAAGGCAGACATATTTATAGATTCTTGATCAGCAAGGGGACAAAAGGTTATCAAAGAGATTGTGGAATAATCTAATTAACCATGGTCTTAATGAATGGATGGAGCAGGCTCGAGAGGCTAAATCACCTACTCTCATCCCTAGTTTATATTGATGAGTGCGGCTGAGAGGTGTTTTTTTTAGCTAACAGAGCTGGAGATAGTGTCAGTGGATCAGTAATCCAGTTCCTCCAAGTAGCCATTGGAAAACTTTTTCTAACTAAGCAGCAATATCAGTAGATGCAAGATGAAATGGCAGACTGAGGAGGATGGTATAGGTTCTAATTCAATCCCACTGACTGGCCAACAATTTGTGTCCTCAGTTCCGACACTGTGCTGTGCTTGCCCGACTCGTGTCACTGCTGGGACCTTGGTTCTGTTTGGAATTGTCTGACTACACCTTCCCATTGCTGTAGATGTTCGCTCTGTGTTGGACCAGATTGAGCAAGCTGTGCACAGACCCAAGGGCATTGCAGTTATAAGGGGATTATAATTCAGCATGAGCTATTGGCGATCCTACAAGGTCAGATGGATAACCAATATTGAAAATGGAAATGGAAATGGCCTTTCCATGTTTGTAGGATATTCCTTGTCTGAAACTGTGGTTTAAAGTAATATTCCAGTTTAATGTTTTCTGTTTTGACAATATAATAGTGACTGCGCTCATTCTACAACATGGCGGCAACTTGAGAAGGAGCTCGTCCACTCCATCATTCCTTTTCTTCTTTTTCTCTCTTTTTTCCCTCTGTTGTCTTTTCTTTTCTCCTCTTCTCGGCCTCCCAGCCTCTGGCCTCATGCTGTCAGAACTCTTAGCCTCTGGCCACGTGGCCTCTGACCTCTGACTCCCCCCCCCCCCCCCCCCCCCCCCCCCACCCCGGCCTCCGCACCGATCTGACAAGGCATCCTCTTGGCCTGGCGTAGTGGCCTGGCATGGAGTCCTCACAGCCCAGCACAGCCATCTCCCAGAGGCAGTCCGTAGGCCCGGCGTGGCCTCAGCATGGACTCCCAGTCTCGAGGCGATTCCAAAGTGATCTCCCAGCCTCATGAACCCTGAGGTGAAACCCAGTGCAGTCTATAGTCAAGGCCCTGTGCGGATTGGGGGGTGCGGAGGTGGGTTGGGGGCTAGGTATCAGCATGGACTGGATTGGAAGATCGTTGTTCTGAACTTTGGTTTTCTCCATTTTATGTTGTTACTGAAAATTGCTTTTTTGCTTCTCTATTTTTCTGTAACTGAAGAAGCTGCACCTAGGGACCTTGTACCTAAGATGGTGCCATAAATGGTGACTAAAACGTTTATCTTAGAATCCCTACAGTGTCGAAACAGGCCCTTCAGCCCAACAAGTCCACACCAACCCTCGGAGCATCCCACCCAGACCCATTCCCCCTAATCTACACATCTCTGGACACTATGGGGCAATTTAGCATGGCCAATCCACCTAGCCTGCACATCTTTGGACTGTGGGAGGAAACCCACGCAGCCACGGGGAGGATGTGCAAACCCCACACAGACAGTCGCCTGAGGGTGGAATCGAACTGCTGTGAGGCAGCAGTGCTAACCACTGAGCCACCGTGCCACCCCATCACTGTACTCATTTGAGTATATGTGACAATAAAGCTAATTCTAATGAATTGGCACTGAGGCACACTGGGACATCTTAAAGATGTGAAAGGCTCCACTCATAAATTCATGCTATTATGATGGTTAACGGCAAGGTTATAACGACATTCCATGGTGCTTCATATCAAATCAGATGTATCACTGAGGCACATTGGGTGATATTAAGTCAGGTGGTTAAAAGCTTGGTGAAGGAGATGGATTTTGAGGGTGTCTAAAAGGAGGAAAGGGTGAAATGGAGAGACAGAGAGGTTTTGATAAGGGGATTTCGTAGCTTCGAGCTCGTGCAACAGAAGGCACAGCCAATGTTGGCGCAATTAAAATCAGGAACACTGAAGAGGCCAGCAGTAAAGAAGTGCAGATGTTTTGACAATACAGATTAACTATAGAAGTTCATC
The DNA here is from genome assembly GCA_024137785.1 of Ginglymostoma cirratum. Lineage (NCBI taxonomy): Eukaryota > Metazoa > Chordata > Chondrichthyes > Orectolobiformes > Ginglymostomatidae > Ginglymostoma > Ginglymostoma cirratum. The sequence goes on from JAHRHZ010000071.1 coordinate 20,712,808, forward strand.
TTTGGGATCATTTAGTAATACTTGGATTGCTGAGTTAGAAGCTTGTAGAAAGTCCCACTGTAGAGAAGCTGGCACAAGATCAAGACCAGACCCCAGTCCAGTACTGAGGGAGTGCTGCACTATCATTATTCAATGAAAATTCAAACTAAGACCTTGTCTGCCCCCTGATGTAACTCACACCATCACATTTCTTTTTTAAGGAAGAGCGGTAGAGTCCCCTTGCTATCCTGGCTGATATTTAATATCAGTAAAGCAGATACTGGGATCTGCTGTGCACATCTCTTATATCACAGCAATGGCTACACTTCAAAGAATCCTCAATTGACTGTAAAACACTTTAGAATGTCCTACAGTTATACAGCTCTTTTTGGGTCATGCCTTTCATAAGTCCCGACATTCTTTTAAACATAGATGCACCTCGATGAAAAAAATGACAATGCATTGTGCATTACACAGCATAGCAGTCCCATTGTCACAAAGCAACAAGAAATTCCAAATTATCGCGCGCAATGCCACAGGAAAGCTACTGGTATGTAAATAGCTTCATAGAAGCAGAAATAAATTTAGCCATCTTAAAAGCATCCTGTCACGTATTTTACAATGCAATTAAACAGAAGCCATCAGTCAGCCCAGAAGTTATCGCTGTAACATGTAATCAATGGAACAGTAAAAGATTGGGTCCGGTGTCAGTGCAGCTGCTTTCCTTTGTTATCTCATGTGAAGAACTACGTTGAAGTGACTGCACGGAAATGGGCCATTCAGCACAACCCATCAACACCATCTCCACCTAACTCTGTTCACACTGCTCTGCATCTCACCCTATTATCATATCCTTCTGTTTCTTTCCCCCTCATGTAGTGATCTACATTCCCTTCAATGCATCTCACTGCAGTGACCTCCACACTCTTGTTGTTCTCTGAGTAAAGAAATTTCTCCTGTGGTCCCCAATGAATTAATTAGTGATCAGCTCATAGTTATGGCTTCCAGTTTTGGGCTCCTACTGCAAGTGGAAATATTTGCTCTCCATCAACCTTGTCAACACTTCCCTCACTGTCTGGAAGACCTCCAGCAGCCCTCAATCCTTTGCAGATTAAAATGTGCCAGTTTGTTCAGGAGAAGACTGAGTCGTCTCAAAGAGCTCTTTGAAGTTTCAATCTGGGCAGATGTCCTGGAGATAACACAGAATGTACTATGTTTAGTCTGATGATAACGCCTGGCCAGGTTCACATGCAAATCTACACCTGTTAGGGATGCATACTGTTCATTTCAACTGTGAAATACGCTGTGTATACAGTGGTAGAGCAGCCTTACTGTGGCAGTGGTGTAGTGGTAAAGCTGTTAGACTGGTAATGTTCTATGTACCTGGCTTCAAATCCCACGGTAGGCAATGAAATTTGCCTTCAATAATAAGTAGCTGGCCTAATGGTGGCTATTGTTGATTGTCATTAAGAACCCATCTGATCCATTAATGTCCTTCAAGGAAGGTAATCTGACACCTTTACCTGGTCTGGCCTACGTGTGACTCCAGGTTCAAACAGTGTGGATGATTCTTAACCACCCTCTGGACACTGGAGGAAATAAACTCTGGCTTAGTCAGTGATGTTATGTTCTGAGAACAAACAGTAAGAAAGCACTCCAATATTGCTTTGAACTGTCTGCCGTGCAGGAGTGTACAGAGATTAATAAACTCTACTCGAGAACGTTCAGAAATTCAGATGATATCACAGGAGACATGAAGTGAGTTTGAAGGCATTCATTTGTTTCAGGAAACACTTTTCCTTAAACTTACATGTGTCGCGGGGATAATATATTCTGCTCGGTCCTACTGCTGTCACACTGATGGTTTATGATCACAGGAATTCAATATAAGTTAGTATAAAATGACATCCGTGCTGAAGGATTAATGGCTGGTAAATAATTACTGCACATTTAATCAACAAATAACTGCAGGAAATAGGAAGATAAAGAAAGATATATATCATAGGCAGACCAAGAAAACGATAAAATTGAGAAAGAAAGCAATTGCATAGAAATAGACATTTTAAATTACATTTTGTTTGCGTCTCTTGTTTTCCAAATAAGTTCTGGTTCTCCCAGCAACAACAGGAAACACTGTAAACATGCAGCAGAATCTTCATCAGTTCTGAAAGTGAAATGATGGGTTAATAGTTTAGAATGAAGACCCTACAACCAAACTGAGAACTTCCCTGCAATCCTGCATTTTACTGTTTGCTTTCTTACTGACGAAGCGACAACAGCTGTGTGCACCCAGGCTGTGCCTCACTGCTCTTTGCTGAACAATTGTTTTACTCTCACTCTTTCACCGTGGTTTCATGCTAGGGTGATCTATTTTTGTCCTTGACTACACTCAAAACAAGAAATTTGTTTTTGTGATTACAAAACCATCAGTTACAATAAGACGTTCCAATGGGTATCTCCCAATTGGCACTGCTCCTGCCCCAACACACCCAATGTGTTCATACCATGATCATGTCTGTTTTATCGAGTCAATGGGCGGAATTTTCCAGGCAGAGTGACTTCATTAGGCAGGAGGTAAAAATTCAGTTTCTCACTTAATGTTTGCTATTGAGGCCACCGAAACTTCCAGGACGTTCAGCTCTCCCAATCGCATTTACATTCATTAGAAAGTCATGAATACCCATTAACACCTCAGGCCACCATGAGCTATGTTTGAGGTCTGAACACGCATGTTCACAAATGTGTATGTGACACATGGACCTGGCAGCGTAGATTTCTAAGCTCTGGTGAATATAAAGCTTTTCAGTAACTTGGCTCCTTTATAAACAAAGATAGTAGGAACTGCCGATGCTGGAGAATCTGAGATAACAAGGTGTAGAACTGGATGAACACAGCAGGCCAAGCAGCATCAGAGGAGCAGGAAAGCTGACGTTTCGGGCCTAGACCCTTCTTCAGAAATGGGGGAGGGGAAGGCTGTTCTGAAATAAATAGAGAGAGAGGGGGAGACAGATGGAAGATGGATAGAGGAGAAGATAGGTGGAGAGGAGACAGACAGGTCAAAGAAACGGGGATGGAACCAGTAAAGGTGAATGTAGGTGGGAAGTTAGGGAGGGGATAGGTCGGTCCAGGGAGGACAGACAGGCCAAGGAGGTGGGATGAGGCTAGTAGGTAGGAGATGGGGGTGGGGCTTGAGGTGGGAAGAGTGGATAGGTGAGAGGAAGGACAGGTTAGGGAGGTGGGTACGAGCTGGGCTGATTTTGGCATGCAGTCAGGGAAGGGGAGATTTTGAAGCTTGTGAAGTCCACATTGATACCATTGGGCTACAGGGTTCCCAAGCGAAATATGAGATGCTGTTCCTGCAACCTTCGGGTGACATCATTGTGGCACTGCAGGATGCCCAGGATGGACATGTCATCCAAGGAGTGGGAGGGGGAGTTGAAATGGTTTGCAACTGGGAGGTGCAATTGTTTGGTGCGAACTGAGCGCAGGTGTTCCACAAAGCGGTCCCCAAGCCTCTGACTCCCCTCCCCCGACCACATCCCAAAACCAGCCCATCTCGTACCCACCTCCCTAACCTGTCCTCCCACCTATCCACTCCTCCCACCTCAAGCCCCACCCCCATCTCCTAACTACTAGCCTCATCCCGCCTCCTTGACCTGTCTGTCCTCCCTGGACTGACCTATCTCCTCCCTACCCCCCCCCCCCCCACCCCCCCACCTACACTCACCTTTACTGGCTCCATCCCCGCCTCTTCGACTTGTCTGCCTCCTCTCCACCTATCCTCTCCTCTATCCATCTTCTATCCGCCTCCCCCTCTCTCCCTATTTATTTCAGAACCCTCTTCCCCTCCCCCATTTCTGAAGAAGGGTCTAGGCCCGAAACGTCAAGCTTTCCTGCTCCTATGATGCTGCTTGGCCTGCTGTGTTCATCCAGCTCTACACCTTGTTATCTCCTTTATAAACAAGTTTCTTTTCACACAAACACTGAGTGTCAGTGATGTAGCCTGACTGAGTTAACTAGCCCATGAGAAGTCTCAGTCACATACAACCTGCCTTCATTTGGTTAAATGCTTACTGTGAAAAGGGTGAAGTCTCATTAAGCCTACAAGCCTGTTTAAAGTGACAAATTATTTTCTATTCATTCATGGGATGTGTGCTTCAGGGTCTAGGCCAGCATTAAAGGCCATTGAGAGTTACCTACATTGCTGTTGCTCTGAGTCACATATGGGCCCAGACTAGGTAAGGACGGCAGCTTTCCTTTCCTAAAGGCCTTTAGTAAATCAGATGGGCTTTATTTTAACAACAGTTGAAAATGGTTAATTTCAGATGCTTATTGTATTCAAATTTTGCCATCTTCCATGGTGGGATTTGAATCTGTGTCCCCAGAACGTTAGCCTGGTTGTTAGCCCAGTGACATTACCACCACTCTTCTGTGGCACAAGTAGGTCTACATTAGGTCAACGACCCCAGCAAACTGAGACATACAAATAAAAAGTGGGGCAGAACACCAACGCTTCACCGGAGGCGCCCTGATGATGTTACCAAGCAGGGCGACAAAATGTCTACAACCAAACACACCAGCTCAGTGAGCAATTCTACAACCTCATCCACAACCTGAGCTACACATCTTCTCAAAAACTTTAAGCGGCTACATTAGTGAAAGCTATTGAGGTGCATGAGGCATCTGATAGAGATGCCTGGCACTAACATCCTGTGTTGACAGTCCTGAGCAGTGGCAACCTTAGAATGCCAACTCACACTCATCGGGCATAAAGCAGAGGGTAGATGGTGGCATATACCCTGGTTGTGTGCAGCAGATCAGTCACCTTCCTGTGGCACAGGAGCCTGAGCTCTTGAACCACCCACTGGCATTGACCGCCACAGCTACCTCTTTCCAGGCTGTTCTCTACTAGGCAGGACAGCCTCTTGCTGCAATCCATTAGATGGGAACAACTTCTCTCCTTGGCAGCCTTCAAGAGAACATGGAGGGAGGCATTGCTAAAGTCTGGCCTCCAACCTCTCCAGGGTTGATGTGGAGATGCCGGTGTTGGACTGGGGTGGACAAAGTTGGAAGTCACACAACATCAGGTTATAGTCCAACAGGTTTATTTAAAATCACAAGCTTTCGAAGCGCTGCTCCTTCATCCTTGACTATTTCTGATTATATCCAAGGTTGTCCAGGGAGTGACAAGCTGTGGGTGAGTGATATTCCTGGCTTGCAGAGAATAGAATGTTGGTTGGGTGCGCCGGCCTGGAAGTTGGAATCTTATGGGTAAGGAACTTGCTACACATAAGATTTCACCCATACATGCATATGTGATGAACTGAATAGGACGTAAATGCATGGGAAAATCCAACCCGCAAACCTCCTCAATTACAAAACTGACCATATATTAGCCTGGATAGAGGATTGGCTAACTAATAGAAGACAAAGAGTTGGGATAAGGGGGAGAGTTTTCAAGATGGCAACTTGTAGCTAGTGGAGTGCCACAGGGATCAGTGCTGGGTTCACATTTATTTTAAATATACATTAATGACTTAGATAAGGAAAGTGAATGTACTCTGGCAAATTTTGTGTTTTACAAAGTAGGTGGGAAGGTGTATCTGACACGTGGAATCTGGAGAGGGATATTGACATATTAAGCGAGTGGCAAATTTGGCAAATGGAAAATGTGAGGTGATAACCTTTGGCAGGAAGAATGGAAGAGCTGAAGCTTTTTTTTTAAAAGAGGTAAAGACTGCAGAAGGCTGTAGCCCGGGGAATTTGGGAGTCCTTGTGCATGAATCATAAAAAGCTCACATGCAAATTCAGCAGGAAATGCGGAAGGCAAATGGAATGTCAGCCTTTATTTCAAAGGGAATGGAATATAAATATAGGAATATCTAGCTAAAACTAGACAAGGCACTAATCAGACCACGGCTGGAATACGGTGAATAGGGAATCCAGGGTTACGGGGGAAAGGCAGGAAAGTGGAGTTGAGGATTATCAGATCAGCCATGATCTCATTGAAAGGTGGGGTGGACTCGATGGGCTGAAAAGCTTAATTCTGCTCCCACATCTTATGGTCTTGCGTGTCAAGAAAAGAAAATTCCACCCAAGGTGTTAACCTCCACATTCAAAACAAACACACAGGCAAAGTTAGAGCAAGACAGTTGTCAGGAACATGATAGAGTATTTCTCTGGATGGGCGCAGCTCCAACAACACTCAAGAAATTTAGCAGCATCCAACTTCCCTGATTGGCACCTCATCCACCACCTTGGACATTCTTTCCCTTCGCCACCAATACTCACTGGCAGCGGTGTGTACCATCTATGTAATGCACTGCAGAACTTAACCGAGCCTCTTAGACAGCACCATCCAACTGCAATCTCTACCACCCAGAAGGGCAAGGGCAGCAGGTACATGAGGCTATCACCACCTACAAGTTTCCTCCAAGTCCGCACCATCCCGACTTGGAAACCTATTGCCCTTCCTTCACTGTCATTGGATTAAAATCTTGGAACTCCCTCCCTAATCGCATTATGGGTCTACCTCCAGCACATGGACCTTTCACAATTCATTCACAGGATGTGTGCATCGTTGACCAGGCCAGCATTTATTGCCCATAACTAATTGTCCACAGCAAAGTAAAGAGTCAACCACGTTGTTGTGGGTCTGGAGTCACATGTAGGCCAGACCAGGTAAGGATGGCAGTTTCCTTCCCTAAAGGGCATTAGTGAACCAGATGGGTCTTTTGTCACAACAATCAACAATGGCCTCATGGTAATCATTGGGTTTTTACTGAATTCAAATTCCGCTATCTACCATGGCAGGATTTGAACCGAGTTCCCCGGAACATTACCCTGTCTAATGATAATACCACAAGGTCTTCCCTGTGTGCCGCAGTTCAGGAAGGAAGCTCACCACTACCTTCCCAAGGGCAGATCGGGATGGGCAATGAATGCTGGCTCGCCCGGTGGTGTCCACACCCATGGATATATGAAAAAAAAGCAAACGGCACAGAATGTAAACTGGCCATTTAACCTGATTGGTAAGTAAAGGTCATGAACCTGAAATAGTAGTCCCATTTTTCTCTCTCCAAATGCTGCCTAACCTGCTGAGCATTTGAGTACCCTTATCTCAGATTTCCAGCATTGGCAGGATTTTGCTTTTGAATTAGTGATCTATATAGGCATTTACATGCTCCCCAAACCCCTTCCCAACCCTCATCACCGCACTGTATCAACGTCACCCTGTGTAATTATCCCTATTGGGCATAAAAACTCAGCATGGGAACTCCACTGCAGTACGAAAGGATTGCTGCACTGTCGGAAACGCCACATTTCAGATCAGATGCTAAACCATGGCAGCACTTGACTGTTGGGTTGGTGGAGAAATGTGCTGTTTCAAAGACAAGAAAGGGAGTTGACCCTTCAGGAAGAATTAGGTCATCTACATAATTAGACGAGAGAGATTCAAGGAAATTTGCAATTTGAGTTGCTGTCATCAGCAATGCACTGTCCAAAAGGGCGATAGAGGCAGATCCATTGCGAATGTCCAAGGATTTGGATAAATACTTGAATGGAAAATAAGTGCAGGGTTATTATGGATGAGGGGTGCTGACTGAACAGCATAGGCTTGAGGGCTGAAAGGGCTTCTTCCAAGGCTATCTTATCATCCAAGCTCACGTTTGACATTTTGCGTACCCATGTTAACTTTGACTGGGGGTGCACTGGATTACCTGAGTGGATGTCACCAGCAAATTGGCAGTGACAGCTTGGAAAAAAGATGAATTATTAATCTCTGCTCTTGAAGCAGTCAATGTTTTTTTCAAAAAAAACACAGATATTTTTCTGCAGCTCCTCACTGCTGCTTCTCATGCACCATGGAAACCAAGGCCATCACACTCAGCTTGACATAGTAAATGCCCCTGACAGTCTGTAAAAATAATGGTATTTATTATTTATCATTGACATTGCTTTTGTCTCATTAATCTCCAAAATGATTGGGAGATGACACCTGGATCATGTGGCCGCCTGTTAGACGAGCTCAAGCCAAAGACAGCTGTAGCCATTTACTACGAACACTCCACAGGATTCAACAACAGCGATGTATTCGTATAACACCTTCAATAGAATAAATTGCCCTAAAGCATTTTACAGAGGTGATTATCAAACAGAATTTGTCACCGAGCCACATGAGACATGAGGCCAAGTAAATTAATGCTTTGCCAAGGAGGCTTTAAAAAGGTGAAGCCGGTTAGCACAGCTCATTGGTTAGTATGCAGGTTCAGTCAGTTGCCTGGATGACAGGTTTGAGATTTAGAGTGATGCCAACAGCTCTGGTTCAATTCCTGTCCCAGCTGAGGTTACCAGGAAGGACTCTCCTTTTCAACCTCTCTCTTCACCTGAGCCATGGTGACCAGCCTCCACCCAGGTTAAACCACCACCAGTTGTCTCTCTCTCTCTGATGAGAGAGCAGCCCCATGGTCCTCTGGGACTCTGGCAACTTCAATGCGGAACAGCCTGGATCCCGTTCATGTTCTGGCTGAAGAAGGGTCCCAACCTGAAACATCAACTTTTCTGCTCCTCTGATGCTGCCTGGCCTGCTGCGTTCCTCCAGCTCCACGCTGTGTTTATCTCTGACTCCAGCTTCAGCAGTTCTTACTATCTCTGGCTGAGTTAGAGTTGGCACCTGCTTACTCAATTGCCCCTACATATTCAATGCAGACTGTTGCCCCTCAAGCGTGAGAACCAATTATCTCTAATATATTGATTGTCCCTCGTGGACTATGGCTAATTACCCAAGTTAGAGGCAGGGAGTGAATTCCAGAGCTTTGGGACTGCCATTGATGGAATAATTAAAATGAGTCATTCAGGATTTCAGAATCAAGGAGGGGCAAGACCAAGAGAGAATTTGACAAGGGATAAAGGACAGAAGGAGAATAGGAGGAACTCACCATCACCTTCTCAAGGGATGGGCATGGAAAACTGGCCCAACTACCAAACCCACATCCCACAGAAGAATAAAACAAAGAAGAAAAGGAACACAATTTGGCCCATCATGTCAGTGCCAACACAATTCACTATGCAGTCAGTCCCCAAATTGCACACTGAGAGAGCAGGGAAATGGAGAAAGAGATTGGGTATCCTTTACTCACATGTCCAAAAGCTGAAAGTACCTCAAAACCAAAGGTCTCTTGAAAATGGATCCAAATGGATCTGTAGATACAGTGAGTTTGGGCCCTTTGGAAAAATCTTCCATTTTATGTCAGTTTATGTCCTTTGAAAACAAGCTTCACTTGGACCTAAAAGTGAAGATTTTTTCAAAAGGTCTGAACGCACTAGTGGGGGTAAATGTGTACAAAAACTGGAAAGGTCACCGCACAGATTATTAATCTGTACTTAGGGAATGACTGCATTAGTACAGAGAAAAGAAAGGGGAAAAAAAAACTTGCATACAAAGGCCATCCTGAAGTTGTGAAGGGTGCTGACGTGTTTTGCCACCAATGAGGAATTTTTGAAGATTGAAAAAACAAAGGAAACATTGCAGCTGATTTAGGCACAGTAAGATCCCATCAACAGCGCAGTGGGACGAGAACCACATCATCAGATTATCTTTTCAATGACGTCGGCTGAAGAATAGATATTGACATTTGAAATTGAGCCGTGTGATTTCTTTCTCCACGTGAAAGGGCTGAGGGCAGGGGGATGTGGGTTGTTGGTTCTTGGTGACATGTGACATCCAAATGCTGACCTTAGCTCTGCCACAGGCCTGGGTGGTACAGGATCCTCAGGCTTTGATGGTGTTAATGTTTCCAAGCTCCAGCATTGATACACAATGGGGGCTGACTAGTACTCGTCTGGAGAGAAATAGGAGGATGGAGGCATTGTTTACTTGTGGCTTCAATCCTCTGGGCTGTCTCACACTCCCTGGGAGATGCCCAAGTGAGTGGGCTTCTAGGAATGGGCTGGAGACAGACTGGCATCTTTTCGATGTCAGAGAGCATCTGTGCGCCAGCCTTTCTGGCCGGTATATGTTTTGCAGATGTTTCCTGCGCTACCTTTTGTAATTTGGGCTCTGGTGCCTGGGAGAGAGATGTCCTGTCTCTCAACACCCAGCACCAGTCGTCTGTAGCTTGCAGGAACTGGGGTGGATTTGCTTCTGTCACATTCCCTGCTTCAGGCTTGCTGCCCAGAAAGACGTGACCCTCGATGTTTCATCCCTGTCTCAGTGGATAGCTCCTGTTTCTGAATGAGAAAGTCATATAGCCAAGTCCCACGCCAGAGACATGAGAACACAAATCTACTTTGACCCTGCAACATTGTGCTAAGATCAAAGGTGCTTCTTTTTTATGTGTGCTGTAGACCCTGAAGTGTTCTCTCTGGTAACATGAACAAAGAGACTGGGTTCTTATTAAGACCATAGTAAAATGTAGGAACAGAAGAACAGCCCATCAAGTCTGCTCTGCCATTCAATGAGATCATGGATGTTCTAATAAACCTCAACTCCACTTTGCTGCCTTTCCCTTACTTTGATTCCCTTACTGACTAAATGTCTAACTCAGCCTTGATATACTTAATGACCCAGCCTCGACAGCCCTCTGTGGTATAGAATTCCACAGATTCACCACCCTCTGAGAGAAGAAATTCCTCCTCATTTCTGTCTTAAACATGTGACCCCTCACTCTGGGATTGTGCCCAGTGGGACAAGTCATAGAATCGCAGAATCATAGAATCCCCACGGAGCAGATAGAGGCTGTTCAGCCCATCGAGACTGCAACGACCCTCCAAAGAGCATCCCATCCAGACTCACCCCGTAAACACAATTTCCCATGGCCAATCTACCAAGCGTGCACATCCCTGGACACTACAGATAATTTAGCATGGCCAATCCACTGAACCCACAAATCTTTGGACTGAACTATCGCGGGATTTATTCGTCAAGAGATATATTGCAATTCTATCATAGACATGTGTGAAGTCAAACTGTTGGACTAACTGAAGGATTGCACAGTCCAGTAGTAACACTTCAAGATGGAACCAATCTCTTCACACAATAATATCACAAGACAAGAACACACACTGACGTTAGCACTTAACTCTCTTCTAAATGTACACTTGCCTGATTGTATGGACTTGCAACATCACAACAAATGGCACCCCGATGCAGAAAATCCCAAGGCACTATTCAAAGATGAGGAGAGTTCCCCCAGTGTCTGGACCAATATTGATCCATCTGAAAACAGCACTGCTTAAAAATACAAGAGTTGATTTGGTCATTATCATATTTCTGTTTGTGGGAGCATGCTGTGCATTAAATGACTGCATCATATCAGTGATGGCATTGCAAAATGATTGAGTTGCCTGTAAAGCAATTTTGGATGCCCAGGGGATGGGAAGTTGCAGTATAAATGTAGATCCTTTCTGCCCATAATCACAAATGCCACTTGTCCATTTTCAAGGGGTGATGTTTACAGGACAGTTGTTACTTGTTGTTGCATTCTGCTGTGGGACAGCTATGAGTGTCCTTTTCCATACACTCATTACCTTTCATTTTCACTCCTCAGCCAATGGCCCAGGAGTTCTGCCTACAACACATTTCCTTGCCAGCCTTTACACTTTAATGTATACCCAATGGATACATACCTGTGGGGGCATTGTCCAGGCATTGTAAATGGTTTTCCAAATGGTCTTTGTCAAGAGTCGTCTGCAGCTTGGAAGAGATGTTTCACTTGGGGCCTGCAACTAGGTCAAGCAAAGGGCAATAGATGTTGTTAGTTATAGGAAGGGCATAAGTCTGACTTCTGTCAAGCTGTCATCCCTGGTCATGCCAAAAATGAATGCACTGGAGACAAATGCATCTTGACGTTCCATTCTGTGCCAGTGAACTCTGGGGTTAAAAACCTGGGAGATAAATTTGCAAACCTCAAAGCTAATATGCCCTGAGACAGCAAGCTCCAGTTAAAATGCTTCACAGTGCTTTCCATTTATATGGGAATAACATTCAGAGAGAAATCGGAGAAAGGATCTGCATCAAAGCCCTGAAGCAGTTCAAGAGAAGGTTAGATACAAAAATAGAAATGTTGAAACCAGACTGGTACCTGAAAGCACTTTACCCTTCCTCAAACTCATTGAGAAGTCAAGTTGAAAAAAAATGACTGGATTTAGACATTTTCACTTTCAGAATAAGTGATTGTAAAACCCAAAATATCTCCCTTCTCCCTGATCCCCTTCATGTCCCCTGTTGCCCGTCTCCTGCTGTGTCCCTACAGTTTTTTTTTGTTACCCACTTCTGGCACTTGGCCTCTGTCATTTAGTTTTCTTGCTGCCTTTTCCTGGTCTGGTATTCTCCCTATATACCCCACCACAACTAGCCAACAACAACTTACCTTCATATGGCATCCATGTTCTAAAATATTCCAAAGTGTGCCTCCAGACCATAATCAGAAAGTAATTCACACTGCATTAGGATAGGTGAGTGGAGAAGTGGGTTTTAAGGAGTGTCTAAAGGGATGAGGGAGTGAGAGAGGCAGAGAGGCTTATGGAGGGAATTTCAGATCTGAGCTGGCTAAGGTACTGCCTCCAATTGTAAACATAAAGATAAGACTTTTGCAATGGATGCAATTCTGGGTGAGAAACCACCCTAAGTCATTCTACAACATATGTTATTTTCCCCAGTTGTCTCCCTTGTACCTCCTACCTAGCTCTCAGCTTCTACCCTGTGGTTTCTGTATGGGTGACTCAGTTAGTAATTTGTTCCTTGAATGTTCCTGTGGATATGGAAAAGTTTAACCGGGATATTCTTGAAGCAGGTGGGGAGCAGTGAGATAAGGTGCTGGAGACATTGATCCTTTTCTTGAAGCATGAGCGTATATATTGTCTCGTCCCAGAGGAAGATGCTGTATTGGGATTTAGAAAAAAGTTATATTCATTGACATTTGGTATCCATGGCAAGGGCAACAGTTATTAACCATTGTAGACAATGGTGGTGAGCCACTTCTTGAACCATGATTGTGTCTGTGTAGGGAAAGTACACCCACGGTACAGTTAATGGGTTTCAAGCATTTGCCGTCATGACAGTGAAGGAATATCATGTTGTTCCAAGTTGAGATGATGTGTGAGTTGGAGGGTCACTTGCAGGTGATTGATGTTCCCATGTACCCTAAGCACCTCTCCTCGTAAATGCCAGGCTGGAAAAGTGCCATCGAAGGAGTTTCAGCCAGTTGATGTATGGCTCCTCAGACAGCACCTTCCAAACCTGCAAGCTTGAGGGTCAAGGGCAGCAGATACATGGGAACACGACCATCTCAAGTTCCCTTCCAAGCCATGCACCATCTTGACTTGGAAAAAAATGGCTGCTCCTTCACCATCGCTGCGTCAAAGTCCTGGAACTCCCCAGCAGCACTGTGAATATATTTATACCCCGTGAACTGGAGTAGTTCAGAAAGGCAGATGTTCTCCATTAGGACATTAAGAATGGATGATACACGCTACCTCAGTCGACAATGCCCACATCCCGTAAAAAATTAAAAAGGAGTATGTCCTGTAGAAGGTTTGTTAGTCAATAGGATTGGAATGGGAATCTGTTCTAATGATATTACAGCTGTTATCAGTTTCAAATAATGGATACATTAGACGCCCTACAGTGAGACTGAAGCATTGTAATTGAGTCATCCAGTACTTCATTACAGCAACATGAGAACTAGTCTCACTGAAATAAATAAGGTGCCTAAGGTGAAGATAGCGAGTCACTCATCAGGGCAAGAATAAAAAAGTCAATTCTGTGTGTGACTCCTGGTTGAGAAGCCTGGAGTTAGTTTATCAGTTCTGAATCAGCATCTTCTCTGAAAAGCCGTCAGTTAAATGGTTTGTCAAAGCAGGGCAACTGGGGACGTGCAGAGTTCGGATTCTACGCAGACAGATTCTCGGGCCACATTGCAAGTGGTGACTCGGTGTTGTCGCTTGTATTTCAACGGAGGACACTCCAACAGACTTGGCTTCTACTTTTGGATGCCTTCATGAAATCAAATGAAGTTCCAGCGTAGGCACAGGTCAGGTTGAATTCTAGAAGAGACCCAAATCAGCTTTGTGCGAACCTAGATCAGTTTTGAATTCAAGTACAAGTCCATATCAGAGGGTAGGAGCAGAGTGACCTCGATTTATAAGTACACATTATATGTGGCAGGAGAGCCGATGAGAGCAGTTAATAAAGCATGCAATGTCCTGTGTTTTATTAATAGGGGCATAGAGTACAAGAGCAAACAAGTGATGCTGACTTTGCATAAGCCACTGTCAGACCTCACATGGAATATTGTGTTCATTCTTGTGTACCACAGTATTGGAAGGGTGTGAATACATTGGAGACAGAGTGCAGAAGAGATTTACAAGAATAGTTCCAGGAGTGAGAAACTTCAGTTATGAGATTGAAAGGAGATCTGATAAAAGTTTTCAAAATCATGAGAAGTCTCAATGGAGAATGTAGGGAGAATCTTGCAAAAGGATTAAGAACAAGAGGGCAGTGATTTAAAAATTTGCAAAAAAAGTGACGTGAAGTGAGAATTTCTTTTTCGCAACACCAGATTTTTGAGGTCGGGAATGCACTATCTGGAAATGTGGTGGATGCAGGTTCAAGTGAGGCATTCAAGAGGATACTGGAATGGTTCTTTAAATAGAACCAATGTGCAAGCTTATGGGGAAAAGGCAGGAGAATGGCACTAACTCATGAAGCTCGGTTGGAGAGCTGGAGCAGATGTTTTGGGCTGAATGGCCTCTTTCTGTGCTGTAAGACTTCTGTGATTCAGATCAATTTGAATTCTACTGGGAACCTAGTTTTGTGCACGCCTAGAATAGCTTTAAATACGATAGCTTCTTGCCCTTTAGAATTGGAAGAGTTTGGGTTATGGTGGAGATCCCTAGGTTATAACAGGCAGATTCATTATTGGGCATGACACCTCATCAGGGGCAGCTGGCCCATGTGTAACAAAAAGCCTCATTTAACAGGCTCCTCAAATTTAGTTTGTGACCAATATTTAGGAGAAATGACTCCACTCAGCAGCTTGTCAATCTTTGGAATTCTCTACATCAAAGAGGTGTGGATATGCAATCATTGAGCATATTTAAAGCAGTGATCACATTGAGCATAAGCCATGCATTTATTGTGTACTTCTTGTCAGCCCCTTTTGTTACTGCAGCCCCTGTGGTGATTGCAACAAGGTCATTCAGGTGGACCTTGTGGAATGAGTTCCCTAACTGAGGCTGTTAACCTGGTCCAATCAGGGAGCCCTGGCTGACAGACATAAACAGGAGTGTCAGGGGTTCTGTTCACTCTGAGAGCTGGCTCTGAGGGACTTGGATCAGTGTCAAGGACTCTCCACATGTAAATGAAAGTCGACTTGGTGATGGGATACTGGCCTCTGTGGAGTTATTTCAGCCCCATCTCTTTCATAGGAAGGATGGATGAGATTCATTGATAATATCAGAGTGTCAAATGAATGAGCACCACTCCATCTTTCAATGCTCGTCCCCAGATTGATCTGTCTCTCCGAGTGCCACACTCAAATTTCATTGAATGTCAGTGAGTGACCTCCATTATTCCTGGGATCTAGGGGAAACGGAGCAAAGATTTGCATTCATATAGCGCCTATTCTGACCTCACGTCATCCCAAGATATTTTGCAGTCAATGAAGTGCATTTACATTGCAGTGACCGTTTAATATATGAAATGCCATGGCCCATTTGTACACAGTATGATCCCACAAATAATGATGATAAGAACAAGATCACTTTTTTCTGGTGATGTTGGTTAAAGCATGAGTTTTGGCTTTGGGGGCAAGAGGGAAAATTCCTCTACTTGCTTTGAATGGTGTTGTGGGAGGGGTCTTCTACGCCGGCTATAATCTCTTCCATCTGGCAGAAGATACAAAAGCTTAAACACATGTACCAACAGGTTCAAGAACAGCTTCTTCCCAGTTGTCATTAGACTTCTGAATGAACACCTCACATTTCAAACCTAATGTTGATCTTGCTGTTATGCACCTTCTTTCCAGCCATAGCTTTGTATTCCTCACTCCGTTCCTTGATCTATGACCTTTGTGTGGCATGATCTGCCTGTACTGCACGGAAAACAAAACTTTTCACTGAACCTTGGTACATGTCACAATAATAAACCAAATTAAATCTAAACTGACAGAACAGAAAGGGCCTCTGTTCCAAATCACATCTCTGACAGGATGGCCTTCCTCAGCACTGGAGTACAGTGCCAATCTAGATTGTCTCAAGTCAACTCAAGTTAACTCAAGTCATCTAGACTGGAATTTGAACCCATGACTTTCTTGACTGATGCTAAATTTATGCCAATAATGAGTTCAATGAGTGTGTGAATATTTCTGTGTGGAAATCAACCACCCCTCATGGAAACACTCCACCCCTCCAGTGTTAGCTCACAGATCAGTTTCGGTTCTAAGATTCCAGAATGCAATTTTATTTGAGGAACAAAGAAGAAGCTTAGAATTTTTTTGAATGGTATGGTTTAAACTTTACTTCCCCTCACATGACTGGACAGTGGTGTGTTCAAAAGTCGGACTGTCTTGTCTACATCATGACATTGTTGGATCCCAACACACACCCATCCTGTTACATTAGAAAGGCTGGGCTCAAAAGTGTCACAATTAAGGTTAAGAGCATAAGACATAGGAGTGGAAGTAAGGCCATTCGGCCCATTGAGTCCACTCCGCCATTTAATCATGGCTGATGGGCATTTCAACTCCATTTACCCGCACTCTCCCCATAGCCCTTGATTCCTTGCGAGATCAAGAATTTATCAATCTCTGTCTTGAAGACATTTAACGTCCCGGCCTCCACTGCGCTCCGTGGCAATGAATTCCACAGGCCCACCACTCTCTGGCTGAAGAAATGTCTCCTTATTTCCCCCATCTAATTCTAAGGCTGTGCCCACGTGTCCTAGTGTCCCCACCTAACGGAAACAACTTCCCAGCGTCCACCCTTTCTAAGCCATGCATTATCTTGTAAGTTTCTATTAGATCTCCCCTCAACCTTCTAAACTCTAAAGAATACAATCCCAGGATCCTCAGCCGTTCATCGTATGTTAGGCCTACCACTCCAGGGATCATCCGTGTGAATCTCCACTGGACACGATCCAGTGCCAGTATGTACTTCCTGAGGTGTGGGGCCCAAAATTGGACACAGTATTTTAAATGGGGCCTAACTAGAGCTTTATAAAGTCTCAGACATTGTTGTCTGGCATCTCCATGAGTTACCCTTAGTGACCTGCCAAACTCACCTTGCATTTATGTTACCAATCAAATATCCAACAGATTAGACTCGAATGAGTGGATGGTGTTCCGCTTCAGTCAGTAGGTGCTTAATGAAGGTGAGTCAGTATTGTATTCTACTGACTGTAGCACTGGTTG
Organism: Ginglymostoma cirratum; assembly: GCA_024137785.1. NCBI lineage: Eukaryota > Metazoa > Chordata > Chondrichthyes > Orectolobiformes > Ginglymostomatidae > Ginglymostoma > Ginglymostoma cirratum. The sequence goes on from JAHRHZ010000071.1 coordinate 20,730,198, forward strand.
TAGTACTGGGCGAACAAGTCAAGAGATTGTCCAACAACAACCTGCATTCATATAGCAACTTTAACATCTTTCAAACATCTCAAGGTACGACACAGGAGTTGTGTAGCTGAAGTCAATAAATCTGGTGGATTTAGTGTCAAAAGGGGAAAAATAAGTCTGAAGGCTGTCAGATTGTTGGAGGACTCTGTCTGGTGCATTGAAGTCCTTCATGGAAGAGAGGCTGTCACTCGCTTACAAAGTCTGTTCTAAAGTGACTTCTAAATGGCATCTCCAATGACCTTGGGTGGCATCTTGGGATGGGCACATTGGTACTGCAACCTCTTCCGTTTCATGAGAACAATTTCTTCAAATATCCATCTTGAGAAATCAAGGTCACTTAAGTATATATTTTTTTCAAAATATATCAATCCCTAAGTGGCTGTGGTAGAAAGTTGACACTGAGCTGCAGTGGAATGCTACTACAGGCCAACAGATAGGGGCCGCTTTCAGTGATGGGGGAACCAGAGCTATTTGTCACTGTGACAACCAAGGATATCACAGCTTTAGTTGAGGGCGGAATGGTGGAGAGAGAAAGAAAAATGCAGGTGATCACACGTATCTTGTTGAAGGGAGACAGTAGTGTATTTACAAAGTCACTCGGCTATTATCCTGACACCTGGGCTAATGGTGTGGTGATAGGATAGGGGAGGTAATGGCCTAGTGGTATCATCACTGGACTGTTAATCCAGAGACCCAGATAATGTTCTGGGGACACAGGTTCAAATCCCACCAGGGCAGATGGTGGAATTTGAATTCAATAAAATATCTGGAATTAAGGATCTAATGATGACCATGAACCATTGTTGATTGTCATAAAAGCCCATCTGGTTCACTGATGCCCTCTAGGGAAGGAAACTCCCATCCTTATCTGGTCTTGCCTACATGTGACCAGACCCACAGCAACATGGTTGACTCTGAACCATCCATTGGGCTATTAGGGATGGGCAATAAATGCTGAATGGTCAGCGATGCCCTCACCCTGTGAATGAATTTTTTAAAAATTCAAACTCCCCCTCAACAGCTGTTGGAATTGAAATTCAATTAATAAATTGAGAATATAACACTGGTCACAGTAGCAGGGAACATGACCGTCTGGCGCTGAGTATTGTAAAATCCCATCTGGTTCACTAGTGCCCTTTAGGGTAGGAAATCTGCCATCCTTACTCGGTCTGGCCTACATGTAATTACAGGTCCACTACAATGTGTTCGTCTCTGAAATGGCTCAACAAGGCAGTCACATCAAGGGTAACTGAGGATTGGCGACAAATATCTGACCTTGCTGATGTCCTGCAAAAGAATACCAAAAAGTATTTAATACTGAGAATATTTACTGAACAACTCCCTTTAAATGCATGCAAACTCACCTAATACAGAGGAAACAGTTAGAAAGGACACGTAGAGATATTTTGTAAGCAGCCTGTCCAGAGATGTTATTACACACCTCTGGAACAGGGAGGACTTGAACCTGAGCCTCCTGGCTCAGAGGTCAGTCAGTCAGTCATCGGTGGTCCCTTGCAGATGAGGATGACTCTCTTCCATTCTCAGGATGAGTCAGTAGGTGGTTGTATAGACCAATGGGGCTACCGCAGGCTCTGTTACACTTGGGACAGGAGGTGGTCATGGGAAGGGGTGGGTGTGTGTTGGTGTGGCAGCGCACTCCTTGAGTTGTTTTCGCCCGGCTTCTGCTTTTTCCCCCTTGGCAAGTCTCGAGGTGCTCTACGCCTTCCCGGATGCTCCTTCTCCACGTTGGATGGTCTTAGGCCAGGTGTCTGTGGGAATGTCGCACTTCCCCAATGAGGCCTTGAGTGTATCACTGAAATGCTTCCTCTGTCCACCTGGGGCTTGCTGTTTTGAAGCTAGGAGGTAGAGCACCTGCTTGGGGAGTCTCGTGTCAGTCATGGGGACGACGTACACAGCCCATCGTAGCCAATCAAGAGCAGTCAGTTCCTCGATACTGGGGGAGTGGCGGGGGGGTGGGGAGAGGTGGCGTGGGAGCGTGGCGTCTTCCCAGCGGAGTTGCAGGATCGTGCACAGGCAGCGTTGGTAGGACTGGTCCAGTGCCTTGAGGTGTCTGCTGTAGGTAGGGGCACTACCACAGCACAAGAGCCGTAAGAATACAGAGAAATGAAATGAAGAAATATTGCCCAGCTGACAACATCAGGATATTACTGGCAGCAGTTCATTCCAGGTTCAGATGGCTCTGATACACTGCAGATGAGATGTTTGCTTTATAAGATCCTGTGCCATCTGTTATTCTATATATTATTTAGTGATGTGGTATTTCAGTTTCGAAGTAAAGAACGAGTTTGGCTTCTGAACAGAAGATTGGAGTGCACACTTCTGGCCATCCTATCGATGCCTTCCAACCTGAAGCTGCTGTTGTTTCCAAGACGATGCACTGAGACAATTAACAGTTTTGCTCTACTCACACTTTCTGCCTGCCTAGTGCTTAATTTACTTAATGATCAATTGCACCTCCACGTATAATCAGGTCAGTTACATTTTCGAAACCTGGATACAGAATCAGCATTTCTTGGTCAGTAACAGATCTCGCTCCTGAGTCAAAAAGAATTGAGCACAAAACTCCAAGCTGGCATTCCAGACCAGTACCGATGGGGTGCTGCACCATCGGAGGAGCTGTCTTTCAGATGCCTTATTAAACTGGGGCACCAACTACCCACTTGAGGTGAAGTTAGAAGCACCCATGATACTATTTTAAGGCAGACCATGTGAATTCTCCCTGGTGTCCGATTTGATATTGATCACTACGTCATGGGTGGCACAGTGGCTCAGTGGTTAGCACTGCTATCTCACAGCGCCAGGGACCCGGGTATGATTCCACCATCGGGTGACTGTCTGCGTGGGTCTTTGCCAGGTGTTCCAGTTTCCTCCCACAATCCAAAGATGTGCAGGTTAGGTGGATTGGCTGTGCTAAATTGTCCTGTAGTGTTCAGGGATGTGTAGGTTAGGAGTATTAGCCATGGAAATGCAGAGGTACAGGAGTAGGGTGGGGAGTGGCTCTGGGTGGGATGCTCTTCGGAGGTTGGTGTGGACCTGTTGGGCTGAATGGCCTGTTTCCACACTGTGGGGATTCTGTGGATCACATAAGGGAAAAAAGATATGATCTGGATGTCACACTTCTATTTGTAGGAGCTACAAATTGGCTGCCATGTTTCCTAAATTACAACAGTGAATGCACTTCACAAAGAACCATTGGTTATAAGGGGCAGCACGGTGGCCCAGTAGTTAGCACTGCTGCCTCACAGCGCCAGGGACCTGGATTTCATACCACTATACGTGTGAAAATATGCAAAAAGAAAACTGAAGCTGGAGATCCAGAATCAACCAGTAGCAATAGATTAATACTTGGCGGCTTTGTTCAGTTTCTTGGGCTCAGCATATACTGAGGGGTACTTGGGGTTAATATCATTCAACAGAACAACAGGAAAGATGTTAGATTGAGGAAGTTATTTCAGATTTGGAAACTGTCAGCAGAGGGAAAAAAGGAGCCAAAATTCAATTCAAAATTTCCAGTCATCGACAGGAGAGGGAAAACAAACATTGAGAGGCCAGAGAGAAGATTATCTCTCTGAAAACGAGGGCAAGATTGGAAAGCAGCATAACAAGAGAAAGGTGACGATGTGCAGAAAATACACAGCCGAATGTGTCATTCCCAATCATATATCCCTGGCTTAAATGCATAGCTAATTGATCTTCAGTACAGAGGACAGAAACCTGAGCTGATTTAACGTGCCAACTTGAACTTTGTGAATAATCTCAGCATTCTGTTCCCAGTGATGCTTTCTCAGCACAGAGTGCCCAATTTAAAATCAACCTGTTATCTCACCCAGTTTTATTTCATCTATGCATAAATGCGCCAGTTCTTGGTTTGTCAGTAGGGCAGGGATTTATGTTAATAGTGATCACGGAGCTGATAGGTTGCAATGAAAATTCATCTTCTCACTCATGCCCATTGAAGGAAAGAGACTGTCCTTTGTCTAGTCTCTATGTGACTCCAGTCCCATACCACTATCATAGACTCTTCACTTCCCTTGGCAATTATGTCACCAGTGCCAGTGATCTAAGATGAGTAATATTTTGAAAGAGAGACTATCTCTTTCTATATATATCTATATCTCTTTCTATCTGCCTATAAAGAGGAGCTGATGGACCTCATTGTTCACAAAGTCAAAATACTGCAAATCTGCAATAAATGCAGAGAATGTTGGAGGAACTCAACAGGTCTGGCGGCCTCTGTGCAGAGAAAAACAAGGTTAACGTTTCAAGGCCAGTGTGACTCTTCTTCTGAAGAGTCAAAATGTTAACTCTGTTTCTCTCTCCACAGATGCTGCCAGACTCTCTGCTCAAAAACCATTCCAAATGCCTTCAATTGAGAAACACCAGCTTGTGTGTTGGAGGACCAACAATCAGTGATGCTGTTTTTCTTTTACTCTTTTATGGGAGATGGACATCACCACAAGGCGAACATTTGATGCTCACCCCCAATTACCCTTGAACTGAATGGCTGGCCAGGTCAATTAAGAGTTCACCTGAGAACCTGCCACATCACTATGGGTCTGGAGCTGAGCTTAGGCCAGACCGGGTAAGGATGGCAGATTTCCTTCCCTTAAGGATATTGGTAAACCGGTTTTATTTTCAACAACAACCAATGATAGTATTAGTGACCATGTCAGCTGAGAATAACTGTTTGATACCAGATTTCTTGGTTGGATTTAAATGTTGCCTGCTGTTAATGGTAGGTTTGGAGCTCTCTGGATGACTAACATAGTTACCTAGGGGAAAGTGATGGCCTGGACTAGATTATCACTAGACTATTAATCCAGAAATGCATGACATGCTCTGGGATCAGGTTCAAATCCCAACATAGCAGATAGTGGAATTCAAATTTATTAAATCTGGAATTGATGGTCCAGTGATGATCGTGAAATTGTCGATTGTTAGGGGAAAATCCCATCTGGTTCACTAATGCCCATTAGAGAAGGAAACTGCCATCCTTACCTGGTCTGGCTTACATCTGACTCCAGAGCCACAACAATGTGGTTGACTCTCAACTGCCCTCTGGGCAATTAGGAATGGGCAATAAATGCTGGCCCACATCCTGTGAATTATTGTTCTTAAAACATTACACCACTGTCTCACCACAGGACTGCCAATGGACAACACTAAAAAAAATTCCATTGAGTCAGGGATAAAGAATAATGAAGAGGCCAGCACTCCTAAAGCATTCAATGACGTGCTGTCTATGTAACTATGGAGGCGAATTCCATGGCCATATTGTAGGTGGCAGCACCAGTGAGATAAGTATGGCTAATGTATTCTGGTGGATCTGGGGCAGATTAGGGAGAAGAATATTGGTTAGGCCACAAGACCTGTGGCATCCACCAGTACCATTGGATGTTTTTGATGGCTGACATGAAATTGTGGCATGCCCTTTGACCCTCTAGCATTCCCTTGTGCTGGGATCAAGGTCAGGTCGTGGAAATTGAAGTCCTGGAAACGAACGTGGGAATTTAACAACAAAACTTTCACTACCTCTCTCATAACTCGTGCCTAAATGATACCGAATGGAAATAGAGTCAGGTGTTTTTGGCCAGACAGTGGAATTTTACTTTCTAAATTAGCCAGTATGCTGGGATTTCCCTATCTGGCTTTAGAAAGGAAAATTTCAGAAGCAAGATCCCGGTTCCTCTCACTTCCTCTTCAAGCACCTCCGATAACCAGTGTGGAGGAGTGCAGCTGATTTCCTTCCCTTAACATAGCATTAACCTCAGCTCTAACTTCAGCAAAAGACGTCAGTCCCGTCGCTAGGCAACAGCCGGGCCTGTGGAGCACCACACAAAAGAGCCTGCCCACACATTTTGAAATGTCCACGATGCATTTTGCCTCTGTGTTTCCCTTCAGCCTGGCTTTGGTGACCTGGACCACAACCAGTTACTTAGCAACTGCCCGCTTCTAACGAGAGTTTTAACAGCATGTTTTCAGCTTCCCCCCACCCACCATGGGTGTTCCTACAGAGCCACATTGGGAAGGGGGTTGTTGCTTGTTCTGTTTGTCAACCGATGCCACCTCTTCCTATATTTAGGCTTGTTTTAATCCTGCCTTTCGCTTTACTAGTGACACATCAGCAGTTCATAAATTGACAGGAGCAGAGCTGATGGAGTCTGATTTGAATCCCTACTGCCTGAGAAATATAGTTTAGCTGCTTACAGTGACGTACCGGGATCTAGATGGTTTTACATAGAAGATCAGTTGTGATCTGTCTTTAGGTTAGGGTTAACCTGCATTAGGGTTAGGTAACCCTTAGATAAGGTGACCGAAACTGTTCATGGTATTCTTGGTGTAATCTGACTAGTGCCTTGTAAAGTTGTAAAAAGTCTTCACTACTTTTATACTTTATTCTTTTGAAATAAAAGCCAATATTCCATTTGCCTTCTCTTTCACCTGCTGAATTTGGATGCTAGCTTTTTGTAATTCATGGGTGAGGATTCTCAAATCCCTCTGTGCTGCATATTCTACGGTCTTTCTCCATTTAAACAATATTCAGCTCCTCTATTCTTCTATGCTAGAGTAAATAACCTCATATTTGTATTAAATTTAACTGAATTAATGTCCTCATCAAAATTTAGTGTCACCAGTAGTACAGCCCTCCCTTGTTATTGTACCAGGTGTGTTGGCCTAAATGTTGCTCTAAAGTCACTGGAGTGGGACAGGAACCTATAACCTCCAGCAGAAGTGAGAGTGTTATCCGCTGAACTGTGACTAATGTCAGGCACTTACTGAATTATTCATCTAAAACTATTTCTTAACTAATATATACATAAATTGCCTCTCTTGGTTACTTCATTGAGTATAAGAATTGGGAGATCATGTTGCGGTGATCCAGGACATTAGTTAGGCCACTATTGGAACACTGCATACAATTCTGGTCTCCCTGCCATACGAAGGATGTGGTGAAACTTCACCATGTTCAAGGTTTACAAGGATGTTGCAGGGTTTGAACTATAGGGAGAGGCTGAATAGACTGGGGTTACTTTCCCTGGAGCGTCAGAGGCTGAGGAGTGACCTTATGGAGGTTTATAAAATCACGAGGGGCATGGACATTGTAAATAGACAAGGTCTTTTCCTGGAGTGGGGGAGTTCAAAACTAGAGGGTATAGGATTAAGTTGAGGGGGAAAGATTTAAAAGGGACTTAAGGTGCAACTTTTTCATACAGATGTTGGTGCGTGTATGGAATGAGCTGCCAGAGGAAGTGGTGGAAGCTGGTACAATTACAACATTTAAAAGGCGTCTGGATGGGTACGTGAACAGGAAGGGTTTGGAGGGATATCGGCCAAATGCTGGCAAATGGGACGAGATTTATTTAGGATATCTGGTCAGCGTGGACAAGCTGGACTGAAGGGTCTATGTCTGTGCTTTATATCTCTATGACTCTATGACTCTAAATTGGTTCAGTTTTAAACTTAATTATTCTCCATGTGTTTTATTATCATCTTTCAGAGCCGCAGCTTAGAGGTTTAATAGCTGTGGGGCACTCGTCTTTTCATTTTAAATTGCCCTTTGTCCCCTCCCTCCCTAATCACTCCTCCAATCGTCTTTGCCTTTTGTCAGTGAACCCTTTCTTGAACTCAGCCCTCCTATCAAATATTCCCCTGACAAGCTCCAAGCAGCCAGGGATGATGGTGAGACCACTCTACAGTCATCCAATAAATATGATGACAGGCGTAATAAGGGGCCTGCCTAACCTTGAAACCCAAGAGTGTTGCTTAGAACTCAAGCTTACTGAATGCGACAGGCAGTGATGGATGGCCTTTGGTCAAGGCTGAACTCAAAAGGAACTGTTTGTAAGTCATTTACTGAGTTATATGAAGCACTGGATTTCCCAGATTTGGGCAGCAGGTAGTCCTGCCTTCTGACCTACAACATGCAGGCGATTGTCCTCAAACTTCATTGTCTCGCTCCAGGGGTGACCATTCCATCTTGAATTTGATACCTTCAGTCCCGGAAGCCAGATTTCAAGGGCTCACATTTAAGTGCAACTATCCCTCAGTTCCTCGCTGAGTAACTTTAATCAGTCCCTTGTATGGCTGAACCCAATCTGGGAGCCAGTGCTTTGAGACTAGTTTATATTATACCTGACTTTAGTGCGTAACTGTTGTATATCTCTTTATCCATTTTCAGTGTCAGCATGCATAAGGTTTAGTTTTAGTGGGTGAAGCAGGCCTGGATAATGTTTTCATTTCCACCACTCTTTGCAAAAAGCTTCTGTCACGTTATAGTGAGAGATAGCAAGAACTGCCGATGCTGGAATCAGAGATAACACAGTGTGGAGCTGGAGGAATGCAGCAGGCCAGGCAGCAGTGACTGATCTCCAGGCAGATTGCTAATGGCCGGTCCATAACCAAAAAGTCATAGTGATGTACAGCACAGAAACAGACCCTTTGGTCCAACTCGTCCATGCCGACCAGATATCCTAAGTTAATCTAGTCCCATTTTCCAGCATTTGGCCCATATCCCTCTAAACCCTTCCTATTCATGTACCCATCCAGATACTTTTAAATGTTGTAATTGTACCAGCCTCCACCACTTCCTCTGGCAGCTCCTTGCATGTACCACCCTCTGCGTGAAAAAGTCGCCTTTCGGTCCCTTTTAAATCTTTCCTCTCTCACTTTAAACCTATTGCCCTCTAGTTTTGGACTCCCCCACCCTGGGGAAAAGACCTTGACTACTCACCCTATCCATGCCCCTCATGATTTTATAAACCTCCATAAGGCCACCCCTCAGCCTCCAACACTCCGGGGAAAATAGCCCCAGCCTATTCAGCCTCTCCCGATAGCTCAAACCCTCCAACCCTGGCAAGATCCTTGTCAATCTTTTCTAAACCTTTTCAAGTTTAACAACATCTTTCCGATAGCAAGAAGACCAGAATTAAACGCAATATTCTAAAAGCTACCTTGACTCTGCCAGTCACAAGCTGCACAACAAATCTCAGATAAACGCAGGTTTCTACCCCCTTAGCCTCTATTGAGAAGTCACTGTCGCCCATCAGCAGAATCAGCTCTCTGTTTGCTCTGCCTTCTGTCTCCTCAATTCCATCTCTAAACCTACCCACCTTCTCTACTTCTCTCGGGAGTCAGTGACCTTCTGGTATTATCACTTGTCTGTTAATCCAGAGAAGCAAGTAATGTTCTGGGGACCTGGGTCTGAATGTCACCACGGCAGATGATGGAATTTCAATTCAATTAAAGTCTGGACATAAGAGTCGAATGATGATCACGAATCCACTGTTGATCGTTGGGTGTGAAACCCATCTGGTTCACTAATATCCTTCAGGGAAGGAAACTGCCATCCTTACCCTGGTCTAACCTACGTGTGTCTCCAGACCCACTGCAATGTGGTTGATCCTTAACTGCCCCCTGGGCAATTAGGGATGGGAAATGAATGCTGACCTAGCCAGCAATGCCCTGATCCTGTGAATAAACAACAAAACACATTGCTCCTTAAAATATACCTCTATTACCAAGCTTTTGGTCACCTGTGTTAGGTGACTAGGAACTGAATCTTAATTTTTTTGAACAGATCCCAAGATAGATAAGTTTTTGAACAGTAAAGGAATTAAGGGTTATGGTGAGTGGGAGGCAAGTGGAGCTGAGTCCATGAAATGATGATCTTATTGAATGGTGGAGCAGACTTGAGGGGCCAGATGGCCCACTCCTGCTCTCATTTCTTATCTTCTTACGCTCTTATGTCCCAGTTGCATTGAGTTTTTGGAGGGTGTTTTGCCACAAGGTCTAGATGCTGCGGGCAGCCAGGTAGGCTCAGAGTAAGAGGGCCCTAAAAGAGCAAGGATAGAACCTAAAGATGCAGCCCATTCCAGTCATTGAACAAAAGATTCTTTCTGGCAGCAGTGCATCAACTTTTGCCCGTGTAGCCCGCAAGGCAGCTTTGCAGCATTGAGCACGGTGGCTCAGTGGGTACCACTGCTGCCTCACACCGCCAGGGACCCAGGTTCCATTCCACCCTCGGGCGACTGTCGATGTGGAGAATGCACATTCTCCCTGTGTCTGCATGGGTTTCCTCCGGGTGCTCTGGTTTTCCTCCCACAGTCCAAAGATGTGCAGGCTATGTTGATTGGCCATGCTAAATTACCCGTAGTGTTCAGGGATGTGTAGATTAGGTGGGTAACAGGAGGATGGGTCTGGGTGAGCTGCTCTGATGGTCAATGTGGACTTGTTGGGCCAAAGGGCCTGGTTCCACACTGTAGGGATTCTGTGAGTTTGCTACATTGAGAGGATGCATATCCATGAAGCAAGTTGCAGTGTTAATGCATTTAACAAGTGTTAATCCCCAATCAGCAGCGCTGCATTGTCTGCTGAGAATCTCGCCACTCCACTTGTGGAAATCATAAAAGATGGAGCAAGATGATCTCGATGTGCTGGTGGGACTTGTTGCATTTCTCGCCTGAGTCTGGCTCACATCTCACCAGAGGCCATGTTGCCAAGCGCCCGATAAGATTCCACTCTAAGTGTCAAGTTCATGCGCAGCTTTGGGACATTTTACTATGCAAGGGGCGGTTATACAAATGCAGTTTGTTGCTGCCATTGATACTGTATGCCGGTGTTGATTGATAGGACATTGAGCACCCATGGAATGGAGTGTGAGTGAGCTATCAGCATGCTACTTACGCAAAGTAATTTTTGGAATAAACTCCAGATTTGGGAACTATCGCATATTACACAGCCTAGGTTTTATTTTATTCACTGATTAACTGTGGGCGTCACTGGCTGGCCAGCATTCATTGCCCATCCTTAGTTGCTTTTGAGAAGGTGGTGGTGAGCTGCCTTGTTAAACCATAAGACCATAAGATATAGGTGCAGAATCAGGTCAATCGGCCTACTGAATCTGCTCCACTATTTGATCATGGCTGATATGTTTCTCAACTGCAATCTCCTGCCTTTGTCCTGTAACCCCTAATGTCCTCATTCATGAAGAACCTATCTCTGCCTTAAGTACAGTTGGCCTCCATAGCTTTCTATGACAATGAGTACCAGATTCACCAAATTCCTCCTCATCTCAGTTCTAAAGAGTTGTCCCCTTCACTCTGAGGCTTTGTCCTTGGGTCCTACTTTCTCCTACTAATGGAAACATTTTCTCTATGTCCATTCTACCCAGGCCTCTCATTATTCTGTAAGTTTCAATCAGATCTCCCCTTCATCCTTCTACACTTCATTGAGTACAGACCTAGAGTCCTCAACCGCACCTCATATAACAAGCCCTTCATCCCTGGGATCATTCTTGTAACTCCCTCTGGACCCCCTCCAAGGCCAGCATATCCTTCCTTAGATATAGGGCCCAAAGCTGCTTACAATATCCCAAACGTGGTCTGAGCAGAGCCTTATACAGCCTGAGTAGTACATTTCTGCTCTTGTGTTCTAGCCCTCTTGAAATGAATGCTAACACTGCATTTGCCTTCCAAACTGCTAACTAAACCAACATGTTAACCACTGCAGTCCATTTGCTGTAGATAGACCCACAATGCCATTAGAGAGAGTACCAGGATTTTGAACCAGCAACAGCGAAGGAACAGTGATATATTTCCAAGTCAGGATGGTATGTGGCTTGGAGGGGAGCTTTTAGGTGGTGGTATTCTCATGTATTTGCTGCCTTTGTCCTTCTAGATTGTGGTACTCATGGGTTTGGAAGGTGCTGTAGAAGGAGCTTTGTAATTTATACAATGCATCTTTGTAGATGGTAAACAGTGCTGTGACTTATATGTGAGCATTGGTGGATGTTTGTGAATGTGGTGTGACAGTGGGCTGCTTTGTCCTGGATGGAGTCAAGCTTCTTGATTGTTGTTGGAACCTGCATTCGTCCAGGCAAGTGGGGAGGATTCCATCACACTCCTAATGTGCTTTGTAGATGGTAGACAGACTTTGTTTAGTCCAATTCAGTTTCTGATCAGTGGTAACCCCAGGATAGTGGGGGATTCAGTGATGGTACCACAGTTGAATATCAAGAGAAGATCATTAGATTCTGTCTTGCTGGAGACGGTCATTGTCTAGCATTTGTGTAGCATGAATGTTACTTTCTACCTGTCAGACCAAAGCTAGATACTGTCCAGGTCTTTCTGTATCTGGACATGGATTGTTTCCGTATCTGAGCAGTCACAGATAATGCTGAACATAACATTGTCCAATCATCAGTCCAAAGATCACTTCTGATCTTATGGTAAAGGGAAGGTCTTGACAAAGCAGCTGAAGATAGTTGTGCCTAGGGGACATTACCCTGAGGAACTAGCGATCTTGTGGTGCAGTGGTAGAGTCCCTACCTCTTGGTCTGAAGGCCTGGGTTCAATTTCCACCTGCCCCAAAGTTATTTCATAACATCTCTGAACAGGTTGGTTAGAAAGTATCTATCCTGAGGAACTCCTGCAGAGATGTCCTGGAACTGAGATGACTGACTTCCAATGACGTTGAACAGATATTCCTCCTTGTGGGGCAGTCTCGAAAAAGAGGTCACAGATATCGAGTGAGAGGAGGTAGGTTCAAAACTGAGACAAGGAGAAACTGCTTCTCTCAGAGGGTTGTGAATCTGTGGATCTCACTGTCGCAGAGTGCAGTGGAGACAGAATCAATCAACAGATTCAAGAAAGAAATAGATATGTTTCTGTTGAAAAGCAGGATAAAGGGCTGTGGGGAGCAGATAGGAAAGTAGAGTTGAGACTAGGATAAGATCAGCAAAATCATGTTAAATGACAGAGCTGGCTCAAGGGGCTCAATTGCCTACTCCTGCTCCTAGTTCCTGTGTTCCTACATGTTCTTAAGTAAAACCATCTTCCTTGCTGCCAGATATAACTCCAGCTGTGGAGAGTTTTCGACTGATTCCCATTAAATCCAGTTTTATTCAGGCTCCTTAATGCCACAATCAGCCAAATGTGGCCTTGTTGCCAAAGGCCATCAGTCTTACTTCATCTCATCTCTGGAATTCAACTGTTTTGGTATATGCGTTCCCTGCTTGAATTTTATGGCGAAATACTCCAATTAGATAAGTAGGCAAAGGGATGTCAGGTGATGCAAGAATTTCTGGGCTTGTACACTTCGCAAATTTTTATACATTACCCAGGCCACGTGTCAGTAGTTGTAATTGCAAGAAAATTGTGAAGGACTTTGAGGTGACTTTGTGTGAATACTCGAGGACTGGCAGTAATGTTAATATTAGAGTAATACAAACACTTAAATGATTCAGTTTCATGTAGATGTGCCACTATCCCCCATCCCCAAGTTAGGCTATATATTCAGACTGCTTTACAGTAAGAAGTGGGCCAAAATAAAACAACTGACTATCTTCAGACTTCATCAGTAGGGCAGCTATGAATAATGACATGATCTAATCACTTGATGAGTGGTTGGTAATTTTCAGAAATGGTCATGTAGTCAAAGGAATTTGTTTAAATGTCAGCGTGATATAGAATTCATTCTTTGAGATATACCAGCGATTGTGGTGTGGAGTGGTTTCTAGCATCACAGGGTCAGGGCTCCAAAGAAACCAGACCATGGAATTGTTATCAAGGTTCATGAGCCAGTACATGATGTCAAACAGGCACATCCAGGAATCCTTAGGTCAGAGCAACACAAGGGAACACAGGGTTAAATTGATAAAGGCAAATTTGAACTGATCCTATTCTTAAGAGATCATCACAGGACATGGACTCCCAGAGGAGTAATTAAAGCAACAAACCCATTGAATCATTAGTTGAGCATCAAAGGGTGAATAAATGAGGTCAGAATGAATTTCCTTCATTGTTTGCATGTATTTTTGAGCTTAATGTGGGTGCTGAACTATTAACTGAAAGCTGTGTAAAGGAGAGGTGTCACGTGAAGGTAACTGAAGGATGAGGGTTTGCTCCCTGTGCCTTTTAATGACACTGTTTACCCTTCAGAACTTGCCTATGACTGTCAGAGGTTCAACTCTTGCGTAGCAACATACACAAATCAATTATTGCTGGTGATGGTATTTGAACTGTTGCATGAAGTATTTTCTGAAGAGGTCTTTGAATGGATCAGAGGCTGCTGATACTATTCATAATATCAGGGGAAGCAGAAATTTCAGAGACAAAGGTAGAGGAATCTAAGAGGTGGCTTGAACTTGACAGAAATGCGAGACTCCATGTCAGGATTTATTTATCTTCAGCTTCAAACGTGGCCATTCTGCTTTTGTCTCTTCCCTTACTGATTTTATTTTTGTTTGCAAGACTGTTTGCCAAGCAGCAAGTTCCTAGCTTTGATTGTAGGCATCGTTATCGAACAGGTAAGGAGTGAGTTGGCCAAGCGTGGATTGAATTGCTCTGAGCCCTGTAATAAAGTGTCTGAGTGCCAGCCCCTGCCTCAGTAACTGGTGTTTCTGAAGTGCTTTAAAATCAGGCAACACGTTTAGCCACTTAAGGTGGCTAACGGAGCAAGTGTATCATTTTAATTTCCCACCCCAGTCATTTCCGTGGCCTTTGGTGTCAGCCATGACTCAATGGGTGGCATTCTCACCTCTGAGTCAGAAGGCTGTGAGTTAGGTCCCCTCAGATGAATGTGAAAGATCCCATGGTAATAGGTGAAGAAAATGAGGGGATTTCTCCCTGACGTCCAGGTCAATATTTATCTCTCAATCAACATCACAAAAAGGACACACAATCTGTTAATTACCTTGTGACTATTTTAGGGAGCTTGCTGCGTGCAAATTTCCCACTGTGTTTCCTACATTACAACAGCGACGACTGTTCAAAAAGTCCTGAATTGGCTGTAAAGTGCTTCAAGTTGTTCAGTGGTCATGATAAGTGCTACCTCAATGAAAGCCTTTCTTTTGTTTTCATTGAGAACCAGAGAGCCCAGAATTAAGGTGATTGGGCAAAAAAATGCAATGGCGCCACAAGGGAAAAAAATCTTTTCGCACAGTGAGTCCTTAGGACCTTGAATGAGCTGCCTGAGATACAAGATCAATCAAGGAATTCAGGAGGGAATCAGATTATTATTTGAGAAGGAAGAGCGTGTGCAAGACCATGGGAGAAGATGGGGAAATGATATTGGGTGGACTGTTCCATCAGAGGTCAGCACTGACACAATGGGCTGAATGGCTTCCTTCTTGGGCTATAAAGATTCTGGGCTTGTGAAAGTCTTGCAAAGTGCTTTATAGCTAATGAGGTTCTGCTGGAGTGTAGCCACTGCTGTGGTTCAGGTAAAGTAGCAGCCAACTAGGACAGATAGGAGGACAGAAACAGAAACAGAGACTCAACAGGTCTGTCAGCATCCATGGAGACAGAGAAAAACAGAGGTGACACGCTCGGGGGAGTCACATTGCACTCAACATATGAACTCTGCTTTCTCTCCACAGATGCTGCCAGATCTGCTGCGTTTCTCCAGTACTTGCTGTTTCTTTTTCAGATTTCCAGTATCCAGCGTTTAGGGTAGTTATGTTATGATAGTGTCACTGGACTAGCAATCCAGAGTCCCAGGCTAATAATCTAATGGCCATTACAGATGGTATAATTTGAATTGTTTAAAATCTGGCCTTTTGACAAATGTGTAACCACTGTCAATTCTTGTCAGAATCCAGTTGATTCCCTAATGTCCTTCAGGGAAGGAAATCCACTATCCTTAGCCAAGCTGGCCTACAAATGCATAGAAATTTAGTTGACATTTAACTGGTCACTGGCAATAAATGATGGCATGGCTAGTAATTTGCACATCTCATGAATTAATTTTTTAAAAATTATACACTGTTAGATCTCATAAAACCAGTAAAATAATGACCACTTCATCCATTTTACAGATACTGGGGAGAATGTTTCTCTTTGACTAGTGGCTGCAGGGTCTTTGTTTATGCTTGAAAGGGAAAGGCAAGATCTTGGTTTCAACTCATTGGAGTTTAGAAGAATGAGAGGTGAATTTATTGAAACCTTTCAGATTCTCGGGGGGGCTTGGCAGGGTAGATGTTGAGGGTTTGTTTCCCCTTGTGGAAAAGGCTAGAATCAGTGGGGGTAATCCCAGAATAAGGAGACATCCATTTAAGGCAGGGACGAGATGGAATTCCCTTCTGTCAGAAGGTGGTGGAATTGTTTATTGCAGAGGGCTGTGGAGGCTGGGTAGTTAAGTATATCTGAGCTGAGATAGATGGATTTTTAATCGGGAAGAGAATTGAGGGTTATGAGGAAAAGGCAGGAAAGTCAAGTTGAGGATTACCAGATCAGCCATGATCTCGTTGAATGGTGGCACAGACTGCTTCTTCTCCTATGTCTTATGGTTTTATAGCTTTACATCTCATTTGAACCTGTGGTGTCTGGGATATTAAACTACTGACAATACCTGTACACCAATGCACAATCCCTCCCACCTCAGCCTACAGGTGACTCTAGATCCACAGTAATGTTCCTCCGACAGCACTGCTGAACTTTAGCGCCACATCTGAGATAGACTCCACTTTAATTTCTGTCGAGCAGTTTTAAGCTTAATGAGCAGGAAAGGTAAAAATCTTCAGGATTCAGTATGAAGTGTAAGTGTGTCAAGATGCAATACCTTGATATGAAAAGAGGAACAAAAATATTAATCTATCTTCCTTGCTGGCTATTCAGTAACACTATCAAGAATTCAATTAAAGAAGATTAGTTCCATCCACTTGAACCAAGCCATTCAGTGCTTACATGGAAAGAAGCAGCAACGTTGGTTAGTAGCTTCTGGTGGGACCAATCCTCGTCGAGTACAGTGGACACAAACAGGTGGAAGGGTTAACTAGAAATCTTAAACCATTCTGAGATGCCTCAGGGGTCCATCTACACATGAGCTGCCACAGTGGACAGATGTACATTCAGTTTTCTGGTGACATTCCTGACTGGAATATATCCTTCAAGTTGTGTTAGATTGCTGTCAAACCTGGTGTGTCCCCAGTGAAATCTTAGAGCATTGTAGTTGTGAAATGAGTGGCAGGCATCGTGGGGGGTCTCGCTGCAACTCGTTAGCTCAAACCCAATTCGATGACCTCTTTCTTTCTTTCCCCTTCTTACTCTGTAATTTAATCTTTCTGATCCCAGTTGCCGTAATCACCTGCTTTTTATCTTAGTCGAGGAAGTATTTGAAAGCCAAGGGCGTATGTGTGTGTGTAATCCATGAACTAATGTTGACTATGCTTCAAGAAGCATCTGTCTTTAAATGGTAAGAATGAATAAGCAGGTTGCAAATGTTTGTTCCTCTCTCAGACATTGTCATGTTAACTGCTGATGCAATGGTAATATCACTAGAAATCTACAACGCTGGGCTAACATTCTGGGCATATGAGTTTGAATCCCACAGTGACAGATGATGAAATTTGATTTAAAAAGTCATCTAAAGGTGGCCATGTGACCCGTGTGAATTGTCAGAAAAAAAAGACATCCAGTCCACTGATGTTCTTTAGGGAGGGAAATCTGCCATCCATACCTAGCCTAGCCTACATGTGACTCCAGACGCACAGCGATGTGGTTGATTCTTAACTAAATTTAGGGCAATTAGGGATGGGTAATAAGTGCTGTCCCAGGTGGTGAACCCCCACATCCTATGGGAGATTAATAAGTTTCACCCTGAGTATGCCAACATGCTGGATATGTCCTTGTTCCCAGAAGTGAGAATAACCATTTCACGCACCATTAGTGACCTGGATCTCTTCACAGAGTTTAGCTTTTAGCTTATTCTTTCATTGGATGTTGGAACCATTGACATAGGCTACATATTCCTGATGAACTGAGTGGCTTGCTAGACCCATGCAGAATGCAGTTAAGAGCCAACCACATTACTGTGGATCTGGAGTCACCTGTAGGCTGAAGTGGGAGGGGCTATGCATTGGTGTAGAGGTATTGTCACTGAGCTAATACCCCAGACCCCACAGGTTCAAATCCCACCACATCATATGGTGTAATTTATAATCCAATAAAAACCAGGAATCAAAATCTAGCCTCATGGTGACTCCATAAGCATTGTCAATTGTTTTGAAAACCCATCTGCTTTGCAATTGTCCTTTAAGGGAGGGAAATCTGCCATCCTTACTTGACCTGGCCTATATGTGACTTCAAACCCACAGCAATATGGTTGACTGTTAACTTCCCTCTGAAGTGGCCCTAGCAAGCCATTCAGTTCCTGGGAAGTTAGGAATATGGCAAAAAATGCTGGCTTTTCTAGCAAAGTCCAAATCCTATGAAAGAATTTTTTTATTAAAAAGTAAGGACATTGATTATCAAGTCTGATGGATTTACGTGCCAATTGATGGTAGTTCCATGGTCAGTGTCATTACTGAGGCTAGATTTCAATTCCATATTAATTGAATTTATACTCCACCAGCTGCCTGGGTCTAGTTGTCATTAAGTCACTGTCTCCGCCCCCAAAAAACAGATATAGAGAATAACCTTTTATCTCCTTTTGTGCAATTTAAAAATGAGGATCCCTTCCTCACAACTAAACATTACAATAATCGCTCCAAGCTGTAGTAGCCAATATTAGAACTGCACTTTCAGAGTGTGGCAGGAGCTCAGAAATTAAATCTGTGTGAAGAGGTTTGGTACTGGGGTGAAAAGCTTCAGTTCTGTGCGGACACTAAAAAAAAAAGGAGGTCCCCTTTTCAGCAGAGAAGGTCAAAGGGAGATTTAATAGAAGGAAATTTAACAAATCAAAACAATGAACTGTTTTGATAGCATAAACAGCAGCAGCAGGTAGCCAGAGGGAGCACAGATTTAAGGTGAAGGCAAAATACGGCATATGCTGTAAATCTGAAATAAAGACAAGAAGTGCTGGAAAAGCCCCAGCTGCCTCTCTGACAGATTTCAGATGATT
Source organism: Ginglymostoma cirratum (assembly GCA_024137785.1). Taxonomy (NCBI): domain Eukaryota; kingdom Metazoa; phylum Chordata; class Chondrichthyes; order Orectolobiformes; family Ginglymostomatidae; genus Ginglymostoma; species Ginglymostoma cirratum. The sequence continues at coordinate 20,749,095 of JAHRHZ010000071.1, forward strand.
AGCAAAAGAAACAAATGTGGCATGAGCATTTACAAAGTAATTCACGGTGAGTTATGATAATCTGGAAGACACTGTCTAAAGTGGGTGCTGGATTTAGTTTCAAATACAACTTTTGAAAGTTGCATACATAGTTTAAGGGGAGATGTTTGCTAGGCTATGGCAAGGGAATGGGGTGTGGAATTAATTGGATAATTCTTTCAAAGAGCCAGCACAAACAATGGGCTGAATGGTCTTTTTCTAAGCTGCGTTGTGCTAAGATCCTACATCACTTTAGCTTGTTCAGTAATACAGACACCACTTAGCATTACGCCTACTACTGTTTATCATGCAGGGAGATACCAGACTGTAACACTTCCCTGCAACGAAATAGTGTCAATCAGTAATGGAAATGTCTTCAATATTTTAATCAGTAATTGGGTAACTTGAATCTACCAGAGTGATCAACTTTCAAGCATTACCATAATGAGCTGGTATTGACTCTGGATCATTATATCAAGGATATTAAGCCTTTTTAAAACCAATTGGCAACCAAACCATTTTGACATATGCTTAATGTTACTAAATTATTGTGCTAGTGATGGAAAATTAGAAGGTTACTGTCTGTAAGGATGCTGATACTGTTAATGTTGACAATCACATGGTAGGTATGCGTAAAGATCATTTGTCTCAACTTAGCTCGCTCACCTTGTCGTTGATCCTAGTGCAGTCAAGGTACAATTTGAATAATTTCTTCTGACTTGTACTCCACTTGGTTTGGATTTATGGATCAGTAACTGGATTGAATTAACAACAATTGAGCTGGCATTTTAAGATGTTCCTTGTACTTTTTAATTTGCACTGAGGGTGCGTATTGATTTTTAATCACCATTCTCACTTTAATACTGTTGTATAGTGTTAATTAAAATTTTATCAACCAAACAGCTGAAGGCTCTATATGGTTACCTTGAAGGGTTAGGGTTGATGTTGAATTGTTTGTATAATACAGTGCTTCTGGACCATCACTGTTTATGACTGATTCAGAGAAGGTAGTGGCTGCAGTTCAGTCACAGTCCCTGCAAAATGATGATTCTGGAGTGTTTGAAAGTACAGTCTTTAAATAGAGGTGTTTTCTGAACATCACACCTTTCCTCTTCGGATGGGTACAGAGGCATTGAAGCAACAAAACTGCAACATTTCTTGGTTTATTTAAATATTGCTGTGAATTAATAATGACTCCTTGCTTCTGTACATTTTACAGTGAAATATTATTTCAAGATTGATATGAGGTTAATGCTGGAAATGTCTTGCCTCTCCATTGAACCTCAGACACTAACCTTGCTGAAAATGTTCTGTGTTCCATGACCTACCCCCTGGGTTAGTGCAGATAAACTACATTTTCAAAAAGTTGGTAGATATAGCTCTTGTAGCTAAAGGCATTAAGGGATATGGAGACAGGGGAGGGAAGGTGGGATGAAGGGATTGAGATCGATGATCATATTGAATGGGAGAGAATGCTCAAAGGGTTGAATGGCCTGTTCCTGCTCCTATCTTCCATGTTTCTGTTTCTATGCATTCCATGTCCTCCCTCCCCACCCCAACAGCCACTGTATGATTAGTGAGGTGAGGTTAGTGACTGCACAGCCAGTGGTGTGGTGTTTGACTAACTTTATTGAAGTGTGATCATCTCCAAAGATATGTTTTCTACCTTCAGACACTGCCTCAGTGCTGTCCTGAGCACATAATCCAGGCTGGTGTTCCAGACCCAGTATTGAGGGAGTGCTGCAGTGCCAGTGGTACAGTATTCCAGATAAAAAGTTGACCTGAGGTGCTACTTTGAAGAAACATTTGATAGACAAAAGCATTCCTTAGTGTGCTGGCCAGTCTTGTTTTAAAAATCATTCATGAGATGTTAGCATCACTAGTAAGATGATCCTTCATTGCCCATTCCTAATTGACGTTGAGAAAGTAGCAGTGAACTGTCTTTATGAACCACTGCAGTCCTTGGAATGTAGGTCTATCGGTAATACTGTTAGAAAGCGAGTTCTGGGATTATGACCCAGTGGTAGTGGAGAAACAATGCTAGACCTCTAAGTTAGGATGGTGTCTATCTTGGAGAGGAACTTGCAGGTCATGGTGCTCCCAAACATTTAGCATGCCCTTCTAGGTGGTAGAAGCAGCGGGTTTGGAAGGTGTTGTCGATAAGCAGCCTTGGTGAGTCGCTGCAGTGCGTCTTATAGATGGTCCATAGTGTGCTTTCATGGTGCAGGGAGTGAATGCTTAAAGTGGCAAATGGTGTGCTGATCTAGAGGACTGCTTTGTTCAGGAAGGTGTCGAGAATGAGACACAGTGGGTTGAATGGCCTCTTTCTGCATTGTAACAATGTTGTGATTCTGTACATTTGCTCAGACCATTTATTGTTGAATAAATCAGAGTAATAATCCATTTCTGATCTTCGCTTATCAAGGGATTTCAGTTCTCTTTTCAGAAGTATGGAAAATTGCAGCTGATAATATGGAATAAGATGCCAACTCAAGGATCAGCTAACAAAGAAGTTGGGTTACACTGTTATATTTAGTTAGCCGTTGTGCTGTTTGGGCACAGCCCTGTACATTAGACCTTCAGAACACCAATAGAATAGAGCAGTCCCAATGTATTTGAAGTCTCCGGCATAAACCGCAAGTAATGGAAAGGTAGATGCTGACATGAGGCAGAGGAATAGAAAGTTTACTGAAAGGAGGATATGAAGGAAGGTAGGGATCTAATACGGAATATAAACACCAGGACAGCTCTGTTAAGTGGAATGACCTATTCTGTGCTGTTATATTCTATGTAAATTTGTAATATTCTCTTGTGTCAAATACTGTTAGTTTGGTTCAACTGGAAGCAGTGTTGCTTTTGAGTCAGTATTAGCCTGTAAGTTGGTGTTTTTACTTTGGGTTACTACCAGATTTTTGCCAAAATGCATGTGATTCACTAATACTTCCTTCGAAAAGCAAATCTGCCATCCTTACTTAGTCTGACCTACAGGTGACTCCAGATGCACAGCAATGGTTGATTCTTAACTGCCTTCTGAGGTGGCCCAGCGAACTTATATTCATGAAGTTGGCTTAACATTAGCTTCTCAAAGAACATCAGCAGTAGTAAATGATCTTGTCAGTGATGCCCATCGCTGTGGGTTAGCAATTAAAAACTCATAAACCATCTCAGAAGTACTGAACATGAGTATTGCTGAAAAGAGAAACATGTTGCTAAAGCTTTTCGTCTAATATTCATGACGACAAGAATGCCAAATTTCAAGTCATCACAGCAGGTATCTGCAAACAAAAGACTTGCAAATTTTGAATTATCTTAGAACTTGCGGAGCCTATGACTTACACCATGGGAATGCCCCAGGCAATTAGAGTCCACTGGCCAATCAATCAGCACCTTTTTTTTTCCTGAAACATAAATTGTTGTGATTATGTGATATTTGGCATTCTTGCATTTGTCCTGGTGAGACCAAAATGACAAGCTTCAGAAACTTGTTTCTATTCTGAGCAAAAAAAGATGAGGCTGATGAAGGAGTCCAGAAGGTAGGAGGTGGCAAACATTGTGGAGTTTGAGGTAGGTGATCATTGTGATGGTTGGAGGCTCAGTGCTAACTGGAAACCAAAGTTACAGACAGCTGAAGAAGGGTCTCGGCCCGAAACGTCAGCTTTCCTGCTCCTCTGATGCTGCTTGGCCTGCTGTGTTCATCCACCTTGTTATCTTACAAACAGCCTAGTTCAGTCTGAAAGAGTTTGTGGGGAGGAGAATGAAGCCAATGGCAAGCAGACTGAAGAACAGAGATGATGAGCAATCCAGTCAACGGCTACAGAGAGGTCAATACAGAATAATTCACATCAAGCACGATCACCAAGAATATGATTTGAGTCATTTGGTGTTGTGTAAGCATTTGGAAATCTAATTGGAGGAATTCAAATGGGAATTTCCGGGAGCGATTATCTCAGGTTAATTGACACAATAATGAGAAACAAAATGAGGAACAAATACTCCACAGTAAATTGTTACAACCTGGAATGCAGGGGCTGAAAGGATGGCGGAAGCAGATTCAGTGGTATTTTCAAATAGGTTTGAATACTTAAAGGCAAAAAACTTAGAAAGCTATGGAGAACTGGGGAGGTGGAATGGGATTACTGTAATAGCTCCTTCAATGAACCAGCAATGACATGAGGAGCTAAATATCATTCCACCATGCCGTATCACCCTATGCTTTATTTATAATTCTGCGCTGTATCTGTCTGTGATTCTGTGCTCTATATGTCTATTATTCTTTGTTGTATCTTTCGATAATTCAATGCTTTATTTATAATTCCATGCTTTTACTTATACATTTCTATGCTTTATGATTTCTAAGATACTCCAACCCACTAAAGTAAGTTGGAGAAGTGTAATGGCACGGGCGTTAGTGTTGGTGCGAGGTTGGGGCAAGGGTCGTCCATTTATTTTCATCGGCAGTTCATTCATTATGGATGAGTAGTTAAAACAATCAATCTGAACAGAGAGTAGTCTACGAACAAAGAAATTAAAGCAAACAGCAATAATTGCTTGAAAGCAAGAGCTGGTTTGTCACTTAAACGTGTTATCTGTTATCCGACCGTGGTAGGGCTAACAACTGGTCCCAGGGCCCTTCTCCACTCCACAGCCGATATGAATGAATGAATGAAACTTGCCTGCTGTTAAGGAATGAGCTATCCCCTCAGGACCTTCCCCCAACTTTATCACAGTCCATTGGGAGGAAGGTATTGTTGCCTGATTGATGGCCCCAGTCCCTGAACTATGGCTCCTGATAGTCCCTAACTGTGTTCATGTTTTGCTCCTACCGAAAGAAAACTCTCACCATTTGCAAAATGTATAAACAGGCAGATATGCAAACGTAGTTGTTCGTAATGAGGTACAGGAAAGATGTGTGGCCAATAACAGGCACACACTAATGAGAGTGATCCAGTGAATAGAAAATTCAGCATCAGGCAGACGATTGCAACATCTAAGTGGAATCATCTATTAGCCCTCACTTAGAGGTGGATGTAGAAACCAGACTAATACTGCCCTTGGGTTACTGGCTGTACTGTGAAAGGTCTTTCAGATGACACAATATGCTAAGGCCCTATCCCTGGTCTCAGATAAAAGGCTGAAGCAATGATTAACAGCTCGATTAGGAAGAAGAGCAGAGGGGTTTGCTTGCCAATGCTCAGGCCAAACAGTTTCTCTCAACCAACTTCATTAAAACATCCACAAGATCACTTGCTTCATTGCGGTTTTGTAGGAGCTTGCTGGGTGCAAATTGGCTATGGAGCTATCCTACATTACAAAATTGACTGCACTTCAAAATTTCTTAACTGTTTGTCTTGGGCTCTGAACTGTGTGGTAGGAATCCTTGTGAACAAGTTTCTTCCAGATGTCCACGATTTTTCTAGCAGTTGGAATTAATCTGTGAGGTGCTTTGAGGTTGTGCAAGGTCCTATATAAAGTCACATTACGATTTACCTGAGCTTGGTTGCAGGAAAGTCCCTGGACAGTTGACAGCATTACTTTAGGGATTACTGTGAAACAGCCGAGCCAACTCATGGGAGACTCTGCCCAAACAAAATGGAGAAAGTTTATTCAGGAAAGCACTGAGCAAATTGTGAAACTCCACCAGGAGCGTGTGGGGGGGGTGAAGCTGAGGCAATAGAGAGAATGCACCAACCTCCAAGCAATCCATCTGTTCCACCCTCAACACCAGCCACACCACATGGCACGGTCTGCAGATCAAACATGGGACTTATCAGCCATCTCAGAACCCATCAAACTCGAGTAGAGATAACAAGGCCTAGAGCTGGATGAACACAGCAGGCCAAGCAGCATCAGAGGAACAGAAAAGTTGACGTTTCGGGTCTGGACCCTTCTTTTTCTGAAGAAGGGTCCAGACCCGAAACGTCAGCTTTCCTGCTCCTCTGATGCTGCTTGGCCTGCTGTGTTCATCCAGCTCTATACCTTGTTATCTCAGATTCTCCAGCATCGGCAGTTCCTACTATCTCCAAACTCTAGTAGAAGCTGGTTCACCTCAATTCTGAGGGACCCACGAAGAAGGATGATACCACTGTGTATTCTTCACCTTTCTCTTCCTGTTTCAATGCATCTGCATCAATTTCAAATGCTAGGTCTCAGCAGCGTCCACTAGCCTTTGCTATTTATAGAATACACTCATAGAATCCCTGCAGTGTGCAAGTAGGCCATTTAGCCCATCGAGTCCACACTGACTCTCCAAAGAGCATCCCACCCAGACCTACCCCTACCCTATCCCTATAACCCTGCATTTCCCGTGGCTACCCCACTTAGCCTGCACATCTCTGGACGCTATGGGCAATTTAGCATGGCCAGTCCCCCCTAACCTGCACATCTTTGGACTGTGGGGGGAAACCGGAGAACCCGGAAGAAACCCACACAGATACGGGGAGAATGTGCAAACTCCACACAGACAGTCACCCGAGGTGGAATTGAACCCGGATTCCTGAGCTAACCACTGAGCCACTGTGCTGCCCCTCCTAAACTCCTACAATCACTCTCATAGTTTTCCAAACCCTAATTTTGTCGTCATCAGCAAGTTACGACCAATGTCAAAATCATTTAGAGAAAGAGATCCCTCTGCACAATGCTCCCACTTCCTACCAATGCAAAAGCATCTATTTAGCTGACACTGCTCCCTAGTCATCTCACTATCCATGTGCAACTCGCTCCTATTATCATGAGCTACCGTTTTCATTACGAGTCTCTTATCTGGCAGCTTGTCCAGCACATTTTAAAAATCCATCTCCCATTAACATTTTACTGTATTCATCCCCCACCTTTCCCTCAAAAAAATTGCAATTACATTGGTCGAACTGTGACCCGTATTTTAAAAATCACAGATTCTCTGCTTTGATCCAGGAGGTTTATCAGCTGGGATCTTCTGCACTCTCTGAAGGCCAAAGTCGGAGGCAGGAGGGGCACTTAATTAGGCAGGGTGCTGGCATACCTAAACCCCACCAGCTTCTCACCTCTGCCAGAATTATGTTTAATGTGGGAAAACTCAGTTTAAAACCTCCCACCCTGCTGTCAGTAGAGGCACTGAAGTCGCCAATTAATGACCACTTAAGGGCCTCATCCCACCACATATGGGATTAACACAGTGAGCCTGTCACCATGCAGTGTTAGATGACAGCTGAAACTGTATGACCAGTGTCTCTCCTCCTGAGTAGGGGGGGTGTGTGTCCCTCAGTCAAAGGAACCCAGTGCATGGAGATCGAGGGGCCCACTGAAAGCTATGCCTTCTGCCTTTGCTGCTGACCCCTCTCCCCGTGAAACTCACCTTGTGAAACCCCTCCTGCCTGTTGCATGGGTTGTTTTATTCCTGGGACTCCGGTGCTTTTCCCAAGGTTTCCATCAATGAGACATTCGGTCATGGGCCTTGACTCTAGGAGATGGCCTACACATGCCCTTGGCACAGCCTGTCCAATGCTGGCTTGTCAGCAAGGACCCTCCACCCTGATTTTGTCAGCAAGACTCCACCCATTGACCACCAACAGGAAACTAACGCAACCTTGGCACTGCCATTAATTGTGAAGTGAAGTCACTGTTGATTGGCAAAAGTGACAGCTAACCCACTGGTAGCAATGAGATAATTGGTTAGCTTTTGGGATGGGTGTTTGAGGGATGATGCTTAGCCAGCTAATCACCTGATTCCGAACATGCTACCTCTGCTCACTTGTGGATGGGCCTGAAACTGTAGGTTATAAATCACAGATTGTTTTTATTAGTGACTATCAAGAATTGAGGAGAATTTGATCAAGCAGTGTCAATATGCAATTATAAGGGAAAGCAAGCGATAGCACATCGGAGGGTAGGAACACTGAGATGGGCAACTCACCTCCTGACTCCCCAAAGGCTATTCACTACCTCTAGCCAAGAGTGTGATGGAACACTCCCCACTTGCCTGGATGAGTGCAGCTCCAGCAACACTCAAGAGGCTTGACACCATCCAGGACAATCAACTGACTGTTTGGAACCACTTTCAGCATTCTTTCTCTCCACTACCCATGCACAATACCAGTGTGTACCATTTATAGGTTGCACTGATGCAATTCACCATGCTCCTTAGACAGCACCCTCCAAACCTGCGACCACAACCATCTAAAAGGGGAAAGGCAGTAGATATATGGGAAGACCACTACCGGCACTTCCCTCCAGTCCACTCACCATCCTGACTTGGAAATATGTCAGCATTCCTTCACTGTTGCTGGCCACAATTCCTTCCCCAGTAGCATCGTGGGGATCTGTATCTAGCCATTGGACTGCATGATTCATGTCGGCAGCACACTACCATCTTCTCAAGAGCTAATGCGGATGAGCAATAAAAGCTGGCCTGCCCACTCCCCATGGTTGAACATATAAATAAACAAGTATTTGAGGGAGAGAGGAATAGAATGATGTGCTGATGGGGTGAAATGAAGTGCAAGGAAGTTCATATGAAGCAGAAACACTGGCATCGACCAGTTGGGTCAAATGACCGGTTTCTGTGTCTCTGTCTGTTTTACACTGAATTGTCAGCTTCTGTGATGTGCTTAAGTCTCTGGTTTGAACACGACTTTCTGTCTCAGAGATGACAGTGATAACATTCAAGCCAAAATTCACACTATGGAATAGGTCATGTTGCAGCATAATGTTGATCATTGAGATCTATGCCACATCCTGACCACTATTGTGCAGTCCATCATCCTCTTGTTCCTCAAAGATTTTCCTCTGTCATTTTAGTTATTTATAAGAACAAGTTTAATAAATTACTTTTGGCAAATTTGATGCTTTTCTTTGTAGTGTTTCAACTCTGTGCATTACTGCACACACTCGGCCTACATTCTTTTCTTACACTTTGGCATCTTCAAAATTGTGAATAATTATATTGTTTGGTGACGCACATTGACTTAATTTCCTGTTGCCAGTGGAGGATTGTTTTCCTCTAAGGTCTTTCTAGGAAATATGCATTACACAAGCAGTATGAGCATTTGCAGGGACCTGTACAAGTGATGAAGCCCTGCCTGTTTGCAGTAAGATGAGGCTTGCAGAAGGTTTGTGCATAGAATTGAGATATCTGTAACTGAGCAGCCCCTGTACGTTTGAAGATAGTGTTAAAAAAATTTGCATTTATATAATATCTCATCGCCCATTTGAAAGTCTCTCAAAATACTTTGCATAGGAAACACTCTTGGAGAGTGGTAACTACAAAGAAAGAGAAATTGATGCATTTATCTAGCCCATTTCTTCACCTTAACTCATCCCCAAAGTCAATGAAATCTTTTTGAAGTGAAGGCTCTGTTGTAATGCAGGAAACGTCGCACTGAGTCAACATCCATTCAGCCCAACAGCCAGTCTTTATACACCACACCTTCATACTTTAATTCATCCAACTCTCATCAGGGCACCTTTAAGGACCCGGTAAAATACATTTTTTTGAAGAGTGGTGACTGCTCATAATGTAGGAACTATGGCTGTCAACTTATGTACAGGAAAAATAGTGCCATGGGGTCTTCTTTGTCATACTTGAGAGATGCTGTCCTTTGTACAAGTCCGTCTGACCACACAAGACTGTTGTTTATAGAAAGCATCCATGAGGAAGAGGTTCTGAGTCTTTGTACTTGCTGTTAAGCAACTTCAATGAGGATCACTTGGCATTGTAGTCAGAAATCATGTACTCACTTATCACCTGCAGTGATAAACTAGCCTTAGCATTGCCCAGCAGCTCAGTACCTGCTGGAAAGCCTATTTGATAGCAATGACCCCTGTTGTCTGGTTTCATCGCTTGTCTTGATGTGCAACAGTTAGGACCCATCACAACAAATAATGCTTACAACGGACTGCTAGTCCTGAATGAGACAGGTTGTCTGTGAGGTTAGCTGTTTGGTGGCACAAGCTGAGAAAGGCTATTTGTCTTTTGCAAAACTGAACTAAACGGTGAGGACAGGTTGCATTGATGAGGTTTATTTAGAAGGTTATGGTGTGATCTAATTAAGGTGATTTGAGAAGTTGGCTGTGTAGTCAGACAGAAACTGTTTCCTCCAGTGGGTTGGGTCCAGCACCTTCACGTGAAACTGAGCCATTCAAGTGTAATGCGAGGAACCAGCTGTTCACACAAAGGCTAATGGAAATTTGGAATTCTTTTGACAACCCCCCTCCACAAGTCAAAAAGCCGTAGACAGAGGATCACTTGAAATTTCAAATTTTAAAATGATGGAATATGGTTTGGCAGAAGTATCAACGAATACGGAACCAAGGCAGGTAAATGGAGTTAAGGTGGGGAGCAGCTTCAGTCTAATTAAATGGTGGAGTGTAAGAAGCTGGACAGTCTTCTCTTGTCTTCCTACAGTAGGTTGACTTTGATGTTGCTGTGGAAGATCTCAAGTAACATTGCCATGGACAGTTCACTCTGTTCCTTAGGTGAGGATCTCATTTTGTTAGAGCTACTTAAAATCTAGGTTAACATTCCAATAAGGAATTTTGCCTAAAGGGTATGGCCCTTTGAATCAGGGGTTAAACTCAGTCCCTGACAGTGTTAATAGAGTCAATATCACACAAGAAAGGTCATCTAGCCCTCTGAGTCCATTTAATCTATACTGGCTCTCTGTAGTGAATAGAATAGAATCCCTACAGTGTGGAAACGGGCCATTCAGCCCAACAAGTCCATACCAGCTCTTTGGAGAGCATCCCACCCAGACTCACCCCCCTTCCCTAATTCCTGCAGCCCTGCATACAATCCACCTAACCTAATCCTGAAGAGTAATAACCAAAATGTTGGCTATTCCTTTCCTCCAGATGCTGCCTTCTTCCAGCCTCTTGTTTGACTACCCAACCTGCACATTGGGAGAACACACAAACACAGACAGATGCCCAAGGGTAGAATTGAACCCTTGACCCTAGTGTTGGGATGCAGCAGTGCTAACCACTGAGCCACAGTGCTGGATAAAATGACCCCTGCTGTATCTGTGTAGCCCTACGAGTTTGTTTCTCTCAATGACCTGACCAGTTTGCCTTTGAAGTTGTTGATCATTTCCATGCCACTGGTCTGGAGAGGAGTTCCTCATTCCTGGACTATTTAATGCACACGTCCACCCCACCTGATACTCCCAGCTGTGTAGCTGGCACTGAGACATACCCATCCTTCGAATTTCTGCATCTCTATGCCAACTGGAAATCAAGCAATCCAACTGAGATGGTTTTGAGATGATTAAAGATTGTGATTGTTCTTTCTCTCCACCCTATCTCCAATGAGGAGAAGGGAGGGGAGAATCTTTCCTTAATATCGTCAGGGTTTCCAAGCCAACTCAGTCCGATCATGGTTTTCCTGAAATAGATGAAGGAGAAATGAAATCACTCCCTGCAGATCCATTCTTGCAGAAGTGGGAGAACTGCATTCAGATTGAAGAATCAGCCAGGATCATGTTGAATGGCAGAGTGGACTCGACGGGCTGAATGGCCTGCTCCTGTTTTCTAATCCACACCACCCTGAGGCATTTTCTCTTGCATGGGAGCCATGGGTCCAGTTTTGAGACACTCCCTCGTCTTGGAGTCCCCTGAGGTTTGGACTGAGGCGACTGAAGCCCGAGCGAGAGAACCCCAGCCAAAAGAGAGGAGGGGCAGATTTCTGGAGGAGGGGAAGGAGCTGATTCCAGTCAGAAATCCCAGATTAAAGAGAGAGGGAGCATCCCCAGGAGGCAAATCTAATTGCACAGTTCAGTGAGTGTGTGTATACAATGAGTGTATACATACAAAATGATCAGAGGATTACATAGGGTGGACAGTGAGAGTCTTTTTCCTGGGATGATGATGTCAGCTAGTACAAGGGGGCATAGCTGCAAATTGAGGGGTGATAGATTTAAGACAGATGTCAGAGGCAGGTTCTTTACTCAGAGAGTGGTAAGGGCGTGGAATGCCCTGCCTGCCAATGTAGTTAACTCAGCCACATTAGGGGCATTTAAACAGTCCTTGGATAAGCATATGGATGATGATGGGATAGTGTAGGAGGTGGGCTTAGATTAGTTCACAGGGCGGCGCAACATCGAGGGCCGAAGGGCCTGTCCTGTGCTGCATTGTTCTATGTTCTCTGTTCTATGTCTGTGTGTGTGTGTATGTCTGTGTGAGTGAGTGTGTGTCTGTGTGTGAGTGTGTGTGTATGTGTGAGTGACTGTGTGTGTGAATGTGTGTGTATGTCTGTGTGAGTGTGTGTGTGTGGGTGAGAGTGTGTGTATGTCTGGGTGTGTATATGTCTGAGTGAGTGTGTATATGTCTGTGTGTGTGCGTATGTCTGTGTGTGTGTGAGTGGGAGTGTGTGTGTGTATGAGTGAGTGTGTGTATGTCTGTGTGAGTGTATATGTCTGTGTGTGTGTATATATGTGTGTATCTGTGTGGTGTATGTGTGTGTATGTCTGTGTGTGTCTGTGAGTGAATGTATGTGTCTGTATATGTGTGTGAGTGAATGAGTGTGTGTGTATGTCTGTGTGTGTATGTGTCTGTGTGAGTGAGTGTGTGTGTGAGGGTGTGTATGTGGCTGTGTATATGACTGTGAGTGAGTGAGTGAGTGTGTGTGAAGGAGAGAGAGAGAGCGGGGGGTGGAATTTGTTTGGCTGTCTGCGGGGAATGCAGTAACTCTGAGACCTCAACAAATCTCTGGATTGGATTCGAAGCAGCGGGTGTTCTGGGGGCTGGGGGCCTGGGTGAGGAGGCGGGGGGGCGCGAATCTCAACCTTGTTACCCAGACAGGGAGAGGCAGAAAGAAGCTGGAGGGCTGATGTGGGCACAGTTGCGAATGTGTGAGGATACAGAGAGAGAGAGAGGCAAGCTCCGCATGTGGGCAGAACTGGCATAGATTTAACCCTTTCTAGCCCGCAGCGCAGTGCCTGGCTACTGCTCACAGGAGTGCAATCGGTTCTTTAATGGTCGTTCTTTATTTTTGTTATTAAAAACACAGAAACGCACGATTATGCCCCTATTTTCTGAGGAGTTGTGCGATGCTTGCATATGTGTGTGTGCACAGCCGCAGCTTGTTATTTTTTTTATTATCTAAAATGTGAGCCAGTTCTAGATGGCTCTCAGTCAACACGGTGTTTGTACGTGGACTCTACCCTCTCATCTCTCCCGGAGACTGCTTCCATGGGAAAGAAGCTGTACGACTTCTAACCGTTTCAGGTGAGCCCAGTGCTGTGAATGGGTCACTCTGCTCCTGCTGCAGATTTCAGTTTAAACTGAGTGGCTTCCAGTGTAGTGTCTCTCTCTCTCTCTCTCTGTCTCTCTCCAGGCTGATCTCTCCTGGTTGTGCAAAGTAGCAAGGTTTGGTGGAATATCTCCAGCCTATTATTTAATTATTTTGTGTTTTCCCTCTGTGTGCGTGTGTGTGTGTGTGTAATCCTGTGCCAAGCCCGCTGATTGCAGAGTATTGCGTTCCGTTACGATTTGCAATAACTACACTTGCTCTTCAATGTTGCAACGCAGGAAAGGACCGCAAACATGAACCCAGGGAGAAACTTCTGCTCCTCTGTCCGTTGGACCCGGTGCGAAGCAGAGAGAGAGAGAGACAAACAACAGGTTTCCCACTTCTCTGGGACTTTGCAAGCTTCCCCCAGGCCCCAGCCGCCTTGATTTGGGGGAGCTGGGAGACTGAGATGTGAAGGTGGAGTAGGGAGCTGGGGAATTGTACAGCACACTGAGGCTGCTGTTTCTCATTTTCAGCCAGGTCAGGGGCTTATTTGTTTATCTGAATGATGCCCTTCCTCTCCAAACCCCCTCCACCCCCTCCCTCCCTCCCGTTTCTGTTTGGACATTGTGATACCAGCCAGTGCCCCTTTATTTGACAGATAGTATGCAAGTGCACAGTGGCTGACTGTCCTCTCATGAATGGCAAGCAGACCCATGTCCCTGCAGTATGGCATCAGTAGGCCCAGGTGGGGCCACAGGAACACAGGTAGGTGGTCATCTCTCATGTGTCTATTCTGTGCTGGGACCAGGGTGGGGGTGGGGAGTCGCTTGGGCACTTCTAACAATGTACCAGCGTCTGTAAGACTGGGTGTTGAGAGCGGGATGAGGACGTGGTGGTGGGTGATCTCAGCTGGGCATTTTTAACGCAAACAGAAGTTGCTGGAAAAGCTCAGCAGGTCTGGCAGCATCTGTGGAGAGAAATCAAGAGTTAACGTTTCGGGTCTGGTGACCCTTCCTCGTTAACTCTGCTTTCTCTCCACAGATGCTTCCAGACCTGCTGAGCTTTTCCAGCAACTTCAGTTCTTGTTTCTGATTTACAACATGTGCAGTTTTTTTCCAGTTTTTACTGGATATTTTTTAACACTGTGGAGCACCTGTAACACCAGAGTTTAAGATTGGTGGGGGGGTCTCAAATTGGCACTTTTAACAGTGTACAGCATCTGTAAGACTGGGTATTGAGATGGGGAGTGTGGGGGGTGAGGAGAGAGAGAATTTGCAACCCTTTGCTGAGAGATGAGGATAAGTGTGTCTCAAATGGTTCACAGTGAGCAGCATCTACTATGCTGGTGGTCTGTTTAAAAAGGGGGGAGTGTGCAGCACTCCCCTGGGTCATGAGGCAAAACACATGAATTTACCTTTTCTGAAGAAGGGTCCAGACCCAAAATGCCAGCTTTCCAGCTCCTCTGATGCTGCCTGGCCTGCTGTGTTCTTGCAGCTCCACACTGTGTAATCTCAGACTCCAGCATCGGCAGTTCCTACTATCTCTGAATTTACCTTGTGGTCTGGTGCACAGGTGTCCCTGCCCAGTTGCCAGGCTGAATTTCCACTGGTGTTTGTAGGCTGTAAGACAGATGTACCTGGGCAAAAGCTAGGTGTTTGGAGCCTGGGATGCTACGGACCGTGTGTGCAGCCTTTCAGAATGGCTTATCGAACTCAGGTCTTATTTTTTTCAGCAATCAACACGTTCAGAGATGTTATTACACACTGCTGGGGCAGGTGGGACTTGAAGCTGGGTCTCCTGGCTCAGAAATAGGGATGTTACCATCGTACCATGAGAAGCCCCTTGACTTGAGTTTAGGGAAAGTGATTCACACGGTGCAGGTGAGAGACAGCGGTCTTCATACCTGTTGCAGGTGTGTGCAGGTTAGGGAATCCCCATTCAATAACGATACCAGCTAGTCAACTTACGGTGGGTTCTTCTTCTGCATGAATTGTCCCTTATGGTTACCAGCATAAGAACTATCTGTACCTCAATGTGATTTTGTTTTTTGTTTTGTGCTGCTGTTATAATATGTCAAGAATTCAAGAGAAAATTTGAGAGACTGTGATATTTGCTCCCACAAACAGTAGTGTAGATGCACTGAAGGAGAAACTGTGTTGGGAAAATGCGAGCTGGTGCTGATATTGGGGAGAAGGTGGAATGGAGGCTTATATGAAGCATAAAAGCCAACATGAACTGGGTGGCTGAATGGCCTCAGAATCTTGCTGTGCTGTGTATACAATACTACCTGATCGCAGGCTGCATTTCTGTGTGCCCTCCAAACCTCCCCCTGTACTGTATACCCGGGAGAGGTTCTTGTTCTGTAGTGGTGGTGTTTCTCTACCTCTGGACCAGGAGGCTCAGATTCAAGACCCTCCTGCTCCAGAGGTGCGCTATAACCTGTCTGAACAGGTTGCTTAGAAAATACCTATAGCCCACCCTCCCTTGTCCTTTATCCGTACAAGTCCTACCAGCTCACTGAATCCTGCAGAGAGCTGGAGGAATCTGACATCTGCTGATTGCACATGAGGGAAACAACATTGTTTTTGACCCAAGTGAGAGAACTTCAAAAAGGGATGTTGCACATCATGACCTTCTACTGTTTTACCTCTTATGTTTTAAAACGAAATCCCAGCAGTATCCGACTAAGTGCTGCTTAGAGGCAGGTGGCCAGTGTTTTCTTCACTTCAAAGAGCCTAACGTGCCTCCATTCTAGGACAACTAACAGCACTTAGCCCTAAGTGAGGATGAAGAGTTAATGACAGGTGTTGTGGAGGTGCTTGCAGGCACTGATCTGATCGGGCTTTGTAAATTGATCCTGCCCATTTAAGCCAGTGTCAGGAGTTGTTTATGCATGAATTGTATTACCGTGTAATTTCAGGCTGTGTGGTTTTGCTGTGATTGCTCTGTGATTTCCTTCAGCCCTACAGACTTCCAAGAACTGTATGCTCCTCCAATTCTGGTCACAAGTGCAACTTTGCTTTTAACCATCCCACCATCAGCAGTCATGCATTCAGTTATTGCAGCTTTAGAAATTCCTGCAAAACCTTTCTGTTTCTGTCTCTCTCTCTCTCTGTCTGTCTGCCTGTCTCTGTCTCCCTCTCTGTCTCTCTCTCTGTCTCTCTCTATCTGCCTGTCTCACTCTCTCTCTGTCTCTCTCTGTCTGTCTGTCTCTCTCTCTCTCTCTGTATCTGTGTCTCTCTATCTTTGCCTCTGTCTCTATCTGTCTCCCTCTCTGTCTCTATCTCTCCCTGCCTCTCTGTCTGTTTCTGTCTCTCTCTTTTCTCTCTGTCTCTGTCTTTACCTCTGTCTCTGTCTCCTTGCAGTTCAAAAATTCCCAAAATACATCACAGTAGCACTTACCAGCCAAACTGGACACTGGGCAATGTAAAGAGACATTAGGTCAGGCAGCTAAAAGTTTCTTCAAGGAGATCAGTTTTAAGGAGTGTATTAACGGAGGAGAGAGAGGCAGTGACGTTGAGAGAGGACATTTTAGAGCCGAGAGACTGTGCAGCTGAGGATAGTGCCACTAAAAATGGGGCGATGGAGATTGGGAATGTGAAAGAGCCGGAAATATACCAGAGGTCTTGAACGATTGTAAAGTTGCTATAGTCCCATAGGTCTGTCATTATAGAGAGATGATGGGGGTTGGTTTAATCTGTGGGTCACACTTCCTCAGGCAAGGGGAGAGGTTTAGAAGGTGGTGTCCTAAGCTGGTATAGGAATTGATCTCGCACTGCTGGTGTCATTCTGCGTGGCAAGCCAGCTGTCCAACTGAGCTAACAATCCTCATGTAGATTGTAGGGCTGGAAGAGGTCAAGAAATCAGGTAGGATTGAGGCTACAGGATGGATTTAAGAATGGGGCATTGCCAGAGTAGGACCCAGGAGCAGACACAAGTGTGATGGGTGAGTCAGGATACGGGCAGCACAGTTTTGGATGGGTTTGCTGTCACTGCAGTGTGAATGCCCTTTCTGATTGATTTGCCTTTGAGGTGATGCCATGGCTTTGTGTAGATGAGGACGATTGTTTATTAGTAATTCCTGGCTTGCAAGCATAAAAAAACAAAATTCTTGTATACCCAGCAACCAGTTTGGATTAACAATCAAGAGTTCCCAGCTCAGGAGCCAGTAATCTCGCTCTCTGCAGTGCCTAATTTCCATGCAGATCCAGCCTGAATTTCTTCTGTTCTGACCTGCCTTTTTTCAAAAAGCAACGCAGTTGTTTTTTTTTGAGTATTTCTCCCACACACAGACGTGAGCTCCTCGGCCAGCCGAACATGAAGATAAGATTCTCTCCCCATTTAATCATTCTAGCCTGTGAGGATCTGGCTGCTGCCTGTCACTTTGTGTGTGTGTGTGTGTCTGTGTGGTGTGTCTGTGTGTGTGTGTGTGTGCATGTGTGTGTGTGTGTGTGTAGGTGAGTGTGAGATAGCTTCTCCTCCTCCATAATGTGGTAACCACGTGCAGTCTCCATGTGATTCAGCTGGTGCGTACTGACAGAAAAACAGAAAGTGCTGGAGAAACTCAGCAGGTCCAACAGTGTTTGTGGAGGCAGATCCAAATCCAATATGACTCTTCTTCAGATTTCTAGCATCTGCACTGTTTTGCTTTTATTGGGGAAGTAGGGCTGGAGTCATTTTTGCTGCGTTTAAGCTTGGTTCTGTCGAAGGGACTGGATACAAGACCACAAGAGGAATAGTGGCTTGACGTTATACTGTTAGGATGCATTTGGGCAGATCCCTTCCAGTGAGAGAGAATGCAATGGCTAAAGCTATACACCCACTTCTCTCTCTCTTCCCCCGCCCCCCTACCCTCCCTCCCACCCTCCCCCACCCCACTGAAATGCCTTTCGATTTAGGTTCAACCTTCCTCCTCCAAAGTCTTAACCCAAGAGAGGGAATTTCCTTGTAAATTACAGGAGTCATATGCAAAGATGTGACTTTATGGAGATCAGTTTATTCCAAGTTTGCTTTTACTTTCCTTCCCCATCCAATTTCATTCTGATTATTTTGTGTCACCTTCTTCTTGTAGGTAGGAGACAGAGAGAGGTACACAACCCAAGAGGTCTAGGGAGGAAATCCCAGAGGTTGAGGCCGAGGGGGTGGGCACAGTCCTTAGAACTGGAGTGTATAGGATAACAGGAATGCACAAGAGGCCAGAATTAGAGACGTACAGATATCTCAGGGAAGAATGGGGCTGGAGGAGGCTTATAGAAATCTTTGTGTCGTTGTAGCAGCCTCACATTAAAGGTGTAGGTGGGCTGCTTTTGAAATGAAAACCCAGCCAATGTCCGCTGGGGGAAGTAACTCACGCTGGGTCCGTGTAAGTGCTTATTTGTTCTTCCATCTCTCTCTAATCTTCATCAGCCCTACAATCCTCTGATAACATTGCATCGCCAATTCTGCTCTCTCACACATCCCCTGTGCTCATCACTACACTGCAGGCAATCATGTCTTTAGTTGCTAAGATCTAGAATTGCAATCCCTAAAATACTGAGCCCCTCTACCTCCCATTTGTCCTTTAGGATAAGTCTAACAACCTATATCTTTTATCAAATGCTTGGTCACCTGTCCTAATATTGCCTTTGTGTGGCTTGGAGTCAGGTTTGAGCTGATATTTAATCACTCCTACCAACTGCCACAAAATGTTTCACTCTGAATGTTAGTGGTGGTATATAAATGTAGACTTTTGGTGAAGTTTTCTGGTTTCATTTCAACTAAGGCCGGGTTCACAAAACTATCCATGAATTGATGGAATTATTTGACTTGCCTCTTTGCTGTAAAGCCACCAGCTGCTGGCCACTTTTGCTTTCAAACTTCAGCCTTGCTCTCAAATTGATTGTACTGACAGCAGGAGGCCATTCAGCCCATTGTACAGATTTTTGACACAGCTATTGGTCTCGCCTCCCCTCGCGCTGTACCGGGACTCACTTCCTCTCGTGCTGCACCGGGAATCGCTTCCCCTGACGCTGCACAGGAACTCGCTTCCCCTCACGCTGCACCGGGACTCGCTACCCCTCGCGCTGCCCCGGGACTCGCTTCCCCTCGCACTGTTCTGGGACTCGCTCCCCCTCGCTCTGTACTGGGACACACTTCCCCTCGCGCTGCATCGGGATTCACTTCCCCTCGCACTGTTCTGGGACTCGCTCCCCCTCGCTCTGTACTGGGACACACTTCCCCTCACGCTGCACCGGGATTCACTTCCCGTTGCACTGCACCAGTTCTGCTGGAAAGAGCGAGAAAGAGAAAAGAAGGAAAAAGAAAAGGTGGTGCTTAGGATCTCCATGTGGAGTGGCCTACTGTGCTGCTGTCTTGCTGGAAATGTTAGCAAAAGTTGGCAACAAATTCTAATCTTTTTTAAAAATGGATACAAGATAAACATGCTTTCTACCGACTAGAGAGATCACAACTAAACCATTACACAGTTGTCACTGACATGGTCACTGCACTTCAAGTAATTAGAGTCATACAGTTATGCAGCACGGAAACAGACCCTTCAGTCCAACTCGTCCATGCTGACCAGGTATCCTAAATTAATCTAGTCCCATTTGCCAGTGTTTGGCCCTGTAAACCCTTCCTATTCATGTACCCATCCAGATGCCTTCTAAATGTTATAATTGTACCAGCCTCCACCACTTCCACTGGTAACTCGTTTCATACATGCACCACCCTCTGTGTGAAAAAAATTGCCCCTCAGGTCCTTTTTAAATCTTTTCCCTCTCACCTTAAACCTATGCCCTCTGGTTTAGGACTCCCCTACCCTGGGCAAAAGACCTTCGCTATTCACTCTATCCATGCCCCTCATGATTTTATAAACCTCTATAAGGTCTTCTTACCTTTACAGCTCCTTTCCCCACCTTAAAGACACCCCTTTGTTCCCCTGGCCCCACCCTCCCTTCCCACTTGTGTGATGGTCACTTGCTATGCCCTTGGTAATCTTGCTCGCTGCCACCTATCCCCCTCTCACTTCTCAGTCCCACCTCTGCCCACGAAGGAACCAACCTCTGGATAGACAGCTCCTTAGAGGTCCACTCTGTTCCAGGTGTGTGGTGGGGTAAACCTTTCACTGATGGGTCACCCATGGGATTGGGCCATTTCCTGGGCCATTTTGAAGAGGACTGACAAATTGCTCCAAGACACACCAGGCCATGTCCGTCAAGCCCAAGGTTGGTGTCCAACGTGGAGCTTCAGGGCCAGAGCCAGGGACACTACCCACTTCACCACCTGACCTCTTAAAACCTGTTGTATTTGGAGGATGTTGTGAGGTTTCCAACAGACGTGACAAGGCACTACATAAATGCACATCTTTCTTTTCAAACGAAAAGCCTCATCGCTGCAGATACCATAGTGGGCAGACTGTACCCAAGCTGTTAAACTTTATTTCTGACAAAGATTTAGAAATTACAAGCCAGGGCTACGACTGGTAATTCAGCTACAGCATCTGTGCATAACAGTGATAAAGTGTCTTCATGAGACATGTCACTAAGCTTAACACTGGCCTTTAAAAATACAAAGAGAAGGAACATAGTACGCAGGTTATATAAACTCAGTCAGCTCTGGCATCAATGATGCATATTGTTGCTGTTAAAGGTGAGATCCTTGGAATAGTGAAAGTAGGCGTCATTAAAGTATCATCAATGACGTACTACTTTTTGGAAAAATAAACTAGCCAGGTGATCAGATGCAGAGCACAAGCACAAAGTTAATGTCTTCGTTATTTTTCTCTCAGATGGCAACGAGAGCTGCACTGTAACTCTAACCATTAATTGAGCTGCAAGACAATATTACCGACTATTTTCTTCGCTTTGGCACTTTCAATATTTGTAGACACGGAGTCAACTTAGTCCAGTCTTGGTTGTTGGCATATCAGAGAATGGCCTGCCTCCTGTTTTGCAGTCACCCTCCTGGGCTGTAAACTTGGGAATCACCTTCTTTCACCTCTCTGGCCCTGCACTTACCTCTCCTCCATTGAGACACTGTATAAAATCTACCTGTCTGGCCAAGCATTCAGTCATTCATCCTCATTTGGCTTCCTCCCAAGTTTGTGTTCAACAGTGTTCCTGTAGAGAGTTTTACGATGTTAAAGGCACTGTATAAATGCAAGTTGTCATGTTGTATAGCTGTCTCTTTCTCACTTTGGGACATTTGAGTCTGGAATCTGTTTGAACCTTTCCTTTCAAGAGCCAAAGGAGAAGAATTAGGAGCAGGAGTAGGCCATTTGGTCCCTGGCACCTGCTCTATTATTTAATAAATTGACAGCTGCTGTGATTCTGATCTTGACTCCACTTCCCTGTTGGTCCCCGATTTATCATGAAAGATAAAAAGGGATAAAAATCTATTTTTTTCTCCATTACTTCTTCATGGGGTGTGAGAATCACTGCCCTGGGCCAGCATTCTAATTAGTCCCTGTAGCTTCCTAGGCTATTTAAGAGTTAAGAGTAAACCACATTGTGCATCTGGAGTCACATGTAGGCTAGACCAGATAAAGACACCAGATTTCATATCCCAAGGGGTGAATCAGATGAATTTTTAAACAATAATTGACGGGAGTTATATGGTTGCCATCAGGCTGACTTTTAATTCTAGAATTTTATTGAGTTCAAATTCCACCTCCTTATTCCGCTACCCCCACCCTGTCAACTTCCCATCCTCTTTAATATCCCCTTCTGGAAAAGATCTGGCTTAAAATGAGATTTGACTCCACAAGCAGTTCCCCAACCAAGTGTTCTTCTCCTCTAATCTCAGGTAATTGCTCAATGTGAGATAAAAACCGAAAGAACTGCAGATGCTGTAAATCAGGAACAAAAACAGAAGTTGCTGGAAAATCTCAGGGGGTCCAGCAGCACCAGTGAACAGAAATCTGAGTTAATGTTTCAGGTTCTAGATTGCTTAGGTAATTGACATTATCACTGCTGCAACGCTTCCCATATCTGGTATCGATGCAACATTACACATGCGGGATGAACAGGGTATAAATAAACAGATTCACCACTCATTAGAGTGGTGTGGTTACGGTTAGAACAGTGTTTCTGAACACGATCCAATAAGCAATGCTTCTGTAGTGGCGGAGTTACAGCATTACCATTGAACGTGTATATACACAGCTGCAGCGATGAAAGACTTTGTTGTGAGTGTGGGACCCACTCTGTACCTCATTGATGAAGTCTAGGTCTCCTCTGAGTTCAGTCTCGATTCCCCACCTTCTGTTGCGCTGAGCTAGGGTGCTCTCAAACCAGGCAAGTGAAACTACCAGCATTGAGCAATAACAAAAACAGACGTTGCTGGAAAAGCTCAGCAGGTCTGGCAGCATCTGTGAAGAAAAGTCAGAGTTAATGTTTCGGGTCCAGTTCTGAGAACCTGAAACATTAACTCTGACTTTTCTTCACAGATGCTGCCAGACCTGCTGAGCTTTTCCAGCAACTTCTGTCTTTTTTTTGTTTCTGATATACAGCATCTGCAGTTATGTCGGTTTTTATTTAGCATTGAGAAATTAGCGGAATAAGGAGGGAGCTCTGAGCACAATCTGGATATCAACAGGCCACCTTGTGCACCAGAAGGAACTGGGTGTACACTATAATCTAGTGTGGACTGTGCCTGAAGTACAGATGTACAGAAGGGTCCAGACCCGAAACGTCAGCCTTCCTGCTCCTCTGATGCTGCTTGGCCTGCTGTGTTCATCCAGCTCCACACCTTGTTATCTCAGATTCTCCAGCATCGGCAGTTCCTACGATCTCTAAATAGCAACCCGAGCTTGTTTGGCTGACTCAGTAACACAGGGAGGCTAGCAGGGATTCAGTCGAGCTATAGGGCACTCAGTAAGAGATTGCAGGAGCATTAAGAGAGGTAACGAGCTTTAATTCATTTACAAATCCCTCCTTGGTCTCACTTCTCCATATCCCTGTAACATCCTCCTGCGTCTTCCAACATCACTGTGCTCCTTTATTTCCAGCCTGTTGAGATTTACAGTTTTTAATTTCTGCACCATTAATGGCTTTTCTTTCAGCTTTTCTCTATCCTCATTTAAAAAGGCTCTCTTAAAGCTTCCTCCTGGGCTAAAGTTTTGCTAAGCAGTGCTAAGATCTCCTGGTGTAATTTAAATTTGTTAGTTATTATATCTCCTCATGTAGCTCAAGTTTTTGCGAATAAATCCTCATTGGAAGTGTTTTGGGATGTTTTGCCATGTTTATTTATTTACTTATTTCGGAAATTGTCTGGTTTGGAAGATCATTGTTCTGAACTACTTATTTTTGCAATGCTGGACACTTTATTTCTCTGTTTTCTAAGATCTTGTAACTAAAGAAGCTGTACCTCGGTACCTTTATACCTAAGATGGCACGATAAGTGGCGACATGTAAAATTTTCACTGTATTCATTTGAGTGCATGGGACAATAAAGCTAATTCAATTCAAAAAAGAATTCCTAGAGGCAAACATGTGACTCCAGACACGCAGCAATAATGGAGTTGACTTTCAACTGCCTTCTATAATGGCCTTAGTGGTGCACTCACTTCAAGAACAATTAGGGATGTGCAAATCCTGCGAAAAATTTTTTAAGAAAGTCATTGCAATAAAAGTGGAACATTTGGTGGGGTGTGGGGGTAATGGGGTGTACTGTATTTGATTACAATAGACTGTTAGTAATAAATGAGACTGGCTGGATAATGAAACCCCTCACCATGAAGCCAAGTTGGATCCAGCTCAGAAGATACGCTGCTGGATGATCATAGAGCCATAGAGATGTACAGCACGGAAATAGACCCTTCGATCCAACTCGTCTATGTCGACTAGATATCCTAAATTAATCTAGTCCCATTTGCCAGCATTTGGCCCATATCCCTCTACACCCTTCCTATTCATGTACCCTTTTAAATGTTGTAATTGTATCAACCTCCAGCACATCCTCTGGCTGTTCCATACGCACACTAGCCTCTGAGTGAAAATGTTGCCACTCAGGTCCTTCTTACATATTTCCCCTCTCACTTAAACCTATGCCTTCTAGTTTTGCACCTCCTCACCTCTGGGAAAAAGACCTTGGTTATTCACCCAATCCATGCCCCACTTGATTTTATAAACATCTATAAGGTCTCAGCCTCCGATACTCCAGGGAAAATAGCCCCAGCCTACTCAGCCTTTCCCTATAGAACATAGAACAGTATAGCACAGGAATGGGCCCTTCGGCTCACGATGTTGTGCTGAACATAATGCCAAATTAAACTAATCCCTTCTGCGTGCCCTTGGTCTATATCCCTCCATTCCTTGCATATTCATGTGCAGATCTAAAAGTCCCTTAAATGCCCCTATCATATCTGCCTCCACCACCAGCCCTGACAGTGCATTCCAGACTCCTACCACTCTCTGTGTAAAAAAATTTGCCCCTCACGTCTCCTTTGAACTAACCCCCTCTCACCTAAATGCATGTTCCCTAGTATTAGACATTTCAACTCTGGGAAAAAGATTCTGACCATCAACCCAACTATGCACCTCATAATTTTATATACTTCTATCAAGTCTCCCCTCAGCCTCTGTCACTCCAGACAAAAACAAACCAAGTTTTTCCTAACCTTCCCTTACAGCTCATATCCTCTAATCTGGGAAATACGTTGGTAAACTTCTTCTGCACCGTCTCCAAATCCTCCATGTCCTTCCTGTAATGTGACAAACAGAATTGAATGCAATACTCCAAGTGTAGACTAACCAAAGTCTGAGTGTAGCCGTTTGGTCAGGAAGAACTTGAGGATTCTCAGCTCAAAGTTACCCTGAATTCATCACTGAGTGCTCACGGAGAAAAGTTGTTGTGATTGATGACGTAGGTGTCACACTATCCCAACAGGAGATAGATTGGATAGATTGGCTCAGGTCAGATTGTGGGAACATGTGCTGCCGGGAGGTAGCAGTTAACTGTGTTTGAATTGACCTCAGTGCCTGAGTTCAAAAAGAAAATTAGTCGTGTATCCATCTGGTCACCTATTTTGGGCACATCTGCCTTCTCAAACTAGGGCAGACTTGAACTCAATTATGATTCCTCTTGTTGTTGAGCAGTCTGGTGCCATTTGCTACCAGAGCCTGAGAGATTCTCTCAGACAGTGAGGAGCAATGAGCAGAAATGGAATGACACTCCAGCACCTTCAGCAGCAATGGGAGAGAATGGGTTGAGTTTAGAGGGCATTGCCACTCGGTGCGGAGACCAGACATAGGGAAAATCTTCAGGAGTTGATGTTCTTTTCTAAGGTAGCAATCAGCACTTGGAATAGGTTCTGGGAAGGTGTGAACTTTGGAATCAGTATACTTATTGCATAATGTTGAGGTTGTTGACTTGCTCGCCGAGCTGGCTTGTTCTCGTTCAGATGTTTTGTCACCATGCTAGGTGACATCATCAGTGGAGCCTCCAACAAAGTGATGTTATTCTACTCTGTTTGGAATTTATACTGTCCGGTCTGTTACGGTGAGTACAAATATAGTACAACATAAATTCCAAGCGGAGTAGAATAACATCGCTTCATTGAGCGAGCAAGTCAACAACCTCACCCACAACCCGAGCTATAGATCTTTGCCAAAAATTTAAATTGCATAATGTTCCTTAAATTATTATTTTTCAAAACTTTTTTTTATTGAATGTAGGCATCACTGCCATTCCCATTCCGTGTATGAAGTGGAAACTACACAATACTCAGCTCAGAGTCAGAAGATTATGGATTTGAACACCACTGCAAACCATAAGCACACAATCTGGCCTGCAGCCCCAAGTCAGAGGACTAGCTATGCAGTCACAGAAAGTTTACTTTGGGGCATTCGACTGTGGCCCTACCTAATTGGACTGGTTGATGGTCTCAGGATTCAGGATAGGTCACTTAGAACAGACGTGAGGAGAAATTTCTCCAACAGGCGAGCCTGGGGAAATGTCTGCCACAAAAAGTAGTTGAGGCCAAAACATTGACTGTTTTCAAGAAGGAGTTAACTGCAATTTTTAAGGTTTTGGGAGAAAGTGGGAACAGGGGACTAAGTTGGATGATCAGCTATGATCATATTGAATGGTGCAGCAGGCCCAAAGGGCTGAATGGCCCACTTCCAGTATATTCTATGTAATAAATCCCATATCTCTATACTTAAAGGACTGAATGTTCTCACAGGCCTTTGGCTGACACTCCTCCCCCAACATGTACAACAATATGTTAACTGGTTGCGTGTTTTCTTTGTTGAGATGTTGGTGTGTCTCAGTTGTAGCTTATGTCTATGTAATAACAGCCATTGTAATTGGTTGCCAAGGGGATGCATTTTTTAGATATTTTGAGAGACACGATAAGAAACAGGTCTCTCTGAGGTAAAGGTAGGTCTTTCTTTTCTGTCATCTCTTTAAGTTTGAAGTTTGCCCAGTGCGAAGGAATGAGCCTCCATCTGTTAGCTATCTGGAAGCTTCCTGCATGAGGTGACTTTAGACAGTTTAACACCAGTTGCTGACAATGGTCGGGATAACAGTGGGATCTCCAAAGGGCATTGGAAACCTGCCTGGTGGGTTGTATTGTTGACCCACAGGGAACATTGCTGCCCGTTTAATGAGGTTGTGTTTGAGCGTTCTGCAGACACACATTCCTTGTGTTGTCCTGCACAAAAGTTCTACAAGACAAGTTAAGGAAGAAAAGCAATAAATGGCTGGTGTGTTGGCATTTACAGCTCAGCAGTCTGCTGCGTGTGGGGGTGTGGTGCAGATTTGGGAGAGATTAGCTATTCAGTGTACCTGCAGCTGACACTGGCAAAAAGGATAAAACATTATGGCATGGAGTCTTGGAACTGGGTTGATTCCTGAGGGACAATGAATGGGTTCTCTTACCTTGACTCAGTTAATATTTTCTCAAATTTAACCCCATTGGCATTCATTCTAAAGCCAATTCACAACCACCGAATGTAGGATAGTTATTACATATAGTGTGGTGTGTAGGAACAATCCTTGCTGTTTACAACAGAAGTCCTGACGACCCCGCACAATAAGAGAAAGACTGTTTGTTTGATGTGGTCTCTCTCCATCTATTAGTTATGACACCATCAGATCTTCGGTGACAATCTTCACGTAGCACTGACTGGCCCAGCAGAAGGCAGTGTCTTCGTAATATGTAGCTGGGCTAGTAATGCAGATATCCAGGCCAATGCCCTAGAGACGTAGCTTCAAATGCCACCATGGCAAATGGTGGAATCTATTATAATGGTGACCATGTAACCACTGTTTATTGTTGTCGAACCCATCTGGTTCACTGATGCCGTTATGGAAAGGATATTGCTGTCCTTACCTGGTGTGGCCTACCCGTTACTCCAGACCCACAGAAATGTGGTTGACTCTTAACTGCCCTCTGGACAATTAAGGGCAGGCAATAAAATGCTGGCCTTGCCAGGGATGCCCGCATCCCTATGAACAAACAAAATAAAAGAAATAATCAACAAGCAATATGAGATATCCTTCACGGCAGCCCTCCAGAAGTGCATGCAAGTAGACCTCATTGAGGTTGGTCATCTAGGTAATGCAAAACAGAACTATCTTCAAAACTGGGACAGTGTCTATTTAACCACAAACTGAAAAACTGATACAGCTTTCGAATCTCAAAGTGGTTCATCCATGCTAAGTCAGTCTGAAGTACATTGAGTGTTCCTACAAAGCATGTGTACACAGCAGGATTCCACAAACCAATGCTTTCTTTTTGATCAGAGATAATAGGAACTGCAGATGCTGGAGAATCTGAGATAACAAGGTGTGGAGCTGGATGAACACAGCAGGCCAAGCAGCATCAGAGGAGCAGGAGAGCTTTTTGATGGTGGCAGCATTTGTTGAAGAAGGAATATTGGCCAGGGCAGTCAGGAAAAGTTCCTCTTTCTTTTTATCTCCGACTGCCCAGACGTCCAGCCAAACCAGAGGGAATGATAAAAAGTCAGCGTTACGTCTTCTTTGAACAGCGCAGTCTCACCGAAATCTCAGTTACTCCTGGAGTGAGGGCTTCATCCGCTCCAAATTGACTGTATGTACCACCAACTGAATGGACATTTACTGGCCATTCCTCGTTGCCCTGGAGAAGCTGCTGGTGAGCCATCTTCTTGGATCTCTGCAGTCCAATTGGCGTAGATACATCCACAGAGCTGCTGTAAAGTTCCAGGGTTTTGACCCAAAGACCCTGAAGAAACAGTGATATAGTCCCGAGCCGGGATAGTGAGTGGTTTGGTGGGGATCTCCCATGTGCTGGTGTTCTCGTGCTTTTGCTGCCATTGTCCTTCTGAGTTGCTTCAGATCATGGGTTTGGAAGGTTGTGTCAAAATCCTCTTGATCCAAACCTCGCACTTGTTCTATATACTGACTGTATTGTTGCAGAGATAATCAGCTGGATACTTGTTATTCAGTGAACTTAAAACTGCAACATTGACATGAAAAGGGTAACCACAGTTTGTCACACTTTCTGTAGAGCCGAACCTTTTAGTGAGAAAGACAGACCGGAGTAGGAAGTAAGGTTAACATTAGGAGAGATAGAGGAAATTATTGTAAAAGGAGCCCTTATGGGAGAGTAGAGTGAGTTCTGGATACTTGTTTTACAGTAGCTGGAAACTATGCTACCCAGGATAGAGAAGAGGCAGGGACCAGACAGCTAAGATGATAAGACCATAAGATATGTAGGAGCAGAAGTAGGCTATTCAGCCCATCAAATCTGCTCTGCCATTCACTGAGACCATGGCTGATCTGATGATCCTCAACTTTATTTTCCTGCCTTTTCCCTACAACCCTTTATTCCCTTATAGATTAAAAACCTCCTTATCTCTGCCTCGAACATACCTAACATGGTCATCATTGGTAGTCCCTCACAGACGAGGATGACTCTCTTTCACTCTCAGGGTGAGTCTTAAACGTAACAAATCAACAAATACGTAACAAACTGACATATACAGGCTTGCATGGTAAAGAATTCCACAGATTCACCCTGGGTGAAGAAATTCCTGTTGCTGTCTTATCATGGTGGTCCTTTATTCTGAGATTATACCTTCTGGTCTAATACTTTCCCACAAGGGAAAACAACCTGTTTACATCCCTGTCAAGCCCCTTAAGAAATTTGTATGTTTCAATATGTTTAAAAATAGAAACTTAGAAAATAGGAGCAGGAGTAGGTCATTTGGTCCTCCGAGCCTACCCTGCCATTCAATATGATCATGGCCCGATCATTCAACTCAGTCCCTCTGATCCTACTTTCTCCCCATATCCTTTGATCCCTTCAGCCCTATGAATTGTCCCTCATTCCTTCTTGAAAAATATTCAATGCCTCTCATTCTTGTAAATTCCAGCATGAACAGGCCTAAACAAACCAACCCTTCTCTTATTGCAGTCCCATCAGACCCAACAACAACCCAGTGAACCTTCTCTGTCTCCAATGCCAGTCCATCTTTCCTTAGATAAGGGGGCCAAAACTCTTCACAGTATTCTAGCTGCGGCCTACAGTTTGAGTAAGATTTTCCTATTCTTGTATGCAAGTTGGAAGAGCAGGGTGAGATAATGGCCTAGTTGTATTACCGCTGGACTGTTAATCCAGAGACCCAGGTAATGTTCTGGGGACTCAGGTTCGAATTCCACCACGGTTGATGGTGGAATTTGAATTCAATAAATATCTGGAATTAAGAGCCTAATGATGACCATGAATTCATTGTCAATTGTCGGGGAAAAATCCACCTGGTTCACTAATGCGCTTTAGGGAAAGACACTGACATCCTTACCTGGTCTGGCCTACATGTGACTCCAGACCCACAGCAATGTGCTTGACTCTTAACTGCCCTCTGGGTAATAAATACTGGTCTGGCCAGAGATGCCCTCATCCTAGAAGAACAAGATGGCACTGGAAATGATGTGGCGGTGGGAAAGTGTGACCAATGCAAGGGAAAGATTTGGAAATGAGGATAAAAATTTTAACACCATGTGAAGCACTGATATTTGTCATGACAACCACCTGCCACCTTCAGAAAAACAATCATTTGAGGGTTGAAACAGCCTGCTTAAGTGTTTGTAATGTTATAAAAATACAGGGCGTTGCAGAAATTGTTTTGAACCAGCAGCTTCACACAACAGCTATAAATCCTTCAGGCTGCACTTTTTATCATTTAGGTCTTAACAGCAGCTACTGCATGGGATTACTGCCTTGTACAAACTCCAGGGTATCCAAGATTTTGGTGTAGTTAGGGCATGTTGCAGAGATCAGAGCCAGCACCAACTGAGACACTTGGCTGCAGGTTAACTGTGTTATGTTACAGGTTTCCATCCCTAATCTTTTCTCTAAATGCAATCACTGAGTTGTCACAACACAGAACGGCCTGTCATGTCTGTGCCCTCTCTCTGAATTAGCAATTTATCTCTTGCCCCTCCCTGATCCTCTTCCCCATAAATTTGCACTTTCTACTTTTTCAGATAATGATCCAATTCCCTCAATGAGGCTGAACTGAACCTGCCTCTGTCATGCTGTCGGTAGCAATTCTAGTTCTGCTTGCTGTGTGAAAAGGTTTTTCTTTTCCTCACGTCATCTTTGCTTCTTTAGCCAATTATCCTAAATCTATGCGTTCCCCTTCCACTGGGGAGAACTGTTTTTCCCTCACCTTGGTGTCTGGACGCCTCGTGAATTTATTTTACCTCGGTCACAACTCACTTCATGCCACGTTTCTGATCATTTGACCTAGAACTTGTTGGGAGGGAGGGGGTGATGGTCTCTTACAGGGCAAAAGTGCCAGCCCTGGATGGGTAAGGACCGTCAGTCCCCCTCTTGCTATCCACACTGCCCTTTCTGCGCAAAAAGGAAAGGTGGGACCGAGATGAGAGTGATTCATAGAATCCCTACAATGTAGAAGCAAGCCATTCAGCCCATTGAGTCCGCACTGGCCCTCTGAAGAACATCCCACCCAGATCCAACGCCGTACCCTATCCCTGCCACCCTGTATTTTCCGTGGGTAAGCCACCAAGCCTGCACATCCCTGGTCACTATGGGCAATTTCCCATGGTCAGTCCACCCTCACCTGCACATCTTTGGACTGCGGGAGGAAACCGGAGCACCCGGAGGGAATCCACGCAGACACGGGGAGAATATGTAAACTCCACACAGACAGTTACCCGAGGCTGGAATCAAATCTGGTTCCCTGGTGCTGTGAGGCAGCAGTGCTAACCACTTGAGCCACCATGACATCCATTCCTTTGAAGCACAATCATGTCCTGAAGTGGAAGTAGGGTCGGCAGTATCTAATCATCTGGAGAATGGTAGTGCTGCAACCCCATGGTGAAGGATTGACTGGAAAGTACATCAGAGGGTAATTCCACACATTCAGGAGGCAGGCAACTCAAAATATGTGAAGGGAGAGAATTTACTGCA
The DNA here is from genome assembly GCA_024137785.1 of Ginglymostoma cirratum. Taxonomy (NCBI): domain Eukaryota; kingdom Metazoa; phylum Chordata; class Chondrichthyes; order Orectolobiformes; family Ginglymostomatidae; genus Ginglymostoma; species Ginglymostoma cirratum. The sequence goes on from JAHRHZ010000071.1 coordinate 20,780,717, forward strand.
AAGAGGAAGGGAAGTGAAACCAATTGGTTGAATACTGAACAGCCAGCTAAAATACAGTGGACCAAAAGGCCTCCCTTATGTTCTGCTATCAGTCTAAGATTCTGTCAGTGGTGTTAATATCCTGGTAGAGGCAAGTTGGACAAGTACACAGATGATGAAATTTATCTATAGTTTTTAAGATGAAGCTAAACCCCTATTGGACACCAGCTCCCTCACCCTCTCCCTCTCTCAATGATCGTACCTCAGACAGGGAGAGCGGTGTGGGCGTCAGTACAATGGAGAACAAAAACAACATGTTCATCTGCAGATTTGAAACACAAACTATTTTTGGGTGTTTTGCTTTAGAATGGAGCAGACTGACCTGTTCCCAGCCAGTTTCTCCAGTTTTACCTGGGATAATTGTTAGTGGCATTTTGAAGTTTTATGTCATTGTGCTATTGTTGTGAGCTATTTTACTTGGAAGCACAAAGTGTCAGAGGAGCACCATCCCACTTGTTAACACTCTCACGAAAGGCAACAGGTTGCCAAACACTCAACAATAGCGTCGTAACCTCTGGACTGTTTACTATGTTCCTTTGCATAACTCCAGAAAAGTTTTAAGGAGACCAAGTCCTTTAAGAGATTCATTTAATACATTGTCTGGTGCTACCAGGTTCATAGCTCCTCAGCACACTTGTATCAATATTTCGCCTTCTGAAATGGGACGATAGTGGGCCAGACATGCAGCAGCAACCCTGGTTCAGTGACTGCGGGTGTGCTGCACTGTCTGAAGTGTTCGCTTATGGATGAGATGTTAAAACCATGGTTCCCTCTTCCTGAGGAAGGATGCTTTAAAAAAATTCCAGGCACCATTCGGAGAGGAAGAGTGACCTCCAACACATGTCACCAAAACGAGACTGCTCTGCTCACTCGGAGAAAATCTAAGTACCATAGATGCTGGGAATGTGAAGCAAACACAGAGAATGCTAGAGAAACTCAGCAGATCCGGCAGCATCTGTGGAGAGAAAAACAGAATTAATATTTTGGATGTGATATGACTTCTTCAGAATGGTCACTGGTCACATACCATTATTTGTGGGGCCTCACTGTTCTTTTGGTTAAAAAGATTTTCTGTCCTCTTTCTCACTTCATAGAAGCCATGACATAGAGGTGCCGATGCTGGACTGAGGTGGACAAAGTCAAAAGTCACATGACACCAGGTTATAGTCCAACAGATTTATTTGAACTCACAAGTTTTCAGAGCAGTGCTTCTTTGTCTGGGGAAGGGACAGCGCTTAGAAAGCTTGTGATTTCAAATAAACCTGTTGGACTATAACCTGGTGTTATGCGACTTCTGACTTTGTCACTTCATAGGAACATAGAGAGTAAGGACAGGAGGCCATTCAGCCTGCTCCACCATTCATTAATGATCATGGGCGATCATCCAACTCTGTACCCTGTTCTCTCTTTCTTCCCATACCCTTTGACCTCTTTCCCCCAATTAACTATGCCTAACATCTTCTTGAAAACATTCAATGTTTTGGCTTCAACGGCTTTCTCTGGTAGAGAATCCCAAAGGCTCCCCACTCTATGGGTCATCTCAGTCCTAAATGGTCTACCCCCTACTTAAAGCCTGTGTGACCCTCGTTCTGGACACCCCCAGTCATCAGGAACATCCTTCCTGCATTTACCTTGTCTAGTTTGGATGCTCCCCAAGCCATGAAAGAGTAAATAGGTGGACAAAGAGCTGCCTAGCTGTGCCATTGCTGCTGTAGACTTCAGTACTAGTTGGAGCGGGTTAATGATATTAATAAGAATCATACCCAACCTGCTTTCAGTGCTGCCAAACTATTCTTGATCCAAAGGAAATCCCCAAGTACTGATCTGTTTTCATCATCTTGTCAGTTTGTTGACAGTTCTTCATTTATCATTGGTCCATCAACATAAACTCTTTTGACAGGCATTTTACCAATGTGTTGCTGATTGAATGGTGTACCAGGATGCTGGCGTTGGGTCAAGACTGTCTGCTTGGCATTTCGGATCCAACTAACAGCACCGCGTGGAGAAAGTGGCATGTGACATTGACATCCTGTGGGTCTGACTGATGTTTGCCAGACATCAGTGCAGTAAATTACTGGATTAGCTGCGCAGCATGGCATCTTAATGGTTTTAAAAAAAGCTCATTCTTAGCTGCTCTGAGCCACTCACAGTGAGTCGACATATCAGTGTCTCTACTGAGGGAGGTAGAGATTATGGCTTTGAAGTTAAGTGATCCTTTTTTTGGTGAGAGGTTTTGTGAATGTGTCTGTGTGTGTGTATGTCTGTATTTGTGTGTGTGTGAGCAGTGCATCCTAAGCCTTTAACTGCTCGATAACCAAGATACAAACAGGAAGATATGGAGAGTTCAGCTGGTTGCACCTGGGAATAATGCACATAGCAGAATTTGCAATCATCGAATCCCTACAGTGTAGAAGCAGGCCATGTGGCCCATCAAGTCCACACCAACCCTCCAAAGAGCATTGCATCAAGACCCATCCTGACCCTGTAACCCTGCATTTCCAATGCTTAATCCATCCCTAGATAATTTGGGCAATTTAGCATGGCCAATCCACCTAGCCTGCACATCTTTGGACTGTAGGAGGAAACAAGATCACCTGGAGCAAACCCACGCAGACGCGGGGAGAATGTGCAAACTCCAACACAGTCGCCCGAGGGTGGAGTCGAACCCAGGTCCTTGGCACCGTGAGGGAGCAGCCACCATGCCGCCCCCACCAGATGATGTCAGCTTGCACTTAATCTCTACTCCTTTACTTTGCTGGTTGCCGTGTGAAGGATCACTGAGCTCTTGTTGTAGCTGGCTGTGTGTATGTGTGGTTCCACGATCCAACCCAGCCTGAACAACTTCCTTGTCGCTCTCACACAAGTGTGTTTCATGATGCTGACTTTAACAAAAACAAAACACCAACACCATCAAAGCTTGAAAGTATTTGCAGGAGAAATTTGCTTATAGGACAATGAGGAATGGAATAATATGAATCTGATACAAATTGCAACAGTGCCTATCTAATAAACCATTGTGTTGTTTAGCTCACACCTTTATCCTATCTCGCAAATATCCCAAAGCATTTTGAATAACTGTGACTCTTGTTGTTGTAGGGGAGAGCCAGTAACATTGTGATAATGTAACTAGGTTGGTAATCCAGAGCCCCAGGCTAATGTCCTGGGGAATTGGGTTCAAACCCCACCATGGCAAGATAATGTATATTGAATGGAATAAAAAAGCAGGTCTAATGAAAATTGTTGTTAGAAAATAACATCAGGTTCACAAATGTTTCCTTCCCTAAAGGACATGCTGCCTTTATGCAGTCTGGTCTACATATAGCACCATGTCACACAGTAATGGTGTTGATCTTTGGGTTTTCTCCTCCACAGTAATGACATTGACTCTTAACTACCCTCTGGGCAGTTAGGTACAACCAATAAATGATGGCCGAGACAGCGGTGGCGAAACAAACAAATGTTTAAAATACACATTGTATCATAAGACCACAAAACATAGGAGTTGAAGCAGGCCATTCCGTCTACTGAGTTTGATCAGTCATTCGTTGAGATTTATAGGGGAGGCAATGGCCTAGCGAGTGGTATTATCGCTGGACTGTTAATCTAGTGACCCAGGGGATGTTCTAGGGACCTGGGTTTGAATCCTGCCAAAGCAGATGGTGGAATTTGAATTCAGTGAAATTCTGGAATTAAGAATCTACTGATGACCATGAATCCATTGTCAATTGTCAGGAAAGCCCATGCAGTTCACTAATGCCCTTTGGGGAAGGAAACTGCCATCCTTTCCTGGTCTGTATTACAGGTAACTCCACACCCACAATAATGTAGTTGACTCTTAACTACCCTCTGGGATGGGTAATAAATGTTAGCCTAGCCAGGAAGGGTTTAGAGGGATATGGGCCAAATGCTGGCAAATGGGACTATCAGTTCGGCACTGACGAGTTGGACCGCAGGGTCTGTTTCCATTCTGTACGGTTCTGTTACTCTATGACAATAGTCAAGGAGTGAATGTCTGATATCCTGCACAAAGTAATAATCTCTTCATGGTACTTGTGCTTTTATGCTTGTATTCTCTTGAACATGCTTCGAAAAAAATGACTTTGAACCACATCTTATGTGCATTCCCACTTTTACGTCACTGTTGTATTTGTGCAAGTCACAACTTTCAATGGAACAACTTTTAAGTGTTTAACAGCAGATACATGGGAAAACCACCACTGTCAAGTTCCCCTCCAAGCCAATCACTATCCTGACTCGGAAATATATCACCATTCCTTCACTGTCACTGGGTCAAAATCCTGAAATTCTTTCTCTAATGGCATTGAGGGTCAATCCACAGCAGGAGGACTGCAAAGGTTCAAGAAGGCAGCTAACCACCACCTTCTCAGGGGCAACTAGGGACGGGCAATAAATGCTGGCCCAGCCTGCGATGCCCACATCCTCCGCACGAATGAATTTTTAAAAAAGTGAAACATTGGTTCCTATGGGAACCCACGTTAAAACAAGAGTTAGGTTCTGTGAGGCCTTCCTTACCTGAAAATAAACATGGTACCCTGCAAGTTGGAATATTTTATGTTACTGAATTTCTATTTTGTGAATGAAATAACTTTAAAATATGTTAAAAAAATGTAAATTTCTGTTTGCAGTACACCAAACCTGCATTCTGTTCCTTGATCCTCCTGGTTGCTGCAGATCCTTCTCCTCCCTGACACTCTGACCACCTGATCCACAGCGATTTCCAACATTTTTTGTTTTCAGCTCTGATGTGTGTTCCCTTCACCCTCCAGACCACCCACCGACCCCCCCCCCCCCCACGCCCCCCCTAGAGACAGGAGCCAGAGGCCACCCCCTGTCCAGGATCTGCATCAGGTGCCCTTTACTCGTCAGGCTGCAGACCTTCAGCCTGAGCTGTTGTTTATTGTTGGTAATGTTATGGCTGCTGCCTGACAGCATCTATTCGAGAGGCCATGGCTCCCTTCTCCCTGACTCCATGGTGAAGTTACTGCTCTTTAAAAATTTATTCACTGAGTGTCACTGGCTGGAACAGCATTTATTGCATGTCCCCTAGTTGTTGTTGAGAAAATGGTGCTGAGCTGCCTTCTTGAAACTCTGCAGTCCATGTTCTCTAGGTAGACCAATAATACCGTTCAGAGCGGGGTGTGGGGGAATTTCCAGGATTTTGACCCGGCGGGGTCATAAATTTCCAACTCAGAATGGGAAGTGGCTTGGAGGGGAACTTGAAGGTGATGGTGGTTCCCACATATCTGTTGCCCTTGTCCTTCTAGGTGGAAGTGGTCGTAGATTTGGAGGGTGCTGTCTGAGGATCTTTGGTGAATTTCTGCAGTGCATCTTATTGATAGTACTGCTGCTACTGTGTGTCGGTGGTGGAGGGAGTGAATGTTTGTGAATGTGCTGCCAATCAAATGGGCTGCTTTGTCCATGCTGGCGTCAAGCTTATTCAGTGTTGTTGGAGCTGCACCCATCTGGGTAAGTGGAGGGGTGTTCCATCACATTCCTAAATGGTGCCTTGTGGATGGTGGACACGCTCTGGGGATTCGGGGTGAGTTACTCACTGCAGGATTCCTAGCTTCTGACCTACTCTGGGAGTTACTGTATTGAGAAGGCTAATCCGGTTGAGTTTCTGGACAATAGTAACCCCCCCCCAGGTTATTGATAGTGATAGTGAGAAGGTTCGGATTCAGTGACGGTAACACCATTGAATGCCAAGGGATGGTGGTTAGATTGTCTGTTGTGGGAGATGGTCATTTTTTGGCTGACTGTGGGGCCTTGGTCTTCCTCTTGGCCAACAGGGTACTAATCACGGTGAAGCATAGGAATATCCTGGAGGTAACCAGCAGGAATAGCTGCAGTGGCCTCTCAGAAAGCGGCTACCAGGGAGCAGCTGCAATGTAGTCAGGAAGAAGCAGGAGATCTGGAGCCTGATATGTGAAACTCCCCAGACCTCGAAAAGCAAAGCCTCAGGGTCCACCCTTGGAGGGTCAAGCACAGGGAGAGGTCACAAACCGGGAAGTCTTGCACCAGATGGGAGGAAGCTGGGATCAGGGAGCAGCCTCAGGTCATAGAGTCAGAAACAGGAGTGGCAAGCCCAAAATGGTGCCCATCAAGCCATGTCGTGATGTTAAAAGTAAACCAACTTTAAATGGGGCATCATTAAGTAAGGAGTTACTGCCGCTCTTGTATTGAATCGTATGGAATGTTTCTGTTCACTTTGTACACCCGCTGTTTGTCTCATTTCCCCAGCTTCATGACTTTGCACTTCTGCCCACTAAGTAGCATTAACCCAATCTTCAGCTTTTTCTCCTACGTTGTCTACACCGCTGTGTACCTGCTCCACAAATACCCAATGTTTTCTGAACCATCCTAATTTGCTGTTATTGGTGTACCCAGATCAACATCCTTACAATCCTTCTTCCATACACTGTACAGCAGCAACATTTCTGCCCCCTCCGTAAGGGACCACCACTCTTTTTGATTTGGCACTCACCAACTAATTAACTTCCACAGAACTTTCTGACTCAGCCAGTTAGTCATGCAATTAAGAGCTTTCTCTACACTGTGCCCTTTGATCTTATAATCTCCAGTGTGGCACCAAGCCAAAGGCCTTTACTAAACTTTAAATAGACTAAACCTCACTGTCTACCCCTCCCCCTGCTTTGCATGACAACCACTAAAGGGATTCATTGAGATTTGTTGAGTAGATGCTACCACCTGCGCAGCAGCGTTCATAGTGACTTCTGTGTTTCCTGATGCTTTGCACCTCTTTCCTCCAGGACATTTAGTATTAATGTATCCAATCCCAATTATCTAATGGTTTCACGTCCCAGATTTGTTCCGTTATTGCAAGCCAAAAACATGGGTTTTTTTCCTTTATTCGTTTACAGGATAAGGGTGTCACCGACCAGGTAGCATTTATTGCCCATCTCTAATCGCCCACAGCAGGGTTTAGAGTCAACAACATTGTTAGAGTCACATGTAGGCCAGACCAGGTAAGAATGGCAGTTTCCCTCCCTAAAGGACATTAGTGAACCAGTTGGCTTTTTTCCAACAATCAACAATGGATTCATGGTCATCATTAGATTCTTCATTCCAGATATTTTATTAAATTCAAATTCCACCGTGGCGGGATTCGAAGCCGGGTCCCCGGAATGTTATCTTGGTCTCTAGATTACCAGTCCAGTGATAATACCACCTGACCATTGCCTCTCCAAGTGTATTGTGTAACCAGACGGCTCCAAGATGTTTAAAATAATCAGGGGGTGGGAGAGCCAGTGAATATAATAGAATCAGAAACAGAAATTGTTGGTAAAACTCAGCAGGTCTGGCAGCATGGTGAAGAGAAAGCAGAGTTAATGATTTGGGTCCAGTGATTTTTCCTCAGAACACTGTTCTCTCCATAGATGCTGCCAGACCTGCTGAGATTTTCCAGCAATTTCTTTTTTTTTGTTTCTGATTTCCAGCATCCGCAGTTCTTTGGATTTTTGAATAAAGTAGAAACACAGGTCGACAATATGTGGTCCCCAGGTTTGAACTTGTACCAGGCACACTGACAAGAATGAGGAGCAGGTCTTTTAGGATTAAGATGAGAAGGGATTTCTTCACTCAGAGGGTTGTAAATCTTTGAAATTCTCTACTCCAGTGGGTTGTGAAAGCACAATCATGTTTAAGATGGAGATCAGTAGATTTCTGGAGACTAATGACATCAAGAAATGAAGGAAATATGTGAGAAAGTAGCATCAATGTAGATCATAGAATCTCTACACTGTGAAAACAGGCCATTTGGCCCAACAAGTCCGCACGACCCTTCCAAAGAGCATCCCAATCCCCCTACCCTTTCCCTGTAACCCTACATTTCCCATAGCTAATCCACCTAACTTACACATCCAATTTAGCACAGCCAATCCACCTAACCTGCACATTTTCAGACTGGCACAGGGAGAATGTGCAAACTCCACGCAGACAGTTGCTTGAGGGTGGATTTGAACATAGGTCCCTGGCGCTGTCAGGGAGCAGAGCTAATCACTGAGCTGCCATGATCCAATTGAAAGGTCGATCAGCCTCGATGGGCTGAATGGCTTAATCCTCTTTGTGTATTCGTACAAAGAATTTTTAACCCTTAGCTTCTGGGTTATTTCCTCTGTTTACATTTAGAAATTGATACATTTATCACCTCTTTCCAAACAGCACATGTATAAAATTGTTCAGATGCTAAAATCTGAAATGAAAACTGAATGTCCTGGAAATTCTCTGCAGGTCAGGCAGCATCTGTGGAGACAGAGGAACAGAGTTAATGTTTCAAAATGCCCTTATGTCAGTTGAAGGATTTATCCCAGAAGACATCGTCAGAAAAGTAACTTATTTTGTTCACGACTGGTCCTGTTGGGAAGGGTAGCAGTGCACGGTGCCTTGCTGATTCTCTCAATGGTAGTCATTATGTGGAGGTGCCGATGTTGGACTGGGCTGGACAAAGTCAGAAGCCACACGACGTCAGGTTATAGTCCAACAGGTTTATTTGAAATCACAAGTTTTCAGAGAGCTACTCCTTCATCAAGTGAAGTCATCTGACAAAGGAGCAGCACTGTGAAAGCTTGTGATTTCAAGTAAACCTGTCGGACTATAACCTGGCGTCGTGTGACTTCTGACTCTCTCAATGAACTTAGTCTCCATTCTCTCTCATTTCTCTGTGACTAATTTCAGGATTGATTGGCTCTTCTTCCTCTATCCTATACTCTAATCTTTTGTGGGGAAGATGCTTCTCAGAATGACTCATAATCCATGTCACAAGGGACACATTCAGAGCATTCCCCAGTCATATGTTATCATCACAGTTTTCAAATCTCCCAAAAACCAGACTACTTCCTTTGTCAGAGATAACAAGCATGGGGCTGGATGAACACAGCAGGTCAAGCAGCATCATAGGAGCAGGAAAACTTGACGTTTCGGGCCTAAACCCTTCATCAGAAATGGGGGAGGGGAAGGGGGTTCTGAAATAAATAGGGAGAGGGGGGAGACAGATAGAGGATGGATAGAGGAGAGGATAGGTGGAGAGGAGACAAGTCAAAGAGGCGGGGATGGAGCCAGTAAAGGTGAGTGTAGATAGGGGTGTAGCGAGGAGATAGGTCAGTCCAGGGAGGACGGACAGGTCAAGGGGGCGGGATGAGGTTAGTAGATAGGAGATGGGGGTGGAGCTTGAGCTGGGAGGAGGGGATAGGTGAGAGGAAGAACAGGTTAGGGAGGTGGGGACGAGCTGGGCTGCTTTTGGGAAGCGGTTGGGGGAGGGGAGATTTTGAAGCTAGTGAAATCCACATTGATACCATCGGGCTGCAGGGTTCCCAGGCTGAATATGATTTGCTGTTCCTGCAGCCTTCGGGTGGCATCATTGTGGCATTGCAGGAGGCCCAGGATGGACATGTCGTCTGAGGAATGGGAGGGGGAGTTGAAATGGTTCGCGACTGGGAGGTTCAGTTGTTTGTTGCGAATGGAGTGCAGATGTTCTGCAAAGCTGTCCCCAAGCCTCCGCTTGGTTTCCCCGATGTAGAGGAGGCCACAGCGGGTACAGCGGATGTAGTATACCACATTGGCAGATGTGCAGGTGAACATCTGCTTGATGTGGAAAGTCTTCTTGGGGCCTGGGATTGGGGTGAGGGAGGAGGTGTGGGGGCTGGTGTAGCACTTCCTTCGGTTGCAGGGAAAAGTATCGGGTGTGGTGGGGCTGGAGGGGAGTGTGGAGCGGACAAGGGAGTCACGGAGGGAGTGGTCCCTCCGGAAAGCAGACAAGGGTGGGGAGGGAAAAATGTCTTTGGTGGTGGGGTCGGATTGCAGATGGCGGAAGTGTCGGAGAATGATGCGTTGGATCTGGAGGTTGGTGGGGTGGTACGTGAGGACGAGGGGGATTCTTTTTTGGTTGTTATTGCGGGGACAGGGTGTGAGGGATGAGTTGCGGGAAATGCGGGAGACACGGTCGAGGGCGTTCTCGACCACTGCGGGGGGGGAAGTTGCGGTTCTTGAAGAATGAGGACGTGAGATGTGCGGGAGTGGAATGCCTCATCCTGGGAGCAGATGTGGCGGAGGCGAAGGAATTGGGAATAGGGGATGGCATTTTTACAGGAAGGTGGGTGGGAGGAGGTGTATTCCAGGTATCTGTGGGAGTCAGTGGGCATAAAAATGCAGTTTCTTTTTCAAACTAATCTACTATTCCCAGCCCATCATCTGTTTGTCTCCCACTCTCTCTCCCTTTCTCTGTCTCAGTATCATGAACCTGTACTGTTTCTTTGTGATGTTTCTCACTGTTTTACCTCCATGCCACCACATGCTAATCCCTTATGCTTGCTTCCTGACCTTTTTGAAATTTATCTGTGGGATGTGGGCGTTGCAGGCTGGGCCAGCATTTCTTGCCCATCCTTAGTTGCCCTTGAGAAAGTGGTGATGAGCTGCCTCCTTGAACTGCTGCAGTCCGCCTGCTGTGGGTTGACCCACAATGCCATTAAGGAGGGAATTCCAGCTCTTATTCAGTGCTTGTAGTTCTGGCTCACAGGGCAGTGTTCTGTTCTCTGTGACCGATGGCTGTAGCTTCTAGTCTCCCCTCTCGTAACTCCAGTAGATTTTCTGTGTGGACACTGCAACACACACTCGATGCTGTGCAGTTAAATGCTTATCCTGTCAGTTGCCATGGGAAAAGATCTGATGCCACCACTTTTGACAAATAGGTTCCCTAGTGATCAGATCAACATTTCTGTCTCAATCAATATCACTAAACCAAACGATCTGGCGTGTCTCTCAGTGCTGTGTATTGGGAGCTCTCTCTGCTCAAAATGGATGTATGGCTTACACTGGAACAGTGACGGATACAAAAATGCTGGAAATCACAGTGGGTCAGGCAACATCCATGGAAGCACACTGTGATTTCCAGCACTTTTTGTTTTCAGTACAGACTCCAGCATCTGCAGTAATTTGCTCCGACTGAAACAGTACCTACATTTCAACACATGTTTACTTTATTAGCCGTTGGATGTTTTGTGATGTCCAGAGGCTGCGAAAGACTCTACCTAAAGGCAAATCATTTCTTTCACTGTTCCCTTTATCTTGTGTGTTCTGACCTTGACTCACATCATCAACCGCCTGTTCTTTACAAAAACACCAAGGCTCTTTGTAGTTTCCATGATTATTTGAATCTGAGCGTTCCCATATTGAGTCTGCCTTTGAGACAGCAACACTTAAAGGTTGCCAGAGTGTCACCGAGATCTGGGTTTTCCCCACTATCGCTCTTCGGCACTTGGTTACTAATCTGAGCTGTGAGAGTGGAGGGAAACTCCCAACCGGCCATCTGTCTTCTCGAGCCACAGGACAAAAAAAAGTATTTGGACAAGCAAAAACCAAGGGATCCTCATCTTCCTCAGTGCCTAGCAACTGCAAGGGTGGAATCCTGGGGACCACTCATCTGTAGATTTGCGGGTGTTAGCGGAGAGAACAGTAAAGGCTGCCAGAAGCATTCCAGTCAACAATCAATCCTCAACAAAGCCATATATAGGAGCAGAGGCCAGACACTGGCCTTGCATTAATCCAACCCTTCTGTCCCATTCAGTATACTTGCACCAAGAGACCACCCTCTCCCAGGCCTACCCTGCACCTCCCCAAAAAGAGGCCTGGAGCCCAACATCAGTTGGCCTGTTGCACCTTTCCCTTCTGCACGGGCAGCGTCCTCTCCTTAGCGTCAAAAGGCCGTCGGTTCAGGCCCTGCTGTCACGAACTCCGTACAAAATGTAGACGGAAGCTGCAGTGCAGTTCCAAGGGAGTGCTGCATGGTCGAAGGTGCCGCCTTTCAGATGAGAAATTAAACAGAGGCCCCGTTGCCCTGTCCAGTAAAGATGCAGTGGCACTATTTAGAGAAGAGCAGCTGTGTTGCCGCTGGGTTTCCTGGTCAATATTTAGCCGTCAATCAGCATTAGTCATAAAAAAATGAAAATTATCTGGTCATTACCACATTGCTATTTGCAGAATGTTGCTGTTCACATATCGGCATTTCCTGCATTACCACAGTGACTGCATTTCAAAAACCATTGGCTGGAAAGACACTTTGGGATACCTTGCAGACATGAAAGAGGCTATATAAATGTAAGTCCTTCTTCCAACATGCAACTACATTTGATTCTGTGCCTTTGCGCTGAGAATGGTGAAATGCCATGAGGCAGTGACCAGAAAAATATTGCTATTACATTTTTACATAATACCACAATGCTGTGGTTTGCAAGTTCAAGGACTGCAGTGAAATGCTGAAGGCACAATACCAGGTGCCTGCTTAAGGGATAAAGTTCTATTTCCATGATGCTATTGTTCACTCAAATGAGTGGAACACGGAATTAATAAAGAGCTAAATAAGTGTGACATCAACACCAAATGCTGGGAATAGAACTCACCTTTAAGATACATGTGAAAGCTCGGTTTTATAGATATTTTCTAATTGACCTGTATCAGAGATATGATTACACACCTTTGGAACAGATGGGATTTGAACCCAGAGCTCATAGTCCAGAAGTAGGGACACTACCACTGCTCCACAAGAGCCCCGATAGATTGGTTTTATACCTCCGTGTGCATGAGAAGCTAGTCTTGCGCTAACAGCATGCATGCCTAAGGGATCATCTCAAAACTATTGGCATCTCCCAAAAGCTGCTGACAGCAACAACCTACATGGTTGTGAATATAAAAGGAAATTCCCACCTGAGGCACTTTGCGAGCAGAATAACAACAACTTTATCACTATGCGGTCACTTTCACATCATGCACTGTCCCATAAAACAAGACATAACGCCGAGCCAGGTAAGGTAATATTAGGTATCAGGTGACCAAAATATTAGTTTTTAAGAAGTGTCTGAAAAAGAAGGAAAGTGAGGTAGAGAGGTAATTGGGGAGGAATTCCGGAGATTGGGCCAATTCGCGCAACAAAAGGCACATCTGTCAATCGCAGAGCATCGAAAATCTGAAAGGATCAAGAATTGAATTCAGGACAGTTTAAGCCAGGCTTAGAAAATGATTTGACACTTGAGCCTAGTCCAAAAAGACCTGCACATTCTTCATGTGTAACTAAACAAGAAGCGACCCATCATCGTATGCTGCAATTTTCATTTCAGTATTGAACCAGTGAGGCCCTGTCAAAAGGTATGACTTCATGTTGCTCCCTAGCTCCTAACTGGACCAATGACAACTGCATGGGCTGTACCATAGTCTTAGAGCACGGAGCTCTGCATCTCAGCTCAATTTCTCAGAGGTCAAAGGAAACAAGGTCAGCCCAGATTGCAAGGATTGTTGGGAAGTGGTAACCTCTTATGCCTTTAACAAAAGCAAATAATGAAGAGGCTGGAAATCTGATACAAAAGCAGAAAACGCTGAAGAAACTCGGCAGGTCTGGCACCATCTTTTGGAGTATGATCTTGACTCCTCTTCAGTTCTGAAGAAGAGTATCGTACGCAAGTGTTAACTCTGTTTTCTCACAGTAGATGCTGCCAGATCTGCTGAGTTTCTCCAGCACTTTCTGTAGTTATTTCTCAAGTCTTTCAGTGGTTAGCTGAAGTATAACATTGATCAAAACTCATCAGTCATTTCCCTCTGAGAATCTCTGAAACACACACTTGCAACTTATCTACCAGGTTTGATTTTGATTTAATTTGATTTATTATTGCCCCACGTACCTGGGTACAGTGAAAAGTTTAGTTTTGTGTGCAGTGCAGGCAGATCATACCATACAAAGTGTATCAGGGTAATAGAACAGAGCGAGGAATACCATGCTACGGCTGCAGAGAAGCTGCACAAAGAGCGAGGTCAACATTAAATGTGAAATTTGAGAGATCCATTCAGAAGTTTAATAACAGCAGGGAAGAAGCTGTTCCTGAATCAGTTGGCACGTGTGTTCAAGCCTGTGCATCTTCTGCCCAACAGAAGAGACTGGAAGAGATCACAACTGGAGCAGGAGGGGTCGTTGAAACAGTGAGAAGTATAGACAGAGTCAATGGATGGAAGGCTGGTCTGCTTGACAGACTCGGCTGTGTTCACAACTCTGCATTAGAGATGAAAATTTGCCTCTTTTAAGTTAAGAATGAGTTACTGAAAGTGGGGGAGAAGTACAGGAGCATTTAAGACTGTTTTCAAGATCAGATGGGCGTGTGCACTGAATGAATATAATTTGTGTGAAGACTGTTCCAAAAAACAATGATGTCAAACTCTGGGTGTTGCACAATAGAACAGAAATGTTATTAACATTTTACAACAGTTTTTAACACTAAAAGTCACTGCACTATGAGAGACCCAACATATTATAACAGGTCAGTACAGTGGAAGATTTATTCAGCATAAAATTAAATCTAACCGTGGCACTTATAGGATTCATAAAATGCATTTTCTTCTTAAAGAAGGCAGTGAAAGGTGTTTTTTGCGTGCTCTGCCATTGCCACTCTGTCAATTGTTCCTAAGCATGATATTATGTCGATAATATGAGTTAACATGTGTAACAAGACCTGTTCATCCGTCACCCTTGTGCTCTCAGACCTACATTGGCTCCTGGTCAAGTGATGCTTTGATTTTAAAATTCTCATCCTCATTTTCAATCTCCCCCTGGCCTCGTCCCACCACTCTATCTCCTCCAATGCCATAACCCTCTACACTCCTGTACCTGCTGGTCTCTTGAACATCTCCCAATTTTAGTTGTTCTACCGATGGCCACAGGAACCACAACTGCCAAGGATCTAGGGTCTGGAAATACCCTCCTTGCTGGTTTTTGGTTCTCTACCTCTCATTGATACTTTTTAGGATTCTCCTAAAACCTATCTTTTTGACCAGGCTTTTGGTTGTTTGACCTAATATCCTCTTTTGTGGCTCATGTGTCAGATTTTGTTTCTTCATGTTCCTGTGAAGTACCACTTGGGAGATTTCAATTTGATTTGAATTATTATTGTCCCAAGATACAGTGAATAGTATTGTTTTGCGTGCTAACCAGGCAAATCATATTTACATAAGTACGCCAGGGTAATAGAACAGAATGCAGGATGTAGTTTTACAGCTACAGAGAAGGTGCACAGAAAGATTAACTCTAATAAATGAGCGGTCTGTTCATAAGTCCGATAACAGCAAGGAAGGAGCTTCTCTTAAATCTGTTGGAATGTGTTTTATTCACAAAGACACTACTTGCTGTTCCATTATTAGCGCTCCCTTATTTTTATAAGAATTCATCCCTTTTTGGCGGGACCTGCTGAATTTTGCTTCTCAGTTGGTCATCCTTCTTGGCAGGTCAATGTTGGTTGAACATTTGGCAAGGGTAACATTTATAGGCTGCGAGCTTGAGGGAAGAGTCTACTTTTCATTATTGAATTTACATAATTTAAGATTAATTGGCCTAATCCAATAACACGTCATGCCTAATTAGGATAATAATTATATTTGTCCAAGTTCAGTAAGGTTACTTCCTGTGAGATGGGTGAATTAACCTAATTTGTGTATGCACACGGTAACTAATGAAGAGGAGTTCATAGCTTTGTTATCCCTGATAAATGAATTATTATACCCTCCAAGTTTCGTTATGGTATGTTAGTTTGATGCAGTTTGGCCTACTTTTAAGAGGCACACCTAGGAACCCGGTTGATATTACAGTGCGGTACCACAAGTTAGCTTCCTTGCCAGAGGTACTGACCTGTGTGTCAGCCAGACTTAAGAAAATTGCAGAATAATACCAGCGCAGAAGGAGGCCATTCAGTCGATTGTATCTCTTTGATAAACCAATCAATTAATCCATGGGCATCTCCAAATACTTCACTGACTGTGAATTACTTCCAAATCTAGTAACTGTTTGGGTAATTGTTTGCACAGCAAGAGCCCACAAACAGCAAAATGGGTAAGTAATCTGGAGCGTTTTGCTAATGTTTGTTAGAAGTTAAAGGCAAAGATGCTAATAGTCCTACCAAACCACAGGGCTGCTCTCTCATTGCAGAGAGAGATGACTGGTGGTAGTTTAACCTGAGGGTCACCATGCCTCAGACAAAGGGTGAGGTTGAGAAGGAGAGACCTTAATGGCAAACGCAGCTGATGTGGAGATTGGAAGCATACTGTTCACATCACTCTGCATTGTTAAACCAGCCATCCAGCCAATGGTACACTGTAGAACGAGGCCATTCAGTCCATTGAACTCTTGTGTTGACTCTTTGAAAGAGCTTTATTGGGGGAGGGTGGTCAGCAGGGCAGTGGGGAGAGGATGGCAATGGCACGGTTTTGACCAGGGTCTTTCTTCTCCTACATTGCTTTTTACATTCACCTGACCATACAGATAGGGCCTCAGAGTATATTCCATTCTGAAATAAACAGCATGCCTGATAGTGCTGCACTCTCTCAGCAGCATAATAGGTGGAAACTAATCTGATATTCATGGTGTCAAGTAATCGCTGAGTTTGTCCCCAATCTCATGATTCCGTTGCATGGGCTGATTGAGTGTTCAGATTACCCCATGTGCCAGAACACCACGTACTGGACTTGACCATGGGTCACGGTCCTATAATGTATCTGTAATGAATTACTGATCTCGGACAGCTTGGCTTGGGCTGGCATTTTCACACACGTTACTTAGAGTTGGGTGAATGGGGTGAAGGGAGTAATAATTTGAGAACAGGGATGGGATGATCAGACAGCAATTAGTGCCTTTAAACAAGTAATACATTCCAAAGTCCCTCACTGGAGTGTAAATGGCAAAAAGTAGTAAAAATGTAAAGCCATCATAGTCCTGATGGACCATAGGGCTGCTCTCTCACTATAGAGAGACTGGCCGTGATTTAACCTGAAGGTCACTGCATTTCAGGTGAAGGGAGAGGTTGAGAAGGAGAGTAACCTCAGCAGAAATTGAACTCATGCTGTTGGCATCACTCTGCTTTGCAAACTAAGCTAACCAACCCTAATAAAAATAACACCAAACACCAGATTTAAGATTAGAGATAACAAGGTGTGAAGCTGGAGGAACACAGCTAGCCAGGCAGCATCAGAGGAGCAGGAAAGTTCACGTTTCAGATTGGGACCCTTCTGAAATTTCTGAAGAAGGGTCCCAACCCGAAATGTCAACTTTCCTGCTCCTCTGATGCTGCCTGGCCTGCCGTACTCCTCCAGCTCCACGCTGTGTTATCTCGGACTCCAGCATCTGCAGTTCTTGCTATCTCAGAGATTTAAGAACAGCTTTTCCCCCGCCGTTATCAGACTTACGAACAGACCTCTCATATATTAAAGTTGATCTTTCCCTGCACCTTCTCTGTAGCTGTAACACTATTATGCATTCTGTTCTATTACCCTGGGGTACTTATGTAAAGTATGATTTGTCTGGTTAGCACGCAAAACAATACTTTTCACTTTTCTGAAGCTCATTTATGAAGAAGTGTCCCGACCCGAAACGTCAGCTTTCCTGCTCCTCCGATGCTGCATGGCCTGCTGTGTTCTTCCAGCTCCACACTGTGTTATATCTAATACTTTTCACTGTAACTCGTTACGTTTAGTCAAATCAAACTAAATAAACAAATACAAAAACAAAGTTGCTGGAAAAGCTCAGCAGGTTGGCAGCATCTGTGAAGGAGAAAACAGAGTTAACGTTTCAGGTCTGGTGACCCTTCCTCAGAACAGTTCTGTTTTTTCCTTCACAGATGCTGCCAGACCTGCTGAGCTTTTCCAGCAACTTTGTTTTTGTTGCCTGATTTACAGCATCCGCAGTTCTTTTGGTTTTTCAATAAACATATTATGACATCTGTCTAAACTCTTCAGTCAAAGAGCTAGGTTTTTGAAGAGAATTGCCAAAGAGAATTGTGGCGGGAATTCCAGCCTTGTTGAGCTGATGAGGGTTAGAGTAAATGATTCTGGAATCAGTCAGTCATAAGGCCAGTGTTACAAAAGGTGGAGCTTCAGGGTAGTGAATGAGAAAGTGGCGAACAACTTCCGCACGCTTTTTGTAATGAAGGGGAGTTTTAAGACTGTCCCTAACGTGGGTGTTCAGCTGTTAGATTGGCCACTGCCGGGTGTTGGGGAGGTGCTATAACATATCAGCTTTCTCAATACGGGGAGTGAAACCTGTCGGGTCGGTTGCTTTGTAAGGGAAACTGGGGGGGGGGGGGGGCAGGATCAGGAAAGGGGAAGGACTTGACTCTTGTTTACAAGGAGTCCCAGGCTGAGCACGCACACAGACTAGAGTTGGTGCATGAGAGAGAGAGAGCAGGGAAACTACACTGGGAATTTCTGCGTTCGTTTTTTGGGGAAGTTTGTTTCCTTCATCTACAGCCCCAAGAGCTATAACTGCCCAGTGCCTACACTGTGTCAGAGAGAGAGAGAGACAGTGTGTGTGCGCGCGTATCGCTGGAGGATGAGGGTAAGGAATTGAATTTATTTCTTTTTTGTTTTTCCGGTTTGAGAGATTCCATGGTGGTGTAGAGCTGTGTGTAAACACTGAACAAATCGCCCTGAGTCTCTGTGTTTCCTTGTGTCAGACCCAACTCCTCTCTGTGGACCCCTAATGTCCTAATCAACCTGCTCAGAAATGCTGTTGGGGCTGATGCGACTTTAACCTGGTCCAGACGTGGGGGACATTACCACAAGAGCCCTTCCCTGATGGATAAGGAGCCGGAATCAGGAATATGAAACAGGTGTATTAACCTGGAGCACAGTTTGAAGGGACCTTCATTCTTGTGTACAGTGACAGCGGATTGTCCCAGCTCCTGCTTGAACCCTGGGGATAAACTGAGTGGGCTTGTGGTGGGGGGTCTGTGAACAAGGACTGTTTAAAGCCCAGTTCCTCCCGTCTATACGTTCACCCTGTATCTATCTGGGCGACCACCGCCAAGAGAAATGAGGCCAGTCTAGGGCCCACAGTGTAGGACTGAGGGAATGTTGCACGGTCTTCCAGAAGCAATCTCAAACCAAGGCAACTGGGATATACCCCCAGGAAGGGCTTTTGTGGAGCACAGACATTGTGTCCCTCCCCGGGCTCTCAAGACCCACCTGCCCCAGAGGTATGTCACAACATATCCAAAAAAAAACCAATTGCATTGCCCAAAGTTTCCATTCGGCACTCATCCGTACACACAACCCTTACCACCCACCCTCTTCCCCCACCCCTTACAAAAGGAAACAAATTTGCTGGCGAACTATCGCCCTTAGTGTTTGTGGGATCTTCCTGTGCTATTCCCCAGTGACTGCGCTGCGCGCGGTGTAAATCGGAGTGGGCCCTGGGAGCTGCTCCGTGGTTGAGTTTTGGCTTTTCTTCGCTCGCGTAGCGCGCTGTGAGTTGCTGCGAGTTGTTCTCAACGACCATGTAACTGACCACTTGCTCAGTACCGGTAACCGGCCTTTGCTGCTCTCTGTGTATAGGGATTAGCTCGTCCGTGGTTTGGTGACTGCTGCGAGACTCAGTTATCTGTTTTAGCTGATTCGGCTGTAGTGAAAAAAACCCACTGTGCTATCACCTAAATAAAGAAATGTCACTTATATAGTGCCTCTCGTGATCTCCGGATGTCCGAAGTACTTTACAGCCACTTTTGCAATGTTGTCATGCGTGAAGTGCACAGCCAATTTTCATACAGCAAGGACCCACACAAAACGGCAACACGACCCGTTGTATCGTTGCTGCTTGCCGGATAAATATTGGCTTAGGACAGCAGTGACAGCTCTTAGTGCTGTGGGATCTTTCTGATTATGCCTGAGGTGGGAGCACTCTCTGATTATTGCTGTGGAGTGCCAACCTGGAAATTCCCACTCTGGTACCTGGAGTGGGACCTGAACCATCAACTGTCCCACTTAGAGGCAGAAGAGCCTGCTTATTGACCCAAAGCCTTTCATACCATCACTGTACGTCCTCCTATCCCTCCGGCTGCCTGCACCTAATGGTAAGCTCAGTTGGCTGGTTTATGAAGCAGAGTGACAACAACAGGGCAGGGGAGACCACAACTAGAGGGCATAGGTTTAAGGTGAGAAGGAAAAGATTTAAAACCGACCCAAGAGGCACCTTTTTCATGCAGAGCCAGAGGGTGTGGTGGAGACGGTACAATTATAACATTTAAAAGGTATCTGGTTGGGTACATGAAAAGGAAGGAGAATATAGGCCAAATGCTCCCAAACGGGACTGCATTGATCTAGGATATCTGGTCGGCATGGACGAGTTGGGCCGAAGGGTCTGTTTCCGTCATGTACATCTCTAAGATTCTATAACAGCACAGGTCCAATTCCTGCACTGGCTGAAGTTATCATGGAGGTCCTGCTGAGTCCCCCTTGCCTGAGGTGTTGTGACCCTCAGATTAAACTACCCACCAGTCATCTCTCTCTCTCTCTCTAATAAGAGAGCAGGACTGTCGTGACTTTTTACAAGTACTTTGCCAGATGTTGACATAATTAAGGAGTTCCAGCGCACAGATGCTATCTGCGTGGCACGCTGCACCAGTCGGGAACAGGCTGTGTACATTGTGTGCACACGTATGTCAGTTTTTGACAGAAGCCTTCTAACTTGTCAAGACGATGAGGTGAGAAAGTCGGTGTATTTTTAACTTGCTGCTTTCACAAGGCTTTTGATGAGCTGTGAGCAACACATGGGAATGTGAATGAGCTGGAGTTTCTTCTGGTGCTTGACACTGGGTACTTGATAAAATGTTGTTTATTTTATTTGCAAGTTGCCCTTGTCCTTCACTCACGTCATCATTCCTATGCAGTATGTCACATGCTGCATGTTCTCTGAGCCCCATCTTCAACTGGATGAGTGGCCTCTATTCTTCCCATCCTTGACTTTATGTCTAGTTTGATAGCGTATTTTTGTTTAGAAAGAATTGCACAACTCCTTGTACTGTGGGTGTTCTTGTGTCCTTAGTTGGCCCTTGAAGAGGTGGCATGCATTGTTCTTGAATTGCTGTAGTTTGTCTGATGAAGGCTATTCCTACAGCTCTATTTGGGAAGGAGTTCTAGGATTTTGACCTAGCGACAATACACAACAGATTTCAAAGTCAGGGTGGTTTGTGACTTGAAGAGAAACACAGTGGAGCACAGACAGTGTGTCCCTCCCCGGGCTCCCAAGACCCACCTGCCCCATAGTGGTCCCATTACCATGCCTGTACAATAACATTATATGGTGTTGTTTCCTAGAATCCTCCTTTTATGATTGATTCACTCAGATCTTTCTGCATACTACCCGTGGCCCTCACAGTCTAACCCCAAGCCTAGGAGATCCAATTGTTACATTAATCAGAACATTTTAGTGTTCAGTAGCCAATTTGCTCTGCACAAACCTGCATCAGTGTGTTAAGAAGGTGCAGGATTGTGAAAGGTGGTTCATCCTGTGGTATTAATCTTCCCACCTGCATTTTTGCATTGTGAAGCCTTGCAGTGGGATGCTACTCCATTGCATAGCTGGTAACACCAATCTCTCATAGCACTTTGGAATTGGAGAAGAAGGACATGTAGCCAGTCATGCATGCACTGGCTCTCCCTGTGTAAGAGCCGTGCAATTAGTCCCGTTCCCCTGCTCCCTGCCCACAACCCCCTGCAACCTGTTTTCCCTTACCCAGTTCCAAGACCAAGTAGGTGGCTAATGTTTATATTTTGGGGAAGGTGCTAGGACCATGACTGGCTGAGAAAACCTCTCCATGAGCGCCCAAGTTCTTTCAACCACAAGAGGGAGCCTTTCCACGCAGGCATTAGCATAGCCTTTGTGTTGGAGTGGCTTTGCAGTTCAGAAATTCACCCTCTTTAAGTACAGAAGATTTGATAGAGGTGTTTAAAATCAGGGCATGCTTCAATGGGATAGGTCAGGAGAAACCATTACTGTCACAGACAAATCAATAAGCCAGAGGACAGAGATTTGACAGGACTGACAGAAGGCTCATGAGGACATAACAGTTTGGAGCTGGAGGAATACAGCAGGCCAGGCAGCATCTGAAGAAGTGGCCTGACCCGAAACGTCAGCTTTCCTGCTCTTCTGATGCTGCCTGGCCTGCTGTGTTCCTCCAGCTCCACACTGTGTTATCTCTGACTCCAGCATCAGCAGTTCTTACTGTCTCTGAGGCTCGTGAGGAGAACATTTTTGATGTGGTAGGTGATTAGGATAAGAGATGCACTGTCCAATAGGGAACTGAATACAGATCTCCTTTGAAAAGGAATGGGATATATATTTAAAGGAAAAGGTTTCAAGGACTGGTGGGAAGGATGAGGAATGGGCCTAAATGAATTGCCCTGTGACAGAGGAATGGGTTTATTTTTCCCTAAACCGCACCTTCTCCAATCTTTGCAACCCATCACCCTGCATTACAGTTGATTTTACAGGCAGGCTTCTGAACACCTCAGCTGCCAACCTTTTGATCTGTGCAATCAGCCCCACCTGACTGTTTGGACATTGAGAGGACTTCAGGCCATGTCCTCACATCTCCTTGAACTCATACTGAACCCATACGATAGGCCGTACAGCTTTTTTTCTGTGCTGTATTATTTTATGCTTTGTTTTGAAATCAGAAGATGGCCTGTGCCTTTAAAACTTTCCAGTCCTTTGCTGTGTGTGTGTGCCTTTTTTCCTCTCCCTCAGCATTGGACCTGGGAGCAGGAAGTGCAGCTGATGAGTTCAGGGTTCCTGCTTGCGTAGCTGGAGATTGCTTTCTTTAACCTGCCTCACATCTTGGTCTCGAGCACTGGCTTGTTTTTGGTAGTGGGCAAGTTTCCTGTTGTGCAGGGCAGGGCGCATAATGCAGAGGTTAATCCTGGTTGATGAACAGGGTCAGGGAATGACATAGTAAGCACTTGTGGGCATTGTGTTATCCAAACAGGGCCCATTCTCTAGAGCCGGCTTCTAATGGCTGTTTATGCATTGTGTATTTTTCAGTCTTGAGAGTTCAGAACTTGCATTTACATAGTGCCTGTTACAGACTCAAGACATTCAGATGTACTTTATGGTCAGCAAAGTACTTTTTCCAGGTCTAATTCAGATATAATACAGGAAAATGATGTCTGCACTGAGCAAGACCCTACAAACAGAAATGTGATAAATGGTCAGATTTTTAACAAGTGCTAGAAAACTTAAATTAAAACTAACAATTCAAGAAGTATTCAGGTAGTGTGTCAGATTCTGGCTAACATTCCATGTGTGCACCAAGGATTATTGAGACCTGGATTATTGACTCCTGAAACCTGAACCTGCCTATTCTCTGAATAGATACTGATGGTGACAGTGCGTATCTCTGGAATGTTCTGTTTCTGCCTTGCTTTCAATATGGTTTGAGCTCCCATCTATAATCCCTTTTTCTCTCAACATTGACTTCTCCAGTCTTTGCAATCCATCATCTTTGATTACATTTGAGGACTTCTCAGGCAGGTACCTGGAGAGTTCAGATATCACCTGTGCTTTTAATTCCACCTCACCCTTTTGACACAGAAAGGACTTTAGGCTGAATCTGCACTTCTCTCCAAATGCCCTGACTTGCTTTTGTATCTGGTCCTCATATAATCCATGCATTTATAAAATAAAACAATTAAAATCTGTTCTTGAATGGTTCCAGTGTGCCATAAGTGAGATAAGGTGGATAAAAAGCTGGAATCACCTGACCTAGCTATAATAGTTTGCTATGAACAGCAGTGATAGAGGCAATTGTATTCATCCCAGGGGAGCATATGAAAGGTATGATGGATTATCTGTTCATGGGTCTTGCTGCATGCAATCTAGTTGCTTCATTCCCTACATTGCAACAACAACTACACTTCAAGGAAAATATTTCATTGGCTGTGAGGCAGGTTGAGAGATGCCGAGGGCATAAAAGGCATCATTTAAATGCAATTTTTTTCCCCTTTACTGCATGGAAGGAAAAGGAAGCTACTTGTTGCATTACAGCATGATAATTCTCCCAACATGAATAATTTTTTCTGCTCTCTTTCTTTCTAGGAAACTATGCCCCAGACATCAATTTTTCCAAGCATGCTTGGCACCAGTTGTAGTGGTCATGTCCAGCCAGATTTGGAGGAGAAGTGTGTGGATCCAGTGTACCAGGATGGCAGTTTAGTTTCAGGGTCCCTTGAGGTGCTCATTGAACACTTGGTGCCCACTGTTGACTATTACCCCGATGTGAGTATTCTGCAATGCTTTATTCCGTTTCCCCTTCATCCTTGAGATGCTGTTCCTCCTTGGGTGGTTTCCCTCCATGTTATAGTTACAGGAATCAGCCATTGAGCCTTTGGGTCTTTTACTGCTGGCCATTGAGATTATGCAACCTGACCTTAAGGGATAATAGGAAGGCAATAGCCTAGTGGTACTGTTGCTATAATCTGAGACCTAGGTAATGCCCTGGAGACCCAGGCTTGAATCCTGCTACAGCAGATGGTGAAATTTGAGTTCAACGAAAACTTGGAATTAAGAGTCTAATGATAACCATAAACCCATTGCCGATTGTCAGGAAAAACCCATCTGGTTGGAAAAGGAAATTGCCAACCTTACCTGGTTTGGCTTACTTGAGACTCCAGCCCCACAGTGATGTGTTTGACTCTTAAACTGCCATCTGGGCAATTAGAGATGGACAATAAATGCTGGCATAGCCAGCGATGCCTTCATCCCATGAATGAATTTAAAAAATCATTGACCAACAATCCATTAATTTCAGTTCTGAAATAAACAATTGATTTCAGCTTTCCTTGCCATGTACAGCAGAGGGTTCCTAACTTCCACTGCCCTTTGCAAGATGATATATATCC
The DNA here is from genome assembly GCA_024137785.1 of Ginglymostoma cirratum. Taxonomy (NCBI): domain Eukaryota; kingdom Metazoa; phylum Chordata; class Chondrichthyes; order Orectolobiformes; family Ginglymostomatidae; genus Ginglymostoma; species Ginglymostoma cirratum. The sequence goes on from JAHRHZ010000071.1 coordinate 20,805,485, forward strand.
CATTTTGAGCCTTAGTGAGTCTGGTTCTAATTTTTAGACTCTGCTCCCTAGTCTTAGACTGTCCAACCAGTTGAAATGGTTTTGCCACATCTACCCTCTCTGTTCCCTTTTATCTTGAACACATTGATCAAATAACCCATAGCTTTCTAAATTTGAGGGACTTCAACCCTGGTTTGTTAACCTGCCTTTGTAACTTAGCCCTTGAAGTGCATGGGTGCAAAGACACAGGGACTGATAGAGGGAGACTTCTCCGTTAGGAATTGATCTCCCTGCTGTTTAGCCTGTGGATTTAGGATGGGATGAAGAAACTGAAGGCATTGTTGCTAAGTTTGCAGATGACGCAAAGAGGGACAGGTAGTGTTGAGGAAGCGGGAGGCTCCAGAAGGACTTGGACAGGCTCGGAGAGTAGGCAAAGAATGGCAGATGGAATACCATGTGGTAAAGTATGAGGCTATGCACTTTTGGTTGGAAGAATAGAGGCATAGACTATTTTCTAAATGGAGAAAGGCTTCGGAAATCTGAATTACAAAGGGACTAGGGAGTCCTAATTCAGGATTCTCTTAAGGTTTACATTCAGGTTCAGTTGGCAGTTAGGAAGGTAAATACAATGTTAATATTAATTTTGAGAGAGCTAGAATACAAGAGCAGGGATGTACTGCTGAGGCTGCATAAGGCTGTGGTCAGACTGTATTTGGAATATTGTGAGCAGTTCTGGGCCCTGTATCTATGGAAAGATTTGCTAGATTTGCAGGGGGTCCAGAGGAAGTTTACAAGAATGCTCCCATGGATGAAGGGCTTTGTCATCTGAGGAGTGGTTGAGGACGCTGGGTCTGTACTCGATGGAGTTCAGAAGGATGAGGGAAGTTTCACTGAAACTTATGGAATACTGAGAGGCCTGGATGGAGTGGACATGGAGAAGATGTTTCCGCTGGTGGGAGAGACTAGGACTTGAGGACTCAGCCTCCGAGTGAAGGGACGACCCTTTAGAACTGAGCTGAGGAGGAATTTCTTCAGCCAGAGGGTGGCTAATCTTTGGAACTGATTGCTGCAGGAGGCTGTGGAGGTCAAATCGTTGATTGTATATAAACAAGACATAGAAAGGTTGTTACAGAGATAGCAGGAACTGCCGATGCTGGAGAATCTGAGGTAACAAGGTGTAGAGCTGGATGAACACAGCAGGTCAAGCAGCATCAGAGGAGCAGGAAAGCTGATTTTTCAGGTCTAGACCCTTCCACGTTCTGTGGGGGAGAATTTGGAGTGGGTGAGAAGGGTGGAGAGGTTGAGGCGATCGATGTCGCGACGGCAGTTGGAGATGAAGAGGTTGAGGGAGGGTAGGAGGCCAGTGGAGATGAAGAAGTTGAGGGAGGGTAAGGTTGTTGATTAGTAAGGGAATTAAGAGTTACAGTGAGATGGCAGGACAATGGAATTGAGAAACACATCAGCCGTGATTAAACGGTGGTGCAGACTCAATGGGCTTAATGGTTTAATTCTACTCCTCTACCTTATGGTCTTACGGATTTCAACTTCCTGCCTTGTAGTTTCAGGGCCCTTTGTTCAGTTCTGACAAATGAAAATGTACCTGTTTCTTTTTCTTACCCCTAGCGGACATATATCTTCACCTTTCTTCTGAGTTCACGTGTCTTCATCCACCCACAAGAGCTCTTGGCAAAAGTTGGGCAGATCTGCACAAAGCAGCTGGAGATGGGGACCGAAGCGGACAAGGTACAGAGCAAGATGTAGCATCCATTTGCTTTGTTAATCATGTCTAGCGCTAGAGGTGGAAATTCAGCCATGCTGCATACCGCGTAGAATGCATGTATCCATTTTCTCTACCAGGGCGCCAGAGAGAATGGCTGGGAAGTGGGCAGTTCAAGGTTGTGGGTGCCGAGATGCATTTCTGAAAGTAACTGGTGGCCATCCTGAGTTGCAGTGCTCTCAGACATTTCATTTGGAGACTAGTGTTGTATTATTGCTCAGATGTCAGAAAAGCGCTAAACCTTTAAGACATGTAGTTAACATAATGACATGTGATGCTCCAGTATAAAATCTAATTCTTTGCTCATTCAGTCAGCAGTAGGTTGGTCAGATTGCTTGTTGGCCTATTAGTCAGCCACTTAACTACTCATGTAACAGAGTAGCAAATGTAAATAAGCATATAACTAGACCAGATATGGAAGCCTACCATAATGTGTTAGTTTGTATAGTAGATAATAAACTTCCAGATATCTGACTCAACATGAATGATGATGGCAGTGGCATATGTTAACCCATGTAACATACACCATATAGACATTGACAATTGCAGAAGCACAACGTTGACTGCACATCCTGTACTCCTCCCAGGTCACCAAGAGATACCGTAGCCCCCCTACTCCTCAACTAAGGGAAAATCCAACTTTCTTCTGAACAATGCCATGGAACACCTAGCCAGGTCCCAGCTTAAGCATTTGTAGGACTAAATGTTTGTTTATTTTCTTTTGCTTGAATTCCTATTTCTCTTACTGAAGAATTAAACTACAGCAGATGAAGGGAGAAAGACTCTTAACAACAGAGCAGTGCCTGCAGCATGTGCTCACTGACAAGGGGGCTGGCTGTGAAATTATAAAATGTGTTTTTGACACAAACTCAAAAGTGTATATGCCTGCAGCCAATCATGTGAAATCTGGCAGCTCTGACTAGCTCGTTTGTTCAACAGGAATGGTCTGTGAGACAGAAATGTGATTTTACACAATGTTGCTGCAAAATATGGCAATATCTGCTGGGTAGCAGAAGGGAAGTTTAACAGTTCTCAGCTCAGATCTGTGCCTGCCTGTGGCAAATAGCTGTGACTCATCTGTCTTTTTTTGTCTGCAGTACCTGGGAAGCATATAATGGAGGAACTTTCATTTTCTGTGGTGTCCTTCACCATCTCAGGACCTCCTAATGTGTTTTACAGCCAGCATGGACATTTTTGAAGTGTGTACTTGCTGTGGTAAACATAGCTGTCAACTGCACAGAGAGCAAGCTTCCACAAACAACCATGTAGTAATGACCAGATAATCTGATTTATGGATAGTGATAACTTTCCTGCTCTGCTTCAAAGCAATACCGGCAAACAGCACCAGAGAAGGCCCTTGATTTAATGTTTCACCTGAACAATGGCACCTCAGACAGTGCTTATTTTTAATTCATTCACGGGATGAAGGTGTTGCGTAGTGAGACCAGCATTTATTGCTCATCCCTAATTGCCCAGAGGGCAGTTAAGAGTCAACCACATTGCTGTGGGTCTGAAGGCATATGTAGGCCAGACCAGGTAAGGATGGCATTTTCCTTCCCTGAAGGCCATTAGTGAACCAGAGGGGTTTTTCTGACAATCAGCAATGGATTCATGGTCATCATTAAATTCTTAAACTTCAGGTTGGTATTTTTTTAAAAACTGAATTTAAATTCCGCCAATTGCTATGGCAGGATTCAAACCCAGGTCCCCAGAACATTACCGGGGTCTTTGGATTAACAGTCCAGCGATAGTAGCGCTAGGCCATCACCTCCCCCATCGGAGGTGTGGCACCTCCTCAGCGCTGCACTGGAGCGTAAGCCAAGATTTTTGTGCTCAAGTCTCTGAACCCATAACCTTTTCGACTCAGAGGTACAGATGCTAGCCACTGAGTTGTCACTGTTGGAAGTAACACACTCCATTTTTGCATGGAGCCCCATGTTCCAGAAGCGTTTCTGTTCCCTGGCGGGGGTTGATGTCACTGGTGCAAATGCACAGCAAGGCTCTTCGTGTCCCGTCTGTTGGCAAAGAGAGATCAGCGTTTCCAATGAAGATCCTTGGTCAAAGCCACATTCAGGCGAGTGACTGTGTCCATGTGAGAGCCGTCTTTTCACAAATGGTCACACATCTATTGGGTCCAGCATTTTAAGGGTTTAATTTTCCAAATTCCATCATTTTCTTCTTGACTGTTTGCACACAGCTTGAGATTGTAAATAAGATGAGAATTTTCCGAGAGCAGTGCATTGCTGCTCCCATTCTCCAGCTGGCTCTTTCCTGTAGGTCATGGGTCAGTGCACTCGCTGAGGGTCCTCTGTCACGTTTGATGGAAATTATTTGTCTGTTAGCTTGGCAATGACAACTATCCATCGCACTGACAAAAAACACGGAAGCAGCAACTTGCATTGAGATAGCACCTAGTTAAAAATGTTCCAGGGTGCTCCATGAAGATCAGACAAACTTTGACACTGAGCTATTGTGATGGATGAAGTGGAGTCTAAGGAGCCTTTTAAAAATGGAAGAGAGAGGCCTGGGGAGGAAATTTCAGAACTTGGGATCAAGCCCATTGAGCACGTGGCCATTGATGTTATACATAACAAGAGCCATACAGAATAATGGCAACTCTGAAACAACTCGGTGTGGAGTTTGCACATTCTACCTATGTCGGCATGGGCTTCCTCTAGGTGCCCCAGTTTCCTCCCACAGCCTAAAGATGCGCAGAGTGGGATTAGCCATGGGAGATGCAGGGTTATGGGAATAGGATAGTGGAGGTTGGTCTGGATGGGATGTTGTTTGGATGGCAGTTGTGACTTGATGGGCCAAATGGCCTGCTTCCACCCCATAGGGATTCTGTGACTAATGATTATAAACACAGAATGCTGGAGAAACTCAGCAGGTCTGGCAGTGTCTGTGAAGAGAGAGACAGACTTGAAACGTTAACTCTGTCTCTGTCACAGGAAGGATATTAAACTGGTGAGAATTCAGAAAAGATTTACCAGGATGTTGCTGGGAATGGATGGTTTGAGATGTAAAAATAGATTGGAAAAGCTGGGACTTTTTCCCCAGGAACGTAGGAGGTTGAGGGGTGACCTTATTGAGGTTTATAAAATCATGAAGGGCATAGTTAAGGTGAATGGCAGGTGTCTTTTCCCTGGGAGGGGGACCTCAAGACCCGAGGTGGGGGCATATTTTTCAAGGTGAGAGCAGAAAGATTTAAAAAGGTCATGAGGAGCAACTTTTTATTACGCAAAGAGTGGTTCGTATGTGGAATGAACTGCCAGAGGAAGTGGTAGATGTGGGTACAGTTACAACGTTTCAAAAATATTTGAAAAAACATATGAATATGAAAGGTTTGGAGGGATATAGGCCAAGCGCAGGGAGGTTGGACTGGTTTAGTTTGGGAACAAGGTTGGTATGGATTGGTTGGACTGAAGGATCTGTTTCCATGTTGTATGACTCCAGTATCCTCTGTGTTTGTTTCAGATTTCCTGCAATATTTTGCCTTTTATTCAATGCCAGCTCTAGTTTACCTTTGCTTTCAGTACTTATTTCTCTGTCTTTACTTTTTGTCTAATTGCCCTCCCTTCTTTCTTTGCTCCATTCTTTGTCTTCACTCTGTACGTCACTCGGAGTTCCCCTTGTCCTGGATACTCCCTCTCACCTGGTCGGTTTAGCTTCACTCACTCACACCCCAATGGCTGGTGTGCAATTTCAAATGAGAGCACGGTCTTAGAAACATCAATAGGTTAGTACTCGTTAGAATGACAGGCAGACTGTCAATTAGCACAAGTTACTACTGGCTCACCAGTATTAGAAGCCCTTTGATTTCATAATGAAAATATAGCTGGGTTCTGATGTCTGATTCACCTTTCTGTACCAGCCAGCCAACCAACCACTGAGCTGAGCAGCCAGATCAAATATTTGTCCTCTATCCTAACCCTCCTGTACTAACAGAAATCAAATTTTGTTTTGTTTTTTTTAAACTATTGCTAATTTTTTTTGCAGTGAAAGAATTAAGTTTTCTGTAATTGGCACTAAACATTCCGGGAATTAAAAGTTTTCTTGTGTGTTTCTCCTTCATCCGCCAGCCCCACCTGACCCTCTCGACTCTCTCACTCACCAGACGCCCAGTGTTTTCCTATCCATCCCTTTAGTACAGGGTCTAGACAGAGGTTGAGGGTGAACATCTGACAGCATTCCTCCTCTTGGCCAGATTCCACAGTTGTCTCCAGTGACGTCAAACAGTTGAGAACAGGCAGTGCTTCGTCGCATGTTGCTCATGGCTACATTCCAAATATCAAGCAGCTTCACATGCTACACCCGTCCTTTCTAATCTTTGCCGTGAGAACACTTTGTTTTAGGCAGCAGGGGTTAGCACCTGTGGCCGTGTATATCTCTGTAACTATTACACTGACCCCCCCGCCACCGTGTCCCTGTTAGTAGTGTAGGGCTAAAGAACACGCTGTGGCTCATTTACCATGCTAGGTGCGGAGTTGCTGCAATGCTTTTAAACTGGTTTTGTGTAAGCATACACTCCCAAAGGATGTACGTGTGTAGATTCAATCTATCTCATAAAGTGTTTTAAGCAGAGGGATATTCACAATCATGGCACAACCTCAGGAAACCCAAAGAAATTGTGTCCGCTCCAGGATTTATTTTCAGGTTTGGATATCTAGCATTGGCTGCGAATCTTCCTTGGACAACTTGTATTTGGGAAGGGCTCTGTTATTAAAACTCCCCCTTTTACCCTTTAAGGTACTTTACCATATTTCCATAATCTATACAGGCCCAACCTTGAACAGATCTGTCAGCCACTGATGACACAATTCAGCCAGTTTGTTAGGTGTTTCAAATAATTAAAATCAAACATTATGTTCAAATATACCAATTGAATGTCTTTGGATATGTACTGTCTCTTTGCTTGTTAATCCTCCATGGCCTCTTGTCACTCCTCCGTCTTTGCGATCTCTTCCAACTCTACAATCCCTAACCCCAAAATCTCAAACTTACTGATTCTGACCTGCTGTGCATCCCATTCTTCCTTGTATTCCAGGATGCCTTGCAGTCTCCTTGGCCCAACGTTCTCCAGAGTTCCCTTCCCAAATCTCCTGTATCTCTATCTCGCTGTCTCCTCCTTTAGGATCCATCTCTTTGTTATGGTTATTTCCCTGTACCTCCTTTGGCTCAGCATCTGTCACAGTGAAACACTTCAGGCTGTTTTACTACGCCAGAAAGCACTATGTAAATGCAAAGTGTTGTTGTGTTAATGCCACGTCATTAAATTCTTGGCTTGTTTTCCCACAGGCAAAAGTGAAGGAATTTGTCCCAAAAATCATCCAGCTGCTGACTGAGTGGACAGAAACATTTCCACATGATTTTCAGGATGAGAAATCTATGAAGGAACTGAAGGACATTACTCATCAGATAGCACAGTGCGATGAGGTGAGGGGGTTCAGTGGGGAAGGATTTCTTTAAAAAAAAACTGATGTAGTTTTTTTCCCTTGTGCACGTGTTCTTTGATTAGAATGTCCAAAGAATTTAATGTTCTCGTATCGCAGGATATTTTGCAATATTTAGATAAAGAGGTTTCCACTAATGTTTTCACTCCAACATGTTGAGTGTTAGTCTCCTTCCTCAACCTCCCCCCCGCCCCCAACCTCCGTAATATCAAAATTACTGTTCTGCAGAGATTCTGGGAAGCTTGGGCATGCTGTCCTTAGAGTAAAGAAACTGAGGGGAGGAGGGGTGGGGGGATTTATTACAACTTCCTCAAAACTGAGGAGCCTTGGTAGCTAGTTGAAAACTGTGTGCATTGGAAGAAAAGTGAGTATACAGTGGATACAGATTTTTAGAAATTGGCAAAAGAATTTGAATGGGATGATGAGGCATATTTATTTTAATCAGTGAGTTCTTATGAACTGGTATACATTGCCTCAAAGTGTGGATTTAATTCTAACTTTCAAAAGGTATAAATGTCTTGGAGACACTTACCACCTTTAAGAAGCTTCTTAAAACGTACAATTTAGTCCAAACTTTGTCATCTGTCCTAATATAGTAATTACTCACTTAACGTTCTAGTTATATTTCTGAAAAGTACAACATTAACTGGAACAGGATTAAGTGAATTATTTTTTTCTTATTAAAAGTAATGTAAAAGCTAGGTTTTGAAGAATCCTTCCCATCTTAAAGAAAACATTATAAACTGAAAGCTTAAGTGTTGTACATTGTTAAAGTACTGTAATTGTAAACACAATGAGATAAATGTAAAAATGTAGAAGAAATAAGCTCAGATATAGTAAGAACTTGCGATGCTGGAGTCAGAGACAACACAGTGTGGAGCTGGAGGAACAAAGCAGGCCAGGCAGCATCAGAGGAGCAGGAAAGCTGACGTTTCAGGTCAGGATCCTTCTTCAGAACTTTATACTCCTCTCGTGTTCGCTGCCTCTGTCCTGTTTCCCAGTCCTCCTGGTTGCTGCTTCTCTCTCCCAAAGCCTAGAACAAGGGGGCATAGCCTCAAAATAAAGGGAAGCAGATGTAGGACTGTGTTGAGGAGGAACTTCTTCACCCAAAAGGTTGTGAATCTGTGGAGTTCCCTGCCCAGTGAGGCAGTTGAAGCTACCTCATTAATGTTTTTAAGGCAAAGACAGAGTTTTGAACAGTAAGAGGAATTAGGGGTTATGGTGAGCGGGCAGGTAAGTGGAACTGAGTCCACAAAAAGATCAGCCAAGATCTTATTGAATGGTGGAGCAGGCTTGACGGGCCAGATGGCCTACTCCTGCTCCCATTTCTTATGTTCTTACCCCAGTGAAGCACCTTAGGAAGGTTAAAGGCGCTATATAAATTTTAAGATGTTGAAACCAGACAAAACATTTACAAGGGAGTTCAATACACACTTTTAAAAGACAATGTTAAGGCATAGGAATAGAGCCAACAGATTGGATATGGAAATAACAAGGCGTGGGGCTGGATGAACACAGCAGGTCAAGCAGCATCATAGGAGCAGGAAAACTTGACGTTTCGGGCCTAAACCCTTCATCAGAAATGGGGGAGGGGAAGAGGGTTCTGAAATAAATAGGGAGAGAGGGGGAGGCGGATAGAGGAGAGGATAGGTGGAGAGATGGATATGGAGTTAATGTCTGTGTGGTCACCCAATGCTGAAATTTCCTTGTCTCATTCGTTTGAGAAATGGGGTGAAGGACCATCCTGGGGGTCACTGAGCACATTGTAGTTTTTGAGCGTAATCGAGTGTCTTGGGCAAGTGCCCTCTCTTAGTGAGAATCAAACTGCTGAGGTCAGAACATACCAGAGGAGCTTCTCATGCAGAGCTAACAGAGTCTGTTTTGCTGTTCGAAAAGAGAGACCCACATTCTCAAATTCTCATGGCTGTCTGATCTTGGGCATATTGAAGCTGGGGACCAGCACAAAGGGTAGAGTCTTCAGCCTTTTTGGGGAGGGACTGAGTGTATGTTCCATCTTTTCATTTTCTCTTCACAACGCCTTTCATCATTCCACTTGCTCTTTCTCCACCCTGTACAGATCAGGATGTAGCCATTACGACAGTAGCGAAGGAAAAGTAAAAGATCTCCATGGTAACGAAATGAAAGAGATTCTTCAGGGCATGTCACAAATCCCCGAGTGTGTTAACAGTGACAAACAGTTTTCAACACATCAGTGTTTGGGCTAAAGCCAGCGAGGGGTTAATTCTTTGTCTACAGTTCCAAGTTGTTTGGGAAATATTCATCCCAGTTTAGGCAAAGAGAAACAGAGAAGCAGCAACTATTAATGGAATGTTTAGCAAAGTGAAGCCAGCACATTCTATATTCTTGTGCTGAGACTCCTCCCCCCCCCTGCCCAACTCTTCACAAATAATCCATCTCTTTCAATCCCACAATAGCCAAGGCACAATCAAAGGAACTGCATGCGGCCAAAACTGTTGAGAAAAGTGCTGCTTGAAAGGAGATACCAAAGGCTGAGATGGAGTAAATCGGACCCACCACATGTTTTCATTTCAAGGCCGCAGGACACCCTCAGAAGTCAGGCTTTCCAGTCAACCCCTCATGCGAAGGAGCTTTCTTTCTGAACGTAGAATTTGACAGCACACAAGGAGCTATCACCCCCTATGCTGGCTCTTTGGAAGGGTTCCCCCAATCAGTCCCCCTCTTTTTTCCGTGGCCCTCCATTTTCTTTTATCAAAAGATGCCACCA